>JAMWET010004918.1:0-450000 GCA_024036415.1 Prochilodus magdalenae
CTTCTCTAAGGTCCCTTTAGTTATGCTTGTAGAGCGTTCTGCAAAAGTTGAAAACTTTGAACTTTAGATGACCCTACATGTGGGCCATGGCGGACTGCTAAGCTCGGTGCATTGAACTTCTCACTGAACGTAATGCATTCGAAAGTAAAGTGGTGAATTTTCTGTGCTCATTTTGAAACCAGCTCCATTCATTCCTGAAGAGGGTCTCAGTATATAGTTTATACTGAACTTTGTAGACCCCACAGCATGCTTATATAGTCTGTCCTGCTTATAGAGGAGCATAATGAAAGCATGACAGCAGTGCACATTACACAGCCAGCCCCCACAACACTCATATGTTTTATAGTCTGATTAGTTTAAAGATAACTTCACTGAAACATGACAACAGAGCTACATTACAATATTATCAATATTAATTTCTGTGGTTTGCCATAATCATTATGAGAGCTAAATGATCGGGCATGAACTTTGGCAGTTATTGGGATCCAAGCCTTAGACAAAATGCCCCAAAGGTTTTAAATGGAGAGCCATAACACCAAAAAGCACAGCCCCAGTGCTATAGGGCCCAGTGATGTTGTTTATTTCTACCTCTCTAGCTGATGCTTGGCATTGAGCATGGTAACCTTGGACTCATGTGTGGCTCCTCCAGAGCATCCCATTCTATTTGTAGTGCTTTGCTCTGTGTGCACACGTGTGTCAGCAATAGGTGAACCTTGAAGTAAAAACTTCACTAATTAACAGAGGCGTCTGGATGTTTCGGGTAGTTTACGTGACAGCTAGAGAACATTGAGCTACCCAAAACTCTTCGGCCTCCTCAGAGCATTAAGGTATAAGCGTCTGCAAAGTATTGGGTGGTTTGTGGTGCCAAGCAGAATGCTAATGAACAGTTGTAACCCTGGCCCTGGCATAGTTAGGAGGCTGGCAGCATGCGCATGTGTGTGGGCGCATGCGCTGTGGGACTGAAGCACATGAAAGAGAATGTAGTCATGCCTTGAGCTCAGTGCAATACACCTAACCCAGAGGGAGAAACCTCCCCTCACTGATTATTCATAAGCCCAGACCGGCTCCACACATTGAGGGGGAAAGCCTCTGTGCTCTAATTGATGAGAACGTGGAGCTGAACTCCGCTATCATCGCACAGCAGCTGTGCGTATTTGTTTATGTGTTTTGTGTCTGCTGTTGCATTTGCTTTGGGGGTTTATTATGGCAATATCATAATTGATTGCAACGCTACTTTGACATAGGTCTGATTGAGGGCTTTCTGTGGGTGATATGGCAGAAAACAACATCACGATACTTAAATTTTTACATTTTCACGACTCAACATATATATCATGATATTTCAGTTATTTCTATAACTCACAATATGCAGTGAATAACTCATATTAAAATATACATAATAAAAATCAGCAGTTATGAATACAATCATGCTTTTCTATTTGCTGATATAAAGAAGGTTACACAGAGTGCTAGTGCCGTGACTGTGCTCTTGTTGTTGTTTTCAGGTCCTCCATGTTATGTGTCTGTTTTACCACACATGCATTTTTGTAGATCTAGATGTACCAAAATACCCATGATAGAAAAATCGTGTAGTGGAGTTTAACAAAATCTCACCCAATTACACGAGAAATACACTGGCAGCAGGTCTGACCTCAGGTCAGACAGCTTTAGTGTGTGGGGAAGCTGAGGAGAGCCTGCTCAGATAGCATGGCTTTAGTTATTCTGCCGCACTCTCAAATCTAAAAATCACTGTTACTCTGTCTCTGGAGACTAGAATAAGGCAGATCATAACGTAGCCGTGGTCACCATCCCTCCTCTACCTTCCTGCAGGTTTCACCTCCAGTACAATCTAACGTGCTGGTTTCAGCTAATCAAGCGCTTCTTAAGGTGATGATTAGTTGTATCAGGTGGATTTGATTAGGGTTGGAACTAAAGTCATGAAGGTCGATCTACAGGTTTGGTGAGCTGTCTGGCATATTGTATTGATGAAGCATTACCAGATGTCAGATGGTTTCTTCTAAATTCCCTTTAATTAGAAAAGAAAAAAAATTCTGAAGCATTAAATTGTAAGATGTACTGTATACAAGATCATCATTGCACCCAGAAGAAATCAACCCACAGGAAACTTGGTGGGTAGGTTTCACGTGGCTCAAGGTTCACGCTCGGCCGCACATGTGAAGTAAGCAAGGACGAGCCCTATCACTGTACGTGAGTAACTACATAAGATCATCTGTTGTGCGTGCTTTCCGTTCTGACTCATGCTGTGGTGTTGGTAGCATCCTTTGCTAATGAAGTATGCTGCAGAAAACCGATCAAGAGCAATATGAACAGTTGGAGGTGTTTGAGAGGGCTCGCATTGTAGCGTTCCGGAAAGCGTGATGGTCTTAAAGATGTATTGTGCACCATACCAGTTGTGTGGATACTACCATAGCGTGCTGTTGGTGGCAGTGGATAGAAGAAGGCACGTACCAGCGACAATGTCTCCAGCCACGATTGGAGACATTCAGGGAGCAATGATGTCCTTCCAGAGTCATCCTGTTAGTACCAGATGACTGCACGACGCAGGACTACATGAACGCAGACTGTTACGATGACTTCCCTTAACACCATGTCACCCTCACCAATGTCTGCAATGATGTCGTGCCAGACTGTCATGGAATGACTCAGAATGACAGCGGGTCATCTTCAATGACGAGTCCTGCTTGTCTTTGGTGGACGAATGAATCCGTGTGTGGTACTTATTTTCACTGAAAATCAATGAAACCTTTGAGCAGAGCACCCGAGCACCCAGATGTTCGCATTTGATTGTGCATAACAAAATAATGAGATCTGAAATTTTATTCAGTTAAGCCTGAGGTGAGATTACAAGAGTTAAGCCATCCATGAGAAGATATTTTGATCAATGTGAGCAAATTCAATAATTACTTCTTCAGTATATCTGTGAGAAGTACTGGAAATAAAGAGGGGATCGTATTTAGGATGTTTATGTCCTCTGAGACTTGTTGATATGCTGCTCTCAAATTAAGATTCTTTGTAAATATAATATCACTATAGCTCAAAAACATCATATGCAACTTGTAAAAGCTGCTTTATGCAGTATTTCCTCCAGCTAGGACTATGGTTTATAAACCTGAATATAAAAAATATTGGAATACTGATTTAGGTATTTACAGTCTGTGTGTATGGATACTAAACTGCACAAGCGGCTTCTTTTGGATTTCGTTATGGGATGTCACAACTGTCAGTACATTTACACATTTGACTGGCTTCTCATTCAGCTTACAATGCAGTCCACCCATTTACATTGAACTAGTAAGTAGTGTTGTTACTGCAGATGGTACAAATTTATAAGAAAGATACAAAGACTGCAGGATGTGGGCCCTTTAAAACAATGGTGGTTTGGTGCTGGATATGAGTGTGAGTGACATGTTCATTGTCTCTCCAGGACTTGCAGTGGCTCTCCAGCTGCTCCATGGGGACATTGAGCAGCTGAGGAGGGAGTACATGGCCATTTTCACAAGAGGAGTGTCTATCACCAGGAAACTGGGCTTCTCTGATGTCATCATGCCAGGTGAGAGAGACTAAAGTCTCCTGTTTTAGTGCATGCAATTCGGCAAGAACCGTCCTGCTCTGTATTGCTGTTTGTAAACACAAGACCCTGTGAATTGTGGACGTAACTCACTTTATTTACACTTCATTCGGATGAACAACATTGTACCAACTTAAATTGGGGTTAAATGAGGTAAAATGAGCTAGATAAATAGGCTTTAAACTGTGGTTGGGGTAGCTCAGTGGGTAATACCACTAGTCAGGGTGCCACCTCTACGTGTGGGAGACTGGCGTTCGAATCCCAGTCTGGGTGACTATGCTGAGCTACACCAATAAGAGTCCTTGGGCAAGACTCCTAACACTACACTGGCCTACCTGTAATCATTGACCTTGTAAGTTGCTCTGGATAAGAGCGTCAACTAAATGCCGTAGATGTAGAATGAAAAGATTAGAGACAGGAATACATTAGAAGTTCAACATGAAGTTCTAAGCTGTAGTAAAATGATTGGTATGCACAGTGGTTTGGGCACCCTGGTCAAATGAAAGTGTAAAAAAAAAAAAAAAAAAGACATTCTCTACACAGAGCGCATTTCGGCACAATTGAATACACAATTATTATTTATTTACTGAATACACCATTTATTTTTTTGATATGTTAAACTAAATAAATGAAATTGTGCAGTAACATTTGCATGCCCTGCAAAACACTGCCTAGTCAACGAAAGTCACAGCTTGCATATAAACTGCATTAGTTTACAGTTTGCTTCAGCTAGTCAGGGTTAATCTATAAAATGGAATCACCTGACTTACTGAATGTACAGAATTACCAGGTTATCCCGTCTGTGGATTTTTCCCAGTCATGGGTGTACTCCAGGATAACAGTGGCAACATTTTTCTGGTTGAACTTGAGTGACTCAGGGAGGATGAAGAATCATTTTCACAGATAAATTGCCCACTAAGGGTCCTGACCCCATTGAAAGTCTTTAGAATGTGCTGGAGAAGATTTTACCAAGGGGTTAGACAATTCCATCAGCAATGCATACCAATGTGGTATCAGTGTGGGCCTTTTTTTAACTAGGCAGTGTATATTCATCCGTATAGAGTAGATTTGGCATTTAAGATGTAAACATCGAGACGGACATTGTTTTTCAGCACATACAATTGATTACAGCATGCTTTATATAAGCTAGCCATGCCTATTTCAGATTTGTCTTTATGAGCTGTCTTAGGCTTTCTCCATATGAATGTGCCTCCACTGGAAATAAGTGTGGCCCCAGGCTGCTTGCTGTATTTTTAGTGAGTGGGTCCAGGGGGTGTTCGTCAGGCTGCGCATCCTTAGTGTGTGTGCGTATTTGTTCTGTTCTTCCATTCCTTCTCATTAACCACTGTCTACCCCTCATCTTAGACACATATTCAGAGGATGTATTGTAAGGATTTGTCTTGTTTCCCCAGCAACTGTTGGAATGGCTGTAAATCAGGGTAGCTCAGACTTTGAAGTCCAACCTCGGTCAGTGAGAGATGTCAAACTGAGAACACACTCTCTGTCCAAGTGTGTGTGTACACACACACTCACACACCCACCCACACACACAGAAATGCACTTCCTGATCTGTTTGGCCGAAGCAGCGGATATGTTTTCTGCCGTCTCCTGTGCAGATGCTCTGTTGCCTCACTGGTCTGCTTCTCCAAAAGCTATTTATATAAGACACACTGCCCTGTGCTCTACTGCCTCTGCTATTCTGCCTCTTTAATCTAGGCTGTATAAAACAGTCTAGACCACCCATGCATGCAGCCGACCGGCCTGTAATTACTGCCTTTACAAAGCAGCAGGCCTACAAAAGTGCCTTTTCCTCAATGGGGTATTTTTGCTGTTTGCTTGAACCACACAGGATCTGACTGTTCAGTTCGATCAGGTTTGGGCATAACTTATCCGAATGTTGAAACGTTCACCCTGTCATTAGGAGATTTGATCCATGGAGATGCCACAGCTATCTGTAATTGGAAGCGTAATTGGCTTTCCTCTCTCCGGATGGGTTAGATAACCCTCCTTCAGTCCATCACTTGCTAGACAGTGGGAGTGTCTGTGTTAGCAGATGTAAGGGAACTGGTGGGTTGTATTCTAATTTAACCATGCCTTTTAAGAAAAGCAGGCCTGAACATTGTGAAACTTAGGATGCTGACCTTGCTGCTTCATTTCTGCCTAGGTGAGCTGCTTGGATTTAAAGGAGCAGTGTGTAACTCTGGGGGTGAGGTTGCATATTGTAATCTAATGAAACGCCCCAGCCGCTTCTATGTTGATCAGGTAGATTAGTTAGAAATGTCTATTCTCACTGAACATATTCAGGTTCAGTCCAAAAATTCCAGGCCAGATTAACTCTGTTGTGTAAAACCTGTATGCGGGTGTTGAAGAGCAGCAGATTAGTAACAGTGGTCTTAAAGACCTGCAACATGCTTTCATCCTTTCACCTCATTTCTTTGTGCAGGCACAGCACTTTTGCAGCATTTTCACTGTATGTTAAGGTGTGGATGGGTGATGAGAACAGTTGAAGGTGTGATAACGGAGGCCCTCTTCCTGTCTGAAAGAATGAGTCTGTGTGTGTGTGTGTGTGTGTGTGTGTGTGTCTCAGTACTTGGACCTACTCATACTTCCTTAGTCTCACACACACACACACACACACACACACACACACACACACACACACACACACACATACACACAAACCACAATGACCTATAAGAGCTCCACCAAGTGCTGTCAACAGGTGCATCCTATGCCTCACTGCATAGTATGTTAAAACACACACAGAATAACCTACAGCAGCCAGTGGGTGTTGGCCATAGGTTTTCAGCTCTGAAACTGCACAGAGTCTGACCTGAAAGCACTTCTTACTCATGCGGTTGTTCCACTCCCAGGACACGTATCTGCAATCTGTAATCTGTAATCTGTGTAACATTCACTCCCAAAAAATTCTTGACATATCTGTATCATTAAATAGACAAGATTTCAAAACTGAAGAATTTATTCACATCATATATGATAGGAACCAGACAGGATTCCACCTATTTACCCAAGCATTCTGCATAATTCCGTCAGTGAGATATATACAAATCATTCAGATGTGAAATATGAAATTCTCCACTCTGGAGAAACATAATGACTTACAGTGTCTACAACACAGAATAGCCATTATTGTTATTATTATTGCTATTGTTTTGCATGTCTTGCAGTGCCCTATATGCACCCCTTCATCCTGATAGGGTTACATCTTGAGCAAAAGCTTCAGACATAAAACAATACCTCGGGCTTCAGTCAAAAGTATTCATAAAAATGTCATATTGTCTCTTCCTGTAAGGAAAGTGTATGACTGTGAATGACAGATGTTTAATGGAGCAAAATGTAAAGTGATGCAGTCTGTTGAAACCACTCTGAATGACTCTGTTTACATCCTAACATTTTAAAGGAGCAGTATGTAAAATGAAGCAATCTGTTGAATTCATACTTCAGAAAAATCATTGCAAGATCATCAAACTTTTTTTGCAAGAGCGTCTCCAGCGGTGGAAAGGGCTCTTGTTTTGCTGCTATTTTGGTCATTTGTTTTCTTGCTTTCTTGCCAAGAGCAGGACTGCTTCTTCTTCATTCGCTCATGAACCAGACTCAATGCAACAGTGACTTACTGTCACCTCTTGAGGTGCAGTGTGATATTACATTGCAGGACGGCCCAGGGCTAGCTGTTTAGCCCCCTAACTTAAGTAGATATCTCTGCAACATGATACATAGGCATCTGCTATATAAGTCAAAAAACACATTGTGTTTTTGTTAATTTTACCTTTGCCGTGGTTCCTTTCAGCACCATTATAAAGAAGGAACAGCATAACAGAACCTAAAGCCAAACATAGAGCCTTGCGGTGTTAGTTTAATTTATCATATTGGTGATGCTGGTTGTTGGTGCTGATTATTTTAGTCATAACAATCAGGCAAACGAGAACACTTCAGACTCAAACAAGATTATTGTCACAGCCCTGTCTGTATCTCATCTGTATCATCCCTCACATATCCAAAGCTTGAAATCCCTTATATTGTGGAAAATGGATGAATGGACCTTCTGTTTTTTTCTCATATAAAGTTTTCATTGTGGATAGTTATTAAAGTAACAGTGATTTTTTTAATTGATTTGTTTATTTGTCCTTTATATCCTTACAGCAGCATTTGCATCTGGTACTACCTATGATGTATCTGGTTTCTTGCAGGAGAGATGAGGAACGATCTGTACATTACCCTGGAGAAAGGAGAGTTTGAGAAGGGAGGGAAGACCGTGGCTAGAAACGTGGAGATCACTGTTTATGCACTGGATGTGAATGGACAGATTCTCAAGGTAATTGATGTACTTGGTGTAAATTTTTCTTTTTTTTTAAATTTCGTTTCAACTTGAAATTGTAGGTATAGATATCTGGTATCTGATACAGATTTTATACATTATGTAGATTTTCTAACACTAGTGTTCAGTCAACGTTTTACATAACAGGAGTAATGAACCACATGTTTTTGGCTAGCAGTGACCCAAACTGCCCTAGTTTATGTTTGGGCTTAAAAAAACATAAAAGGTTAATGCGAGAATAATTGGAGTCATTGCTGTTTTTACTGACATCGTATTACACTGTCCCAGTGCAGCTCATCTGAGCAGACGTGATGCGCTTATTTTATTCAGCCTCATACTTCGGAAACCACATGCAGATGGAGCTGTTGTTGGCTTGTGGTTTTCCTGCTTGTGAGGACAACTTGAACATAAGCGCTGATGGGCAGCCTGCCACACATCGACCTGCTTACTGTGTGTGTATGTGTGTGTGTGTTGCTCCACAGAGCTATGTAGCAGCGGGTTCAGGCGAGCCAGGGGCTGATGAGTATCACACGTTTGTGCTGTACCACAACAACAGCCCTCGCTGGGCCGAGCAGATCAAGCTTCCCATCCCGGTAGACATTTTCCCCGGATCACACGTCCGCTTTGAGTTCCGCCACTGCTCCAGTAAGAAGGCCTGAAACTCTCTGATCTCACAAATGATTTGGTCCTTTTTTCTTGCAGTTCAGATTTCGCCACAGCTTATTTCAGTTATACATAGATTACTAATTGTAATAATAATAATAATCATAATAATAATAATAATAATAATAATACTTTATCTTTGTAAAGCGCTTTTCACAAACCCAAAGTCGCTTACAATTGATTGTTGAAGTTGAATTGTAGTCTGAATGACTTGATAACGCAAATATGACTGGAGACACTGCTTATAATAGTAATAGTACAATATAATCAATCAAAACAATACACCAATATCTATATATTTAACATTTAGCCATTTAGCTGATGCTCTTATACAGAGCGACTTACAAGGTTATTCGTATTATAGGTAGGCCAGTGCAGTGTTAGGAATTTTGCCCAAGAACTCTTATTGGTGTAGCTCAGCATTTGTTACCTAGACTGGGATTGGAACCCCCATCTCCCACATGGGATGGGAATCTATCTATCTATCTATCTATCTATCTATCTATCTATCTATCTATCTATCTATCTATCTATCTATCTATCTATCTATCTATCTATCTATCTATCTCTGTCTGTCTGTCTGTCTGTCTCTTTGAATATTTCTGATGCTCCCAAACAGAACAGATAAAAAATTTAGAAAGTCTTAAGTGAACACTGCCTGCCAGATGTTTGGGTGAAGGCTGTTTAGATCTCGCCGTTTTTCTTTGCCAAAACTGCAAAATTCAAGGAACAAACTGGCGAAAGAACTACTGTGAAACAGCATCAACCCCACACATTTTACGGCCTTGTCAACTCATCAGCACTCAGGCCTTTCAGCTGCTTAAGCCATTTTTGGCCCTAACACACCTCAGCTGCCTAGCTTTTTTCTTGTGTATCTGATGAGATCAGATATTAGTAATCCAATACCATAAGGAGGGGTAATGTCAAGGAAAGCAACTGTCCTATCAGTGTTATGGATCTGAAGGGATATGTAGCTGTCAAGTGTCATTACTATGAAAAGAAAAATTTCCAGTAGAACTTTACAGTAGAAATTTGCAGTAGAACACTGAAACAGGATGTCTGAGGTTTTAAGTACTAATGAGTCTAAATTTGTAATTTGGTTAACCTGCTTCAGCAACCAGCAAGAATAAACTTAGGAGGTGTCAAAAATGTGCTGTGGTTTCCTTTGAAAAACCTTGAAAAGCAAGTCTTCCAAAAAGAATTGAATGAAGACAGACAGCAGACACTGTAAATACTGAAACAAATAATATCACGTTTAGTGGTTGAGTGTGTTTTTTTTTTGTTTATTTTTTTACTAAATTTTGCTAATTAAATGACAGGTTAGCCTTCAAAAAGTCCATCTGTACCAGCCTATCCATTTCTTTGTAGCAAAGCACTGCGTCTTTCTCACTCTAAGGCTTGCAGGGAACCATGCGGAAATTACATTATTCAATTTGCTTCACTTGAATGACGGCGCAAAATCCACAGCAAAGCTCTCCGGGGAGTGTATTTCTCTAATAGGCCCTTAATTTGGGCGTGTAGTAATGATGATGCTGAGAGGAAAGCCTGTAATCTGTAAGTCTATATCTCAGACAAAAATAAGCTTGATGAATAATCATTTGCTGTCATATGACTATATTACAGAGGCTGTACTTTACATGACAAACAGTTCCCAGACACCCCTTCTAATTAGTGAGTTTTAGCTCATTTCAGCTGCTCATGAAGTTTCCAACTTCATGCACAAAGCTTGCATAATGTCAATTGAAAAGCATTGGCAATAGAATGGCATGATAATATGGAGCAGCTGCACTAAGACCACCAAGTCCAATACCTAGCATCAGGTCTAACCCCCCAGCATTGGGTTGCGAAGGAGTAAAATTTTGTTCGCTGGAGAGATGGAGCTCTAAACAGTACCTTTGGGAGTGTGGTGGACAACGTACAGAAACCATGGACTTGAGTTAAAGTAGAGATATGGTAAAATATTCCTCTAGTAAAAGTCGAAGTTTCTCCCTTTACACTCCATTTGAGAACTAAGGGATAAATACTAAAGTATGTACCCTCAAATGTACTTATGTATGGAGAGTAGCATAATTTATTATGACTCTAATGTCCTATTATCATTTCTGAAACAAGACTCATTGATCATGAGCACTGAACACTGAAGGAGAACAGTTTCAGTTAGCTAGAACCATGCTCTGCCCAACAGGTCAAAACAAGCTCGTAACAAAGTCTCTACTGTACCCTGATTGGTGGACTTGCTTCTCACAATTCTTTCGTCATGTTACATTTTTATGCACACATAAGCCAAAAGGAAGGACAGATTCGGCCATAATGTACCGGAGTGAACAGTCCGATATCTTGAAATATAGTTAAGTATATAGGTAAAGTAGAAGTAACTCAAAATGGCAACACATGGTAAAGATACACAGAAAAGCTACTGGGTACAGTAACCACTTACATTTACTTCCTTACTGTGCACCGCTGCTTTGGGATGAGCTGGAGTGAAGTTTGTGATCCAGAACTTCAGCAACACCAGTAGCTGTTTTACCTGAATGCACTCAAATCCTCACAGCAATGTTCCAACATCTAGTGTAAAGGCTTCTTAGAAGAGTAGAGGGAGGATCAGTTCCCTTGATCTGATTTCAGATGAAATGTTGGATGAGCGGGTGTCTACAAAGTTTTTGTGAACTGGGAATAGGGTACATAGCTTCAAGCTTTAGATCCCCCAAAAGCATTTATTGATCCCTCTGGGGAAATAAAACTAAGCACATGGAATCACATTTGGCTCACAATATTGGTCAGAAAAACAGCCATCAGATGTATTCCCATGTAGTTAGACCCTTATATGGTGTAACTACTGTACATTTGGATTGGACTAAATTTCAAAGAGTTGTTGTACCAGGATCAAAAGGTATATATCTATTCTTGCCATCACTGTACTTTTCACAGTATGCAAATGTAAGGTGGGCACATCCCTTGTTTGTGTGGTTTACACAGCGGTATTCATAGTGCACAATTCTGTCATCTACTCTTCTCGTTCCGAGACTATAGAGAGATGCTGGGGGAGCTTTTATCTAGCAAAGCAGTGTTTTCACTGTTTAAAACAACAGAAGCAATATTTCATGGAGTTTCTGATTCAAAGCTTGATATTAAATATGCAGCACAGGAGGAGAGTGATGTCAAAGCTACTGAAGTGATGTAATGTGATGTGATATGTGTGCGTTCTTCAGCGAAAGACAAAGGGGAGAAGAAGCTGTTCGGCTTCTCATTCGTTCCTCTGATGCAGGAAGATGGGCGGACGCTGCCTGACGGCACCCACGAACTCATTGTCCATAAGGTACGTTCTGTCAGTGTCTCACATTCATGGTATACTTGATGCATGTAGTCGGCTGCACAATGTGGGCAGAGTACTATTGCATAATCCAATACACAGTGCTATATACTAAAAACTGATTGGTGAAATTATCGATGTGATGGGTTAAAAGATGGAGGTGCATTGTTTGGTGAATATTTGACATTAAATATTTAGTATTTCACAATGCTTCATGCAAAAAAAAAAAAACTTCTCCTTTTCTGCAACTTTAAAAACTAACCTAGATAAAACTAACCTAAACGTACCAAATGCATAGCACCTGATGTTCTGTGTTACTTCTGAAAATGCTATTTCTGATCAGTGCATGGGAAAAAAAGATATGAGCAGCACATGAAGAAATTTAGACTACAGCAGCATTAGGAGTTTAGACTTTTGGGCCAGAGATTTTTGTTGGTGCAATGTGGTGTTCTTACTTGAACTGGGAACCAAACCCCAGTCTACTCTGCAGAGGGTGGTGGTGGTGGTATTACCCACTACACTATACCAACCACTTCAGCTGTTCCAACACAACCAACACATCTTATATGACAATTCATGTATTGTTGTGGAGGCATGCTAGTTTTGCTTATCATTTCTAGTAAATTATTGTCCCACTAATGATACAGCAAAGCTTATACAAAGTGTCTTCTCTAGGTGATAGCATCGTTTAATCACACTTGATACTGTCAACCATGAAGACTAGAAAACAGGATTAAAATACGTTATTAAAACATTGCGCTGGTAATGAAATGACACATTAGCCATGACATTTAGGCAAACTGAAACTCATCACCCAATGTAGTTTATTGTTTACTAAATGAAAACAAACCTGTTTTTCCACGTGTTTGAAATCGTGTTTCCACATGTTTGACTTTCTGATTTGTGGTTTCTGGAATCCGTATGATCTTAATAGAGTAAGGTAATGCTGGATTGGAAGTGCAGACACTGTCAAGTTTCATAACCAACTATTGTATATTGTGGGCATCACTGATGTAATACAGTTGTTGTTGCAGCTGTAGGTTTACTGGATCTTATTTACATATCACAACCTTCTCAATATCAGTATTGCAATCACCACTATCACGGTAATGATTAACATGAGATGTAGTTAGCTATGGTGTACAGTAAATCTCAGACCAGTCCTTATGTCTAAAATGGTTCATTTCTACTTGTATGTATGTTATTCTAGCAGACAATGAAATATCATACTCCGACATGTTATTATGCTAACCTGCAGAAGCACATAGCTATGCTAGAGAAGTGTTCCATACCCAGTTTAGGAATTAAGTAGATCTCAGGTTGGGTGTAGCACTCAGTAGTTGAAGACAATCATTTTAGATTAATGGGCGGATTACACAGAGCCTGAAAGATACACACAAGTGTAAACACACTGTTCTGTTGCTGTTTGTCCTCAGGCTTCCCCTGTGGCTGTGTTTGATCACGCACCACAAGTATTCATTGGAAGCACCTCATTAAAGCACTCGTTTGTTCAGCAGTCTGCTCTATGAAACATCAACCGCAGAGTAAACCAGTACATCAGTTTAGTGGACCTGTACATTGAAGGAATAAGAGAAACAAATCTGCTCAGTTCCTCTAAATGATGGCCCATCTGTCTTTCCTAGCTATGACCACATCCTCTTATTAAGCATTTGGGCTTTCTGTGAATTAAACACATCCCATAAACTAACGGGAAGCATTAGATTCAGTGTGGAAATCAGTGGAAAGACTTAGCATGCAGACATGCACGAAAATACAAAGGAATGTTTTGCATTGTGACACCATTTTCTCTTTAAGAAGTGATTCCATTTTCTCATTAGGAAATGATGGTTGTTATTACCTCAAAAATCCTTTAGCACCCCTAAAATGATCAAAGGCTTGCTAACCTCCTATCGCTAACCCCTGTGTGTTATTCATTTATCATTCAAAATACTGGGAGGAGATTATTAAGTGGAGTGATATAGGCTTTGGTGATTCCCAGCTTGTAGAAGACATGTACGTATGGATTTGTTATTCTGACTTACTAAGTAAAAATCTTGAGAATGTGTTTGAGTAATGACTCACAGCTTGCACAGCTTGAACCAAAGACTTTGTGCTGTTCATATGTTAACTACTATAGTTGTACCTCTCTAGTCGATAAACTCTAAGGTGATGATTATAAAACTGCTGACTTCATGTGTCTTTTCTTTACTAGGCTTGTAGATAGTTCAATCGCAGAAGGAATCAGATTTTCAATTAACTTGAGCTTTAAAGTTGCAGAACTAAACAAATACAAGAGGAAACGTTGTTCCTGTCTTCATTTGCATGGAAGCTTTAACAGATATCCCACTAAACTGTCAGTAATTAGCACCTCTTTTAGTAAATCTGCCCCAAGCTGCTTATTCTTTTAGGTCAGCTAATAGGCACCTGCATTCCTGGCCTTGCTCATTGAGTGATGGTGTGAGGGAGGGTCATCCAGAGAGAGTAATATCAAATACTGCTGTTTGGGACTCGCCATCACGCATGGGTGTTAAGGAAATCAGAAGATATATATATATACCTTTTTTTTAAATATTATAAAATATCTGCAGGTCTTTGCTGTAATTCATTTGTTCTATAATACACCTAATTTATTTTAATTTACTGTTAGCGGCCTGCTGTATATTCATATCATTTTATCAATAACTGCAGAAACGCAAATGCCATGGGCCTCGGTTTCTTAAGAAAACACTCCATATCATGCTTCTTTGCTTTGAGAATATTGCCTTGCCGCTATTCTATCACAGAAGTGATTTTATTCTGTGCTGCACTGTTAACCTTTACCCATGCATGGCTTATGATGCGTGATTGTAAGCACGTTTGTGCTTGCTGATGTCACATGCTGTTTTATCAAGACAAATGGTCTGAAATAAAGTGAGCTGTTAGCATTTACAGTGGAGGTTATAAAACTGCTGACCACATTTTGTGTCTTTGTTTTACTAATGGCTTGTAGATAATGAGATGTTGCCTGGATGGTGCAGTGTCCTTTTGTTTAGTCTCAAAAGGAATCAGATTTTTTACTTAACTTGAGCTAAATGTCTTAGAGCAGAACAAACACAGGAGGAAATCAATTGACACCAAGAAGCTATAAAACAGTATGTACCTCCACAACTCTTTAAATATGACTGGAGTACCAGTATGGTCCACAGTTTGTTTGAGTTGATGATAAAATGTTTATTATTGATTCTGTGAAACCGTTATTTAACTGAGTATTGCAGTAAATGTTTTCCTGTTTTACACGATGCAGTGGTACATCAGCATGGTGGTATATGCTAATGTTTGTTTTGGATGTTGATTTTGTTTCTTGTTTTCTTTCTAGTCAGAATTAAGTTTTTATTTCCCAACCAGATCATTGTCCTGGCTTAAAACTCACTCCCTCGCATTTAGCCGGCTGAAGAGCCTTCACAAGGCGACACTCTTAGTACCAGAAAAGCTTTTGGTGCTTCACATCAGTAATACTTTGTGGCTTTTTAAAATATCAGATGGAACTTTGTAACAACTGCCTCAGAGAAAGAACAAAATCGATTTTGGGCAGAGTGTCCTGTGTACTGGTGCTGCACTGAAAAGCTGATGTCCCTGTTGTATGTTTTCTAGTGTGAAGAGAACACTAACCTTCAGGACTGTGCTCGCTACCTCAAACTGTCCTTCTCCAAAGCCAACCTGCCAGGCAACAACCAAGCTGTGAAGGGCACCAAGGAGTCATTCTGGATCACTTCCTTTCTCTGCTCCACCAAACTCACTCAGAATGGTATGCTTCTTGCCTTGCGCCTCTGTGGGTAATATGTGTGCCAGTTAGTCATGTGTATGAAGTACAAAGGGGTTCTAGGGGTTCAGGACCCCCTAAGCAACCTGTTAGACCAACAAAAAGTCAGTAAAAAAAGACACCTTCTATGACATTTTGCTTTCTGTTAGGGAAAAATAGACACTGAAACACAAATTGAGGAAAAGGTCATTGTTATTTGCTTCACCCACAAGTGTGAAACTAACCAGACCTTGACAAAATCATGAGTCCGAAACTGACTTTGGTGTGCATAACAGACTAGCACTCAAAGTAGCAAACTGCTGTTGAAAGGATGAGCTCAGAACAGTATAATACACTGCAACAGGAATCTTTAAACCTTTAAACAGGACTTGCACTGGCCCCCTGTTCGGGCAGTGTCTGAGCTCATGGTGAGTTTTAGGCTCTAAACTTCCTACTAACTGGAATATTATCCAACAGAACACTAAGCACGGTTGTAAGTCGCTCTGGATAAGAGCGTCTGCTAAATGCCTTAAATGTAAATGTAAATGTAAACTTCTTATGACCATACACCGGACTGTTCATGTGTAAGAATACTGAAGGCTGCTTCAGATGTTCACACAGTAGGATTCTGCTTATGGTCTTATTACACTGCTTGCTCTCTGCAGGTGATATGTTGGACTTGCTGAAATGGAGAGCACACCCAGAGAGGATCAGTGACAGCTTGACCAAACTGAAGGAAATCGATGGCTCTGAGATAGTCAAGGTAGACTACACTGCACCCAGTCTATCCACTGGCTAATAATACAAATCTTTTATTCAGATAGTCTGTTTATTTTTGACCTGCTGTACTGTGTAAAAGTTCTAGGCTGCCCTAGAAAATGAGTTGTATATTCTGGGATGCCTTGTCTGGGATGTTTCAGTTCATTAAGTAAAATTAAACATCTTCTCCCAGTTCTTACAGGATACACTGGACACGCTCTTTGGGATCTTAGATGAGAGCCCTCAGAGATATGGCCTCAAAGTGTTTGACTGTCTTGTAAGTTCTAACCATGTTTCGTTCTATTGTATTTAAATATCATAAAGATCAAAAGATCAAAAATGTTGCTCTGTATTGTTTGATAAATTCAGTTTTTTGATGTGAAAGTAAGTTCATATCATATATGTGTTATGCTATGTGAATATGTATCTCCTTATGATCATAGTGCTGATTACATCTATAGTATTTCTATGAATGGAAACCAAATTTCTAGATCAACTGTTTTACTCTGCAAGGCTTAATAAATCTAGTTCTTCAGTCTAGTCTAGTTCTTTAGTCATATTTGCCGTTGACTCATTGCATTAAAATTAGACCTAATTTACATTTGAAATACCTCACAGTTATTTTTGAAAAGCTGCAGTAATCTTGAAACTTTTTGGTTACAGTGCTTGTTTTTAAGAGTGGAAACCTCTGTTTTTTTGCCCACAGGTTCACATTATTAACTTGCTCCAGGACAGCAAATTTCAGCACTTTAAACCGGTCATGGACACCTACATTGAGGGTCACTTTGCAGGAGCTCTGTCATACAGGTATTTAAAAATGCCTTCATTTGACTGCCAAATCGTTTTGTTTTGTTTGTTTCGGTGTCTGTATTATTATGGCAACTTTATTCATCAGACCTGCACCCACCATCCATTCAGACAGCCTGCACGCATTGCCCTTGAAAAACAGTCGAAAAGTTTGGAGATGTCCGTGCTGAGAGGCAGTGCCATTGGAACAGCTTGACCGTTCAATGAAGTGTGAATTTATCACCTGCACAGCACCTCCTGCCTACAGGAGGAATGTTACAGGAACAGTTTGTTCCCAAACTTACACCACATGCCTGAGATTCAGTGTGACACTGGGTTCTGTTCCCTCTGCTCATACACAGCGTTCTCCCAACGAGATCATACACACACGCACTCATGCACACACATGCGCGCACACACACACGTGCACCATTTCTTACTGGATCTTGGCGTGAGATACACTCACACACATGCACACATATAAACATGGTTACCAAAGTGTACTTGATACTTTTCTACGCATCCTTACAGACCCATATCATGGACCTCTCGCCTCACAGTAGAGAGGTATCCTCAAAAGTGTCTCTTGTCAAATGAATAACATGTATTTAACGGTCATGTATGTGTGGCTTATTGTACTTACTATACTAAAGTATGTACCCTCAAATGTACTTACGTATGGAGAGTAGCATGACTTATTATGGCTTTAATGTCCTATTATCATTTCTGGAACAAGACTCATTGATCATGAGCACTGAACACTGAAGGAGAACAGTTTCCATTAGCTAGAACCATGCTCTGTCCAACAGGTCAAAACAAGCTCATAACAAAGTCTCTACTGTACCCTGATTGATGGACTTGCTTCTCACAATTCTTTCGCCATGTTACGTTTTTATGCACACATAAGCCAAAAGGAAGGACAGATTTGGCCGTAATGTACCGGAGTGAACAGTCCGAAATCTTGAAATATAGTTAAGTATATAGGTAAAGTAGAAGTAACTCAAAATGGCAACACATGGTAAAGATACACAGAAAAGCTACTGGGTACAGTAACCACTTACATTTACATTCAAGCTGTTCCAATGGCACTGCCTCTCAGCACGGACATCTCCAAACTTTTTGACTGTTTTTCAAGGGCAATGCGTGCAGGCTGTCTGAATGGATGGTGGGTGCAGGTCTAAAGAATACAAGTATGTAGATATATTAACCTTATTTATTTGTTTATGTACAGATTTGTGCATAATTCTCTTGAAATGTAAACAACGTCACTTTGAGCGGTTTGATATGAAGTGGTTCATTGTGGAGAAACTGTTGTCTTTCAGGTCATGATGTCTAGCTAGTAAAGACCTCCTCTGTTAAGTCCATGGCAAGTTCAGTACTATATCCAGTCAAGACCAAGTCTTAATGGAGACTGAGCTCAAGTCAAGACTTTGTCCAAGTGAAAGCAAGAGCCAGTTAAGTCATAGCCCAGAGGGGGTCAAGATTAAAGGCTAAAATATGTAACCAAGGCTTTAATTACTGTATATGTGAGATATCTTCGGATTCTTTTCTGACATAAGTCACTCTAACACCTTCAGATCAGTAATACCACCTATCTTTTTTTTTCTAACCACCTGATCAGGTTTTGGAAACCTGCTATTCAAAACTATGACCCACCCTTCCTAACAAAGCTGTGGCTGATTTAGTGTTCTCCAGTGACAGCTGTATCTAGCTCCATAAACGTGGCTGGGTACCACTGTGACAGAATGCTTTAGATTACTTCAGATTTACCAGGATAAAGAACAGCACATAATCTAGGCAAGTAGCTGAGGTATAATGGCATTTAAACAAACTTTATTAAAACATCAAAAAATATCAGAAATGAATGAAACAGTTCAGAGCCCTTTGCTTCTTAGACACACACTACTGACCGCTTAAAAAAAGGGTAGATGAACTAAAAACACTATCCATGTCTCAGGATACACTTTAGACGTCTAGTTCCCATCTGTGACAAACTCAGAGTAGGTTTCTCTGGAATGGAATGCTTCACATTTTGAACCACGTTGTTTACTTTATAAAACATGTAATTATGCAGGAATAAGAAAAAAACGGAATTTGCTTTTAACCTTAACCTTAAAAAGAAGTTCTTGTCCTTACTGTTTTCTGTGGTTTCCCCACAAAGAAAATAGATAAAAACAAACAAACACAAACATACACTCACACTTGTCCTCGTGCCAGCTATGCTTCCTCACCTCCTGTAGGTAGCAATGCCCCCTCGTGGCCTGTGTGAAGGACACTTCAAACTTCACCAACAGGTTGTGTTAACTTTGTATGGATTTGCAGGGTCACGCTGGGGCTCATGGACCCTCCTACACACTCTTTGACTGCTTACATTATACAACAAGTTAGCACACACACACACACACACACACACACACACGCACACACACATACTCTCTTTTTCTGGCCTAATAAACGCAGAGCAGTTTTAATGTATTAGCAGTCATTTCCATATGCTCTCTCTCTAGTCCAGGCAGGCTAACCAGCTCTGCTTTGTCTGTTTTACTCCTCTATGTCTCTTGATGACATTTATTCCAGTATTTCTGACTCTGTCATCTGAAATGACAATTGAGATGCAAATACACCCAGACAGGCAGTTATGATGACAGTCATTTCTTTAGAAAGCAGTTCTCGCAATTATCTTCTGGCCATATCGGCTGAGTAAGAAAGAAATGATGATCTATTTCCAGAAAGTATGTTTGAAGGCTTTGTGTTCACCAAGACGTTGTCTTCTGTTTAGGGATCTGATAAAGGTGCTGAAATGGTATGTGGATCGAATCATTGACGCTGAACACCAGGAGCACATCCAGCAGGTCCTCAAGGTGGGAGCATATACAGTGTTTTTGTAAACAACGCCAGTCAAGCGTTTAGACACACCCAACTAAATGAATGTATGTGGTTAGCGTAAAGACTCAGGATACAGGCTTACGCATAACAGTTCCAACTGAGGAGATCTCTGACACAATCGTATCCTGATATACCATTGTGCCATTTTGCCACCACTAATACATATTTTGCTGCACAGAAAACTTGTACCCCTTTTTTGTGTAATTTAAAAGCTTGACTTCTTCAGTTTGGGGACTATTCATAAAGAACACACCAATAGAACTGGTCCAGAATTGGTTAGAAAAACGTATTGTTACATCCACCTCTATTGCAGGTTAAGAAAGCTGCTTTATCCTCCTGTAAACTTCCATTTTGGAGGTTTTTAATCATAAGTAATGTAACCGTGTATTGAATGATCTTTTCTAGGCGACGGAATACATCTTTAAGTACATCGTCCAGTCACGGCGGCTTTTTGCACTTGCTACGGGTGGCCAGAGCGAGGAGGAGTTCCGCTGCTGCATACATGAGCTCTTCATGTCCATCCGCTTCTTTCTGTCCCAGGAGAGCGTTGGAACAGGCCCTATAGCACATACACAGGTAGGAGGTGCAGAGAGAAGCCACATTACACGTCATATTTTTTTGTAATATATGTTTTACATTTTTCTCAAACCCCTCAGAAGATTCTGCATATATATGTAATTTGCAGATTTTATAAAACTGACTTTAACTGTCGTATGAAATCACTTTTTTACAATGTAGATGTAATGCTATTATGCTAGTTCAAGTAAGCTATGCTGTCAGACTTTGCATAAAACCATAGAAACGGGATTAAACAGAAATTAGGGCACAAGTGGGGTCGTTTTCAGGTTATTTAGGATGCAAGTTAAGGACTGTTGTTCTGTAGTGGCTACTGTCCCAAAAAGTTGCCATGATAACAAGCAGGTAGGATAAGGTTTCAGACTTATCCAGAAGGCGTTTCTGTAATACAGCTACAGACCTTAAATCTTAGAAAACAAGTACTACTGTTGTCACAGTCACCACATTGGCCCAAAACATTACACAGTAGACATTGTTTCAGTCCAGCTGTTTACTTGTAAGGGACTGGCCACTCAATCACTGTGGATATAAAAATGGCTCTTACATCTGTGGTGGGGACTACAGGCAAACAAACAGTGCTGGTATATAACAGTGGACCTTCTAAATCCTATAGCAGCTCACTATTGTGGAATGTCAGATTTTCTTTTTAGAGCATCTGTTGTTGCTCTGCAGTGCCAGTTCAGAGATTTGTTAACAATAACTGATCAGTTACTTAGTCTTAAAGACAGAAACCCCCACAGCTCTGGCCGCTGACTGCCTTTCCTATTGTCAGCTGGGCAGCTAATTAAGTTTGTCGGCCTTCAAGCTGTCGTCTCAGACAGTCTCCTCTGGAAGTACAGTCGCTGTACTTAGTGTTTATTTGAAAGAAAAACACTCTTAATTGAATTTCTGCAGACCCAGTGCCCTTGAGAAGTGAGATCATTCATATTTTATGGTGTGTTTGAGGGGGGTGCTCTCAGCACGACGGCTGTAGCTAGACAAAAGAGCCCAAAGACAATCACCAATAATTCTGGCTACACTCCACCAGTCTCCACAGTGACGCTCATCCACAATACTGATGTGTGTTACAGTGGTATAGTCTATACCCCCTGCCCACCCCACCTCCCCCCAAAGACCAGTACATCCACATAATCTCTATATTGTGTTCTAAGACTAAGACACAGATGAACAATTCTAGTACATATAATGGGATGGATTAAGACAATAGCACAAGGCATAAAAAGAAGAGAGGAGAAGTGGGGAGGTGATAATGACTATGGACAGAAAAGGAGAGGAGATGAAATAGCAAGCCTAAATGAACAGTATGGCTAAAAAAGAGAGTAAGAGGAGGAGAGGAAAGTGGAGTGCGACTGAAAGTGAGTCTAAAACCAATATGATTGATTCCTTCTGTCTGCCTTTTTTATTTTCCCTCCCTCTTCTGCAGGTCCTTTCCTGCTTTTCTTATTTGCTATTGGAAATGAAATTTGCCCACAATCTTTCATTGTAGTGCTGGAGCATGGGTAATGCATAATGTCCTGTACTGTATTTCTGTAGCTGTCCGTCTGCTCTCCCTCCAGGCCTCAGTCTCCTGGCTTTTACGAGCCTGGCACATTCCCTGAGCCATTCCATTTCTGTTTCGCTTGTCTCGTACATGCCGTTTAAAGCGACTTTATTTGAGTTGGAATAAATGTCAGTGTAAATACATCACCCAGCCAAAAGCAGAGGGGCATTTGCAGGTGTTAATCTAGTCTCAGCCACATGTTGTTTTGTGACAATGCTCGAAAGGCCCGGGTTTAATCTGCATAGAGAGCAGAACAATAGCTGTGAGAGAATGCAGGTCAGAGCCATTCTAATCCACACTAATCCTTGGCCCGCTGCCCCGCCCCTGTGTCCAGTGCTGTGCTATCTCTTTCACTCTACTGCCTGAAGCCCGGACTTTCTGGATGCCATCGCAGGGCTGAAGAAGGAGTAGGGAGTGTCACTGTATTGCCCAGGCACCATATTAAATTTCATCTATTATCTGGATTATATAATAGTCTATACCCCCACATTGCCTGAACGATAGAATTACAGGATGCTACGTGTGTTACAGTATAGTCTTTTTCCAGGGCTTGCCTTGTAAAGCATTTAGACCCCAACCTGTCTGAGCCAAAGATGATAAAACTCTATGAGACTCCAGTAAGTTAGAAAGCAGGGTTAAGGTTTTAGAATAATAAAGGTTTTGTTTTTAGTTTATTTAGCCATCTGCAGAACTGATACGACAAACTAAAGGTCCAATCAGGTCATCTAGTATTGGCCTCAGTGTTTTTTTTTTTCTAAAGGTGCTTTTAAAATAGTTTGTCTGTGTGTATGTATATGTTTTACATTCTCATTGGAAACCATGTGCCATCATGGAAATAATGAAATATGAACATTTTGACTTTATGCTTACATTCCAAAGATTCAATCAATTTTCCTTTGGTTGCTGACAATAAATTGCAAAGCCATAGGAAGCTAGTAAGTTGTGCTAGTATGTTGCTACAGTAACAGATTTCTGCTATTTGCTAATATCAGCTAAAAGCAAATATCATTTATAAGCTAATATGAGAAAAACACCTCATTAAGATGGTCTTACAGGTCTGTGTGTATGTGTGTGTGTTCCAGGCGGTGTTTTTGCGGACATTTCCTGCAGTCTATGGCGAGCTGCTAAAGCTGTTCACGGTGAAAGAGGTGGCTACGTTTGTGCGGGAGACTTTGGGCAGTCTGCCGGCCAACACTCACGCAGACTGCCCCCTGGAGGCTGTCAGACTACAATGCATTGCCAAGACTGTGGAGAGCCAGCTGTATACAAACCCTGGTACACACATTACTTAGCCAGTCAGAATTTTTCACAGTGATGGTGATGGTAACCAAACATCTTAATAGTTTATAGTCTCTAAAAGCTCAAGAAGACACCTGTGTCACAAGACACCTGTAGCTTCCCTGGTCATTATGAGACAACATTGTGACCCCTCATTTCTAATTCCGCCATTGTAAAGTAAATCAACTTTACAATGATTAATGCACTGTTTTTGTGTGTTTTGTAGTTTGTGTATCCTTTAAACGCTGTTATTAAAGTCTGTCTTATTAAACATTAGTCATATACTGCAGTGTTCCCATCACCACCACTGTAAAGCCAATTAAGAGGTTCTCTTTA
This sequence comes from Prochilodus magdalenae, assembly GCA_024036415.1. Taxonomy (NCBI): domain Eukaryota; kingdom Metazoa; phylum Chordata; class Actinopteri; order Characiformes; family Prochilodontidae; genus Prochilodus; species Prochilodus magdalenae. The sequence goes on from JAMWET010004918.1 coordinate 23,838, forward strand.
AATTTAGGTTTTAAGTTCTAAGTTTCATAGCAAAATATGTTTTTTGTTCTTTACCTCTTCACTGATCTGCCACAACATAAAAAACACCTCCTTGTTTCTACACTTATTCTCCATTACATCAGCTCCATTTACCATATAGGTGCACTTTCTAGTTTAGGCTGTAGTACAGACTGTGGTCCATCTGATTCACTGCAGACTTTGTTAGGTTCCATTCACCCTGTTCTTTAGTGAGCAGGACCTCCAGAGGACCCCTACAGAGCAGATTTTGGTGTAGGGCAGGTGCAGGTGATTGGTGTAGCTCAGCGGAAACCACTACTACCCGCCAAGTAGCCACCACCACACGTGGGAGACTGGGGTTCGAATCCCAGGCTGGGTGAATATGCTGTGCTACACCAATAAGAGTCCATGGGCGAGGCTCCTAACACTACATTGGCCTACCTGTAATATGATCAACCTTGTAAGTCGCTCTGGATAAGAGCATCAGCTAGATACCGTAAATGTAAATTTTGATTGGGTGGTGGATCATTCTCAGCATAACAGTGACCATGTTGCGATGCCATTGTGTGAGTGTGTGTAGTTCTGTTGGGAGTAGATCAGACACGGCAGCGCTGCTGGAGTCTTTAATCTATCTAACAGCATCCTATGAGAAGCATCCTATGAGAAGCATCTTGAAGAAGGACTAAAGGGTGACTAAAACAATCTGTGCAGCAACAGATGGGCTATTGTCCTGGCATCTACAAGGTGGACCAATATGGAGGTAGTTTTAATGTTCTGGCTGATGAGTGTATTTTACCTTAGTCAACCTTATACACAGAAACTCAGAAGACATGTAGGATTGCTGGTCATTCTGGATAGCAGTGAAAATGGCTAAATCTGAGCTGTGGACATGTGGTATCGTGAAATCTTACCTTTATATCTATGTGTGTCTGTGTGTGCGTTTCAGAGTCGAGGTGTATTCTGCTCCCCGTGGTCTTGCGCTTGCTACAGACTCACATGCAGGAGCAAAGGGATTTAGTGATGTGCGGCCATATCCTCACCAGCATGCTCTCCCTCATCAAGAGAGACGACACGGTGAGATCTCATCCAGCAGCTCCTGACAGCTCTGACATGGGGCAAACCACATAGGAGACTCTCAAGGAGAGAGAGGGAGATTCATGAGGCAGTGAGACCGCTTTGAACTGGAACGAAATGGTGTGAGAAAGAGTGATGCAACCTCAGAGAAACTCAGAACCTCCCCCAAAGAAACACAGAGAACCTTGTAGAAAGCATGGGGTATATTGAATAAGAGACCAGATCTAATTCACTCTGAAATAAGCTTCGGGAGAAACTGATTGAACTCAGTGACACTAAAACTGTAAGACATCTGATCTTGCTCTCTAATGGCCCGTTTTGTGTGGAGAGAATAGCCAGAGATGGACCCTGTGATCGTTTTTGTTGGGTATAATCTAGAGCACTATGATGAAGCAGTAGTGTGACCTCTCTTTACTTTACTGAGCTAGACAGCTCTGTTATGGCATAGTAATGAAGATCTGTATAGCATTACGCCTGTAATACTGGATTTTAGGATTATGATATTTGCTCAAGAAAGTCTCATCATCAGTGCTTTTTGTGGATAATTGCTGTTAATATGAGGCAACAACGCAACTTTCGTGACAAAACCTCCAGACAAAAGTCTCCAGTTTTGTCATTTCGTTCATTTGCATAATCCAAAAACTGCTGTCGCTCTTTACATCATGCTACAATTTTATGATGCACAGAACAAGTCTAAAATCAGGGAAGTGTTTATTAAATATTTGCAATTGATACTGTAAACAGTCATACTTGAATTATAGACTTTACCAAGACAGCAGCCTCTTTTTTAACTCAATAAAAACACTTGGTTCATTCAGTGACATGCCGACATGCATCGTATAATAAAGCAAAAAAAAAAAAAGATGGAAAAACTGTTTTGGAGAACATACAGCAACAACTGGGTTTTTTTTGTGCCTTTAGAATTAGTATAGTTTTCCAAAACCGACTCCACACATGCTTATTAATTCATGCTGTATAATGTAGGCATTTGCAAGTCTCTCATTTTATACCCCCTTCATACCTTGACAGTGTTACGCATGGTTGATCCTGGTAAACTCTTGCAGGTTTGTTCTGCTGATTGCTGGCGGGAGCAGAATTTTCCCCTTGCTGCTCCACTGAAATATGTAGTTTGCCTTTGACCATCTGCTGCCGACACGTAAACACAACATAGCGATCCTATAAAAAGATCGAAGTAGTGTTATCAATTCTAATTGCATTGACGGTGACTACATGTAATGTAATCAGTGAAAAGCAGTAGGATGATATTGCTGAACTGATATTCATATTGGTAATCTGTTTTTTATCAGTAACTGTGTGAACGCTAGTGTGGCAGGAGAAGAGCAAAGTCTGGGAGCATTTGTGTGTGTGTGTGTTATATAGCTGTCACACACTCTGCAGGGCCACTCCAAAGGAGAGGCATCAGCACTGCCAGCCTTGTTCATCAGTCCGCCTGCACTGCAGTCCAACGCTGCCTGCCTCTCTCGCACGGTCTCATTATCGCCCTGTCAGAAAACTCTCAGCACAGTATGCTACTGTACACATGGGCTGCAGAACAGAGGGGCCAGCTGGCCAAAGAACGTATCTGAAAGTTCTATTGTATAACATCTAGATTTGTCATGCCAGATATTATTAGGATTCGTTTATTGTCCTGTTCATTGTGTTGCATGAAAGCATAAAGGAAATGTGACTCGAAGGGCTCCTGGCTTTACCTTTATCACAGTTCACAGTATCACAGTGCAATAAGAATAAACCTCTTTGGATCTCGAGTTCCTAAAGATTGGTTTACTCCTTTGCTAGTGTTATGTGGTGATGACCCAAGATTGCCCCCCTCCCTTTTTTTTAAAAAGGTCTCTACATAGCATAATGGTTGGGACACAAACACAGTCATTCAGAGATTCTGTGTTGTTCTAATGTGCAGTGGCACCTGCTGGAAGAATTTTCCAATCGTCATAGTATTTCTTCACAATAGTGGCGAAATGAGCCAGGAGTCACAGTGTCTGCACAAATATAGCCATTTTACTTCCTATCCAAAAGTACCAGTGAACCTATACATGCCTTCTGAGTTTTTATATGCAGCGTTGATAAAGGTAGAATAGTGGTAGATTTATATAAAAAACTATTTGCTATTATGGAGCATTGTCTGGAGTGATGTAGGCATCAGGCAACATTTTCATAACCGCTTCATGTAACAATTCAGACCCTTCAATGTTTCTCTAGACCCTTCAAGTTTCTCTAGAAAGGACCATTTTAACATGAGTGACTTTGTTTACATCTTAACCTAATACCTAAAATTTAATATTTAATAAAAATGGGATCCTTCAGCTGTACACAGGGCAGGGTGCAATGGGTGATTTCTCATGTCTGGACCCATCTATTAAAAATGTGTTTTGCGATTCATGACTGCATACACTTACCCCTGTGTGTGTGTAGGAGCCAGCTGTATCTGAAGAGGTGGACCTGATAGTGGACAGCTTGTTGGGAGTGTTATTGAGGACCATACTGGAAATCTCCAATCGGCCCCAATCCACAGGAGGCACGATGCGTCTGCAGTTTCAGGATGTCACGGTAAGAGAGGAAAAACACCACAAGACACTTAAACAGAGAAAGAGAGAGAGAAAAAGAGAAAATACAGAGTGTCTGAAAAAGGACATCAGGAGAACAGACAAACATAAATCCCTGAAGGTTCATTAATTACAGCGCACCAGTCAAAGCGCCTTTATACTTCAAAGCTGCTCCACACAAGCAGCAGGTGAATTGTGGGAGAGCGTTTGCTTTAGATGTGACACGCTCGGCTACGCTTTCTGTGTTGTGCTACATTGTGAATGGCAGCCTTATTGAGGTTCTGCTCGGTGCTCTTCTCCATCGCATACCCAAAGTCCTGCACATAGTCAGTGCTATAGAAACACAGAAATTAATAGAACCCGGCTGAAATTTCTAACTTTAAAAGGCTTAAAACTTTGATGCATTGAAGAGTTTTGTTACGCTAACCATGGTGGGGCTTTGTGAACCACCATGCAAAGAGCAGTTCAGCCCTGTCTATTCCCACTGAAGCTATGGGTAATGTTTCAGCACATAATACTGTCTAAATAAGGAGGCCAATCAGAACAAAGGAGGAATAAAAAAAATGGCAGTTTCTCTTAAAACAAAGGTAATCAAGGTTGAAATATGTTACTCTGAATTTATCAAGTTCAATAGAGACTTTTTTGTCTGGCAGGTTTTATCTAAGGGATTAAAAGAGATTGTAAAATTTCATGAGCATAATAAAACCACAAGAAAAATGTGACTATATGTCCTTTAACACTCAAAAAGTGTGATCCTGGTAAAATGTTTACACTATTGTCTATCATATCTATCAGGTATCTTTGACTATGGTTGGGGTACTGTTTATCTAATGTTTGGTAATGGTCTCTTTGTTTCACCCGTCAGTGTGCTCGTGTGAGGGGGTCGCTCTGTTGTTTTTTCCAGTCTATGTGTTTGTCACAGGTAGTTTGACTGGTTGGGTACTGTTTTGTAATGTGTGTGCTTGTGTGTTCTTGTTTCAGGGGGAGTTTGTGGCGTGTCTGCTGGCTTTGCTGAAGCAGATGAAAGATAAGCACTATCAACAGCTCCTGCAGAGTTTCACTAACAAAGATGAACTGAGGGTGAGACAGCCTCTGATGTTCAGATCCAGCTGGATTTTACTCCACACCCGTACTCAACCTGATACTGTTTGTAGTTCAGAGGTTTGGATTCAGCGTTTTCAATAATCAGAAAGTTAGGAAGCTGTAAATAGGAATTATGAAAGGTTATGATGAACGGAACTGTAAAACAGCAATAAAACGAATATCCAGCAGGTGTCATATATGAAAAGTGGTGATCTTGACACAGGTACCTTGACAAGAAGAGACTATAAATAGATTATTACTGTAATTTATTGAGTGTTTAAAACCATGTTGCTGTTCCTAAAACATAAAAATAAATAAAAGTAAATGATGTGTCTGATAGACCATTTGATATGTGGTATAGTAATATCAGTAGTGATTCCAAACTTTTGAACTCCATTGTGGATGATAGGCAGATTGCTCCTTCATTTAAGTAACTGATTTGTTTTTTTCTGTCAGGATTTTCTCCTGCAGCTTTTCACCGTGTTCCGGATCCTAATCCGGCCAGAGATGTTTGCTAAAGACTGGACAGTCATGAGGCTCGTCACCAACAAGTGAGGACCTTGTCAGCAGTTGCTGTTGTGCATGCAAGGCTGTTTCCTCTGTAGGATGAAGGTGTATGAATAATTGAACATGTTAATGCTGGCACTGACTGATGGGACTGCTTGCTTTCCAGTGTCATCATCACAACCGTGCTCTACCTGTCAGACGCTCTGAGAAAGAACTTTCTCAATGACAAGTTTGATTATAAGGTATGTGAGCAGACTTGTAAGTGACATGTTCAGTGCCTGTATGTCTTCTGTTCGTGTGTGTATCTGCGGATCAATGTGAGTGTGGATCCCGCCCAAGTGTAACTGTGTGCGTTAGTAGTGAGGTACTGCAGTAGTGTGTGTGCAGTGACCATACTGATCAGACACTGTTCCTCTTATATTAAAACTTCTTAATAGGAGTAGGCCAAAATGACTTGACACTGATATACATTAGAGTTGCGATGATTTGGTATGACTGCAATAATACAAAGAAATAATTTCTACTGGGAAGTGTTTATAAGGTTACATGACACGTACATAAATTTGCATTCTGCAATTTGCTTTTGTCACCGTTGATGTTTGGGTTGCATCATGACAGTTTGTTAGGATGAAATGACACAGTGCAATATGACACATGCTCAGCTGTAATAATTGTACATATCGCTTCCTAATGTCGCATCACTGACCTACAAAGTCACAAATCATTTCATTCCTAAAAGGCATGACACAACTTGTAAAAAGTATTTAAACAATTTAGATATACTATTTTATACTTTAAAATTGTAAAAAAGGAATATATGTATGTATATATGTCACTTTTAAAAATATCAAAAAAAAAAAAATATATATATATATATATATATATTGATATATATATATATTTTTTTTATATATATATTTTTAAACGTGAGGTCAAAATTTAGTGAAAAAAAAATGTATATATATATATATATATATATATATATATATATATATATATATATATATTTTTTTTTTTTATATTTTTAAAAGTGAACGTGTTCAACAAAGTTGAACATGTGAACATTTTTAGTGTTTCAGTGAAAAATATCATGATTTTATGTTCATGATATTTATCAACATACAGCTGTTTAAAGCCGTGTTTGCTACAACCCTCACTACCAAAACATATAGTAAAGATTCAGTAGAATTATGCTTGTTTTGATCTGAACATTGAATACAAAAGGATTTTAGTCAAAACTTGGAGCCAGTTAAAAGTCTATCTTCGAACTAGTTCAGTAAAATGACCCAGGTGTAATGTCAAACCTAGCCAATGCAGTCTTTATGCCAATTGGTGCCTGTGGAATGAGCAATGTTTATATAAATATTAGCACTGGCATACAGTAAAGCAGATTTGTCCTCACTTATAATATAATATAAGGTGTATGTGTATATAATGTAGGTGTGGGACTCCTACTTCTATCTGTCCGTCATCTTCATCAACCAGCCCTGCCTACAACTAGAGACGTTCTCTCCTTCCAAGCGAAAGAAAATTCTAGAAAAGTAAGTTTCTCATTCATTTTATTTAATTCATCCTGCCCACCCCAGTCTTCACACTGTACTTCCGTGCTCTTCATATACCAACTGTATTCTATATTTTAACACTGAATATACACTTTGCTTGTTTTCACCACACTGATGGATTTAGAATCCAATAGACTTCAGTTCATTATACATAATAAAATACTAAACTACTGTTCTCTGAAACGTCTTCATTTCTCACTGAGATCTATTGACCATAATGGACAGTTGCTTCCCACACACATTGATACTGTGTAGTGGTCGGTTAAGTGTGTGTCTGTATGCCTATAGGTATGGAGATATGAGGGTGATGATGGGCTGTGAAATCTTCAGTATGTGGCAGAACTTAGGTAAGTGGACATCAACAGCAAATCTCTTTTGTGGGACTGTCAAGGAATTCAGATTTTGTTGTAGGTGGACAACATATGCTTAATCAGAATCTATTCAGTACTTTTAGTCATTCGGTGACTTTATTTTGATTGTGTAAATGCTGCATTCACATGGAGTATCCAGACACCCTTTAATTAAGGAATTCAGCTAGTTTTAGGTGCACCCATTGCTTACACTGGTATCCAACTTGGATAATCTCCATATAAAAACACTGGAAATAGAATGGGGCACTCTGAGACAGCTTTGCTTGAGAATGAGGTTCAAGCTTTGCTGGATGTTTAATATAACACGCAGGTTTAGTATCATATAGACATTTTTAATATTGTACTCTGTGTTCTGGGGCTTTAATAAGTTTTCGAATTCGGCAGCTTTTTTGCAAATAAATCTATGAATGTAAATGCATTCCCACATACTTAGGTCTATGTTTGTGGGTCTTGTTTTCTCTCTCTCCCTCTCTCTCCCTCTCTTTCTCTCTCTCTCTCTCTCTCTCTCTCTCTCTCTCTCTCTCTCTCTCTCTCTCTCTCTCTCTCTCTCTCTCTCTCTCTCTCTCTCTCTCTCTCTCTCTCTTCTCTCTCTCTCTCTCTCTCTCTTCTCTCTCTCTCTCTCTCTCTCTCCTCTCTCTCTCCCCTCTCTCTCTCTCTCTCTCTCTCTCTCTCTCTCTCTCTCTCTCTCTCTCTCTCTCTCTCTCTCTCTCACACTCTCTCTCACACTTTCTCTCTCTCTCTCTGTGTGTTTCACTGTACATCTGAAGGAGAACACAAGTTAAACTTCATCCCTGCAATGATCGGTCCATTCCTGGAGGTGACGCTCGTTCCGCAACCGGATCTAAGAAATGTGATGATCCCTATCTTCCATGATATGATGGACTGGGAACAACGTAGGAGTGGGAACTTCAAACAGGTACAATAGCACCCCCTGCTGCTTCATGCAGCCCATTCAAATAGCACTTTGTGTAATTGGATGGATAGCTGTATAGATGGATGGATGAATGGATGGTGGATGGATGGATGGACAGACAAACCGACAGACCAATCACCAGCAACAAAAAGAGTACAGAGACACTGTACATATATAGTCAGAAGCTGTAAAAGGTGTAATGATGTGTTGAAGTGTAACAGTGTTTTTTTCATAGGTGGAGGCGAAACTTATTGACAAGCTTGACAGTCTAATGTCGGAGGGTAAAGGAGACGAAACATACCGAGAGCTCTTCAACAGCATGTGAGTGTAACTTTATGGGAGTATCAGGATATACCAGTATATAGCCACACATTCTGCCTCCATTTGTAAAATGTACATCCATGTGATGAGCGTTTACGATCATCTTACTTACAGTGTCAGTGCCAATGTTAAGCTTGTGTTGTTGGAATGTGTATTGATGTGGGCTTGAGGAAAAGAGGAGTGGGTAAATATACAAGTCTGCTCGTTGAGGTCTCCTGTGCTGTCAGCAGGTTGGTTGCCCTGCATGTGCTCAGCTATGCGTGTTTGTGTCTGTGTGTGTGAATATATATTAGCGTCTGTGTCCAGTCCAAGGCCATACCCTCCTTAGAGTGTTTACACTGTTCTGTTTGTTTAAAGGAGAATTTCAGATTTCCTGCATTATTAAAGGTGCAGTATATGTTTTCAGTTCAGTATACTTTTCTGTCAAATTCAGTGAGTATTAAACAAATTAAACAAAGTGGCCCATGCAATGCCACTGAGCAGTTCATGCACAGGTCATCGGGGGGAGAGCATGTAGGGGATGTAACTGCTGCACCATTTAAGAAAAATTTGAACAAGATGCTGGAGAAAAGAAGCTCACTCTAGCTTCACAGAGATCTGAAAAGCATGTAAACGAATTTTCTGCTGGACACATAGGTACTCATTTTTATGGTATCAAAAAACGAATAGGTCAGTATTATTTCCTAAGGTTAGAACTGCTATAGCGATCAGTTAGCATTGTAGCAGCGACAGTTTGCTAACCTACAACCTAAATAACATTTGTTACATCAGTTGCTGTGTTGTTATGTACTCTAACATTGTATCAAGGTACTTCTTTATGTAACAGGCAAATGGTTTTATGGCCATAAAGATATAAAACGTGAATGTGATAAACCAGAGTTGTTTGCCTTTGCAGTCCCCATCTGTGATTTCAGAGGACAGGGCTTGTGAAGTAGCCCTGAGTGGAGGGGTGCATTTGTTTTGCTTTAGAGATCAGTTATCAACATTCTTTCTGCAGAGTCTTATACTGCACCTTTGAATGGTAAAGATGTAATTAAAGAGTGGTTTGATATGAAGTGCTTCCTTACTGAGTCAGAATCGGTCACAGTGGTGATAGAGAAGACAAAGTCCCCCAGAGCTGTTTTTCTAAATTTACTTATTTACATAAGATAAAATCTATGTAGGTTCAGTGATTGTAAATATGGTAAATAAAAAATGCCTACATTTGTGTTGTAGACATCGACTCCTGTTTTTATCTGAGAAATCTGAGTTGGTAATTTTCTATTCAGTGATCCATTTCATATCGGACTGCTCTGAATGACTTTAGGCCAACAGGAAAATCCTGCGAGTCCATTTCTGTCAGTGTTGAGCTCCCCGTGCAATCTTGCCTCGTTGTCTTCAGCATCTTTAAGCTTATTGGAATAAAGTATTAGCACCTTCTCTCTGTTGCTACAGCATTATTTCTTTCTCTCTGTTTTCCATGCTAACAGTACTAACCATGTACTAACTCTTCTGAGCGAGTGTTGCTGACATTAATCTATTAATATGACTTTATTTCGTCTCTGCTTTCCTGGAGTAGTATTCCTCTGTTTGGTCCGTATCCTAGGTAAGCACACTAGTAAGCACACTATTCATGTGGGTAGGGGTGTGTGTGTGTATGTGTGTGTGTAGGGATAATGATGAAGGTGAGGCAATAGGAGTGTTTGTGTTAAGGAAGAAATGAGAGCTCATGAATGCACTGTGCTCTTCTCTTTTCCCTTGTTTGTGTGCCTTTATCGGTTTAGTCTTCTGAAGAAGATAGAGAGAGAGACATGGAGAGAGAGCGGAATCTCACTCATTGCTACAGTAACACGTCTGATGGAGAGGCTGCTCGACTACAGGTGAGACGCACACACATACTCTCTCATAAGCACAGTAATTACCAATATTGCGCTCATTATGTTCTTATGTTTTGCGCTCATCATCGAAAAAAAAAAAAGTTGCACCCAAAAGGAATCAAGTGGCACAAAACTTGGTAGGTTGGTACCTGACTGGCTATATAAGGTCGTCCTGTTTCTGTTCTGACTCATGCCAAGCAAAGTATGCCTCTGAGAAGTATTTGGAAGAACGGAAGTGGGAATGGTCTTATTGGCCAAGGATGGTCAAGGAAGCAAAATGGTCTCATTGACATATAGTGCGCTGTACTGGTTGTATGCTTGTTACCATCGCACGCTGCTAAGTGGATAGAGAATAGTGGATAGAACAAGAGGTTTTGACAGTGGATAGAAGAAGGCATAAGGCATAAGGGAGACCTACACAAACCATGGAAAGAGAGAATCGAAGGATTGTCCAACAGCCACGATTGAGGACATTCAGTGAGCAGTGATGCCCTCCATGAGACACCCTGTTAGTGCCAACTGAGAGACACTACTTCTGTAGGTGTAGCTCAATAAATATTGCCTATATCAGTCTAAATTTCCTGTCAGTCTAAATTTCCTTGTTCCTGGTAACCTTTACCTTCCTTCCCAATAGCACTGCAATCTAACACTTGCTCTCTTCTGGGTGCAGCTATTTATTTGATTATAAATGTATATTTATATGTATATATTTGTGTGTGTGTGTGTGTGTTTATATTTAGTTGTATATTATACAAAGGTCCACAGCCAAAAAAATATATAATACAGCGGTTTGCTACATGTTTTGCAGGGACTGTATGAAGCTTGGGGAAGTGGATGGGAAGAAGATTGGCTGTACTGTCAGTCTACTGGTGAGCTCTGTTCTGCACATTCAACAGCACTAATGCATCACCTGCCTACTCAGACTGGCTTTCAGCATGTCGGTGTATATTTATGTAGTAAAGAAGATTATTACAATCCAGCAGGTCACCGTGATAAGTCTGTTTTCGTAGCAGTCTGATCCAGCATCTGCTCAGCAATGTTAAAGGGGCAGATTTAATTTGAGATTTCAGCACAGCACTGGTCAGAATTTGTTATTCCTTAGCCTCTCTGAGCGTTAAGTAGAAAAGGCTTTTCCTGCAGTGATGGCTTTATTGCTCGAACGCTGGCTGCTGGAGTTTTCCCAGCATCCTGTGCTCTTTTGATTCTCTTTCTTAGTTCGCCTTATACAAGAATCCATAGCAACCAGCAAAACAAGTACTCACAAGTACCTGGCTATGTGGGTGGACAGCTCTGGCCTCATTAATTTTGTACAGCAGAAAAACACTTAAGGTCCTTGGCCTCTTTCTCAACCTTTCTGCCTCTTCTTCTCTGCCTTCCTCTCTCTCCTCTCTCTCTCTCTCTCTCTCTCTCACTAGAACTTCTATAAAACTGAGCTGAATAAGGAGGAGATGTACATCCGCTACATCCACAAGCTGTATGATCTGCACATGAAAGCACAGAACTACACAGGTAATGGGAGATGATGCTACATAAGGAGAACGGGTGGGAGGATGGCCTTGTAGGTTGGTTTGTGTGACTCACAGTGTATATATGTCTTTGTGCAGAGGCCTCTTACACCCTGCTGTTGTACGATGAGTTGTTGGAGTGGTCAGAAAGGCCGCTGAGGGAGTTCCTGAATTACCCTATGCAGAGCGAGTGGCAGAGAAAGGAATACCTGCACCTGACCATCATCCAGAACTTTGACCGCGGAAAGGTCTCAGTCCATGCTGTATCTCATATACTCTCTCCCTCTCTTTCTCCCTCTCTCTTTGTTCTCTTTTTTTTACTCTCAGGAAGACGTGTTAATTAACAGTGCACTTATTATATTGTTAATTAGCACGTGTTCTATGTGTTAATTAACCATCCAGTTGTCTGATTAACAAAACAGAATCTCTGATTCATTAGCACACATCTCGAATGTTAAAACATCTGTTTTAGAGCTCGGTATTGAATTTTGGTCCAAAGTTGAAAATAGGCCCAGAACATTCTTCGAAACCTGACCCACTGAGAGAGCAATAAAACTTGACATTCCTTAATGACAGGGCCATTTAATGGGAAATTCTACTGATTTTTTTTACAATTGCTGTGTTAAATTTTTATCTGATGTGACCCAGAATTATGGGGAAACATCTGTGAAATGAAGTTGCTTTGCAGCTTTGCAGTCAAAAGATTATTGACACAAAAAACAACTGAGGGAGATAATAAACAAAACTGCTGTCCTTGCCGCTTCGCATGAATGTTATCTGTTCCTTTATGTACCATTTAGGGAACTGTGCTATGTAAAGTCTCTGTAATGCTACGTCAAATCAAGCGGTTGTCTCGTCACAACAAACAACAACTCTACTCACCTAGCCTTCATACTTTCACCATTTTAGTTTAAATCTTTATGGAGTTACCGTCCAAAGACAATATTACTCATATGTCTTAATCTAAAGCACTTCTGTGATGCACATATTAGCCACGGTTAGCTCGATCCTGACACGACTTTGATATGCCTTTTGTCAGACTGGTGGATGTTAGCATTATCTTGGCAGAACAGGTAAGCAAATGCTGCTTACAGAGTCTGCATTACATGATGAATGTGTAATGGTGTGCTTGGATGGCAAATTTAGTGACTATGTCTTAAAAAGTGGAATACTCTTCACAGTTGAGCATAAAAAGTCTTTACACTTTAACGACTACATTCATCAATCAGTGCCTTCAGGCAACATCTTAAAGCTTTTTGGTCTGGATAAACTGTATCATGTATTATACTAGCTCAATGGGTCCAGGCGACTTCAGGATGCCACATTAAAACTGCTGAAGGCTGTAAAAGTAGCTAAAAAAGGTAAATGCCACTAAATGCCATCCATCTGAGACAAAATGTGTCATTTGAGCCCAATATTTAAGAAATGGCATCTCAATCAAGTCCTTTAGTAATCAAGTAATTAGTAATCAAGTCCTGTTGGGTTCCAATAAAAGTTAAATAAATCCGTCTAAAATGAAATGTGCTGTAATGCAGTGGGCACCCAGATGTGTTTTTGAAATGTTCCATTTTGTTTTTCTTTCCTACTTTCATGCTTTCCGTTTTCTGGATTACCAGGCTGATGTTTTTTGTTCCAGTGTTGCATGGAATCATTTGCGTACATAGACTCCATCATCTAGTGATCAAAATATCAGTTGGAGATCGTCTTTCCATTAGTTATTCATCAAAACAAAACAGAATTTACATAATCAGCATGCTCGTCTTCGGCTCCTTGAACGAAGGGGGAAAAAAATCCTCACTGATTTCATAGCCTGGTGTATTCTTGTCTCGAGACATCTGTGAGTGCCATTGCTAAGGGATTAGGAAGCAGCAGGGTGGAAAACCTTCCATTTAATTAGCGTCACGGCAAAGCACGCTACGCACTCTGTGGAAGCGTTTCCTTAGCACAATACAAATTGAATTGGTGATCCTCTACTGCCCCCCAGTGGAAGTCAATGTAACTGAAACTGAATGTTCTGGGAGTTCACATATCTTTTGTTTTTTCTTCTACAGTGTTGGGAGAATGGCATCCTCCTGTGTAGAGAGCTGGCTGACCAGTATGAATCATATTATGATTACAGGAACCTGAGCAAAATGAGGGTAGGCGTTTTTGTTTCATATGCAAATTAGGGCTGTCACTGTAGATTAGTATTTGAGTAGTAAGCCAGATGTTTGAGGGCAAAAATCGACTGCACTGAGCAATAACAAGCCATACTCAGCCTTTCGAAGATTCTGAAAATATGCTAATGGCCAAATGATAATCAAAGCCTGTAAAAAGACTTGACAAATGCATGCATGCATGCTTTTAAATGTGGTGGTATTGGTACTTTATTGACTGTTTCAGTTTATCAAATGTCATAAAAAATAAATATTGTGATGTTCATTGTAGTCTAAAATTATATTTTACATAATCATATCGCCTACCCATAGTCTAAATCAGCAAAGATAGACCAGTAGGAGAATTATGCGTATGTATTATCATCATGCAAATTGCCAAGAAGTTTGCAGTAGTTAATCAAGAGAACAATAAGCTTGAAATATTTTTTAATTGAATAATTGAGACCTAATTATCAGATCATGATCAGATAATGTACACAATATACTGTCATCAATATTTGCTTGTGACATAACTCTAATGTGCAGATGATGGAGGCCTCACTGTATGATAAAATAATGGACCAGCAGAGATTGGAGCCAGAGTTCTTCCGAGTGGGCTTCTATGGGAAAAAGTTTCCTTTCTTTTTAAGGGTAAGTGGGAATCCTCTAACACCTAGCTTAAAAATGGGTGAGCTGCAGTTCAGGCCACTTGCTGATTACCCCTTAGTCTCCTACATTCGGCAGTGTTAGTTGGGTCCTCTGTTTCTTTGGAGTCCACTTGATGGCAGTGTAAGCCACAGCCTATGCTCGATTAAAGTGTGTATATGTGTCTCTGTCCGTGTGTGTATGTGGGCTTTGCAGAATAAGGAGTTTGTGTGCCGTGGTCATGACTACGAGCGCTTGGAGGCCTTCCAGCAGCGCATGCTCAATGAATTCCCTCATGCCATTGCCATGCAACACGCCAATCAGCCAGACCAGACCATCTACCAGGCCGAGGCCCAGTGTATCCTCTTTGTTACACACTTTTTTTAATGCATGATAAATAAACACGTGTATTACCTCTATTATGAGCCTTCGGACCAGACATTCAACAGCTAGCATGATGTCATCAGCACCTGTGTGCTTTAAGCTGTCGCTTTGTGCTTTCCGTAAGCTTAGTAGAGTCTCAGGAGAAGGATACTGATATTACCTGAGTCATCAATTATGCCTTGAAAACAAGACTTCTCATCACCATCTTATGCTTTTTAGTACATGATGTCACAGTAATGCTCAAGCGGCAATACAATTCCAGCATGACTATTAAAGATTTATGAATTATAAATTTTTTTATAAATTATGTGCAGAGACACACTTGAATCCCATGCTGACCAATTTGCGACTTAGGCTTGCTCTTACAAGACTCTGACTCACCCTGAAATGACTCTCGACTCAGATTGGCCCTTAAATTACTTCCAGCTCAGCCGAGACCTCATACTCACAAAGTTTCAGCCTGAGAAAATCACAACAAACCTTTTGCCTGTCAGTTTTGCTGTGGTCATTACTGCACTACGCTTCTCCCACAGCTCGCAGCGGCATCATGTTTGATGTTTGACTCCAAACTGACCATTTATTATAGAGCAGCTTGATTAAAAGAACCCAAACACTACATGCAGTAAACATGTTATTTGGAGGAAAGAGGCAAAACGACTTGAAATGATTGATTGCATGTAGTTTGGATAGTAGGCTAGCCAAAGCAGTAGCCAATGTAGTTGCAGTTGTAAGTTTGTAACGGAACCTGGCAAGAAGAATGGCAAGAAAAGCCAATTGGGTAGCTACAGTGTGTAGCACTTTACTTGATTCCTTCACACTGAAGGCTCTTCTATAATGAAAGTTGTTTAAAGCTGTCTTAAGCCAGATAGATTTTATTATCGAGTTAATTTTTTACCATGCAGTGCTTGCAATTAATAACGAGACTAAACTTAATAATTTAATTTAAATAGTCATGGTTTTAATGGAGACTTGCAAGAATTTAATTTTTGGATCATGTTTTCAGGGTGGGGAATCATGAGAGACCACACTGTATGATATTATACTAATACTGTACTTCAGCCACAGTTTGATTGTGGTCCCTAACAGATTGTAATGTGCTGTGACAAGACATATTCAAATGTATTAGTTTATTGTTTTTAACTGCATGTAAAAAAGTCTTTCTAATGTCAACTTGTGGATTTTTGGGCTCTTATCAGTCCAAATCCCATATGGGGTCCTTTCTGTGTGAAGTTTAAATTTTGGGTTTTCTCTGGGTACTCTGGTTTCCTCCAAAGAGGTGCAGCTAGGTGAACTGGAGATGCTATATTGCCCCTAGATGTGAATGTGTATGTCTGGTTTATGCCATGTAACGATTGGTGGCCTTTCCAGGGTGTTTCCTTCCGCCCACTGAATGCTGGTATAGGCTGCAGCACCCTGCGTGACCCAGTGTAAGGTGGTTTAGAAGATGAGTGAGTAAAATGATACTATTTTGACTTAAAGTATTGCGATATTATTTTATTAGAAATGCTACATTTTTTAAAAATACTGTAAAGCCGATACTGATTTGGTTTCCTTTCTTTAAGAAACTCTTCCTCATCTTCTAAACTGCTCTATGCTTTGGGTCACAAGGGGTGCTGGAGCTTATCCCAGCATTTAATAGGCAGAAGGTAGGGAGTACCCTGGACAAGCCACCGATCCACTGCAGGACATACACAGGCAAAAACACACTCACTCCAGGGGGCGCAATTTAGTGTCTCTGATTCACCTGGTCGCATGTGTATGGACTGTGACAGATAACCAAAACCCACATAGACCACAGCATACAAACTGCACACAGAAAGGACTCCACACAGCCTGGCCAGGGATTGAACCCGGGCCCTTGTTGCTGTAATGCAACCGCGCTACCCACTGTGCTACCGTGAAGCCTATTTAGAAGCTACTAAGCTTTAAAATGAGCTGTTTCTAGCTGAAGCACTTTCTATGAGCATGTAAAAGCTGGGGATTGTGCTGAAACTATACAGCTAACATCACATCACACAATGCCAGAGTAATATTTCTAGGTAGATTTGTTGCAAGATCAAGTTTATTCTTTCTTCCAGTTAATATCTGATCCAGCATCTCCTGCTGATATTGTCCTGGTGCTGATATAGGAGCTGTGCTAGTCTGCAAGTTTTTCCCGCATCCCTAGTGTTTTTCTAGCTTGTTCGCTGCACAGGTCTGAGCCTCATCTTTAATGAGGGGTGGAGGAGTGTTTTTGTTTTGAGCAGGCACAAGACCATAGTAGACTGCTGTAAATATATGTCTGTCCGCTGGCAGAAAATCAATCCTGTCCCACTCTGACTGCACTTGGCTCTGGAAAACTCCAGGGTGCGGAAGCAGGCGCACTTGACGGGGTGGATATGTGGAAGGTTGGAGAGTGCTGAATATGAGACTTTCTCCCGAGAGCAGTTAGAACAGACAGGAACGGTCAAACTGGATTTGCACAGCGCTTTGTTATCCTTGCAAGCAATTAATCAGTGCCCTTCCTGGATTGCTGCCATGCTTGATTCATATTTCTGTACTGATGAGTCCTTGTTGATCTGGGCTGTGATCTACAGCCTGCCGGATGTGCGTACATATGCTGCGTGTGAATAGAGAATAGGCTGCTTTATCAGTATGTGGGAGGGGAGTGGACTGTCGAGTGCACGCGTTTCAGTGTGAAGTGGGTGTGTGTTTGAGTTAGAAAGTAGGTGCTTGCACACATACTCAACACGTTTGGGTGAAGACGAGCTATTTCTGTCATGAAAGTTTTATCATGGTTGCGTTTTTGTGTGTATGAGTGTTTGGAAATCTCATGGTCTCTGTGAGTTAGCATTCCATGCGAATCTCCTATTCACTCCTTGACTCATTCACGAACTCCTGTTTATATTATGGATATCTAATAGGGAACAGCTTTGAAAAGAAATTCAGCCAAAATTGCATGATTTAGTCATTAAGATGTAAACATAGTCAGAATGTTCTAATGTGAAATTGTTTATTATGCAAAACGTACTGATTCAGATTACATGTGGTTACGGTGTTTATGATAGGAAGCAGAGATCACAACATCCACTTGTTTTAGAACCTAAATGTGTGTTCTAAGCTGGATCATTCCACCAAAACTCTTAAAAAAAGATCTGAAAACTCTTTCACTGGTTTGGACTTTTGATTTAAATCATTTTGCATTAATTAACCTTATATTAACCTCAATTATGTTCATTTTATTAAGGGGAACGATTATAAAGACCTTTTTGTCACTACCAGTACAATAATAACAGCTCTGACATTTTACCAAAGGTTTTTAGTAGTGAATGTGTTGGCTGTGACAGTATTAGTGTGAGCAGATCTCAAAATCATTAGCCAGTACATGTATCATCAAGATATCTTTCATTAAAACACAATGTTGACTTAATTACTGAAACTTTACAGAAGCTGGATAGAAGTTTAGGGCTTTGCAGTGCAACAGTGCAGCTAAAATAAGACTCCACCTGTGGACTAAAACTTTAAGGCTGTGTCCAAAACTGAAGGCAGCTTTCTCAATGTCTTGCTGCTGGCACTCACAAGTCTCGGGCAACGTTGTCCACTGTGTCAGTTCTGGTGATTTTTTGCTGTAGTTCCTAATCACACCAGTATTGACTCGAAGGAAGGAACCATGCAGCATTTTATGTAAACATTAGATTTACACATGATTGGGTGCCTTACTGCCTTAGTTTCAGTTTTGCGGTATGCAATAGGAGGCTGTTGCACCATGGAGGCACGTCCAGTTTGATAATTGTCTCTAGTCATTCAGGCGCCTGCAGATGGCGTTGCATGAGGATGATGGGGCTATAAATACCTGTGGGTTGTGGGGCAGGATGCATACATTGAGAAGAGGTGGTACCGAGCAGTGAAAGTATTGTTTGTGTGGAAAATGGCTCCAAAGTAGATGTTACTGATTGCATTTGGACGTGGCGAAGGCCATAGTAAGAGGAAAGTAGCTGAATTTGTTGGTGTATGGAAGCATATAGTCATACATGTCTACTAGCTGTGCCACAAATCCCAGTCTACAGGAAACTCTCCTCAGAACTGCCCAACAGCCCAATTCATTGATTCAAAAGTGGCTGAACATTGATGTGGCCTACATCCAGAAACTTGTCCAGTCCTTGCCAAATCCAGTCTCAGCTGCTATTTCCGCGTATATTACACACTATTAGGTACGTTTCATTTACAGGTGACATTTTTTTCGGGGAGCTTATGAGCATGTCGTAATTCACATTGGTGTGGAAACAAGTTATATGCCTGCACCCCCACCACTGTTCTCACAGTCTTTTGGCATTGCCTGTGCGGTTTCAATAGCAGTTGGCTCTGAGACAGGAAAGGCCATTAACGTATGCTTGCACGACTAAAGCCAGTCATCTTTCAATCAAAGTTTTTAAGCTTAATTATTGGTCTTTCTAAGCTTTAAATGACCACTAAGTGTTTTAGTTTTGTATGCTTGTGATTCTTGGGCTTTGTAAGCTGACTTGTTAGCAGGCCAAAGCAATTTATTCCATAATTTACATTTAAGGTAGGTGGGGGAAATACTGGAGGGTCCAGGGGCTTCACTCAAGAGTCATAGCTAACTTCTTACAAACGGGCTGGCTAACTTTTGCTCTCACTAAGTGCTTCCTAGAAACATTAATGAAGTCTACGTAACAGAAGGCACCAGGTTTGGTATATCAGAATCAGAATCAAGCTTTATTTGCCAAGTGTGTTCACACATACAAGGAATTTGTCTTTGGTTACATTAGCTCGCAATGTGCAGAGAGTGACAGCATTTCACAAAGAGAGTGTGACATGTCATTAACATGGTTGTAAGTCACTCTGGATAAATGGAAATGTAAGAAATGGCTCCACAGTGTGGAGATCTCTGCAGTTCACATGCTGCATGGTACCAGGTTGTACAAGTCAATAACTGAGTTGGTCAGAGTTGGACTTTATTGAACTTTAAGGACAAGACACATGTGGAACTTAGTGGACATATGTGAGTCCATTAAGAGGTTAGAAATAAATAAAACACATAATCTCTCATCAGATTGGCAAAGACCATATTTTAACTTGGCTAAACAGTAATTGAATATTAACAGATGCAAAAATATGTTCCCTGTACAGGATGTGTCAGTTTTCACACATCACGAAAACATGACTAGGGACGCCAACACTTTTGTATACTTCTGTATTTGTAGAATTCTGTTGCAGTCAGTTTGAATTTCTAGTGCAGCCCACTATACTGTTCAGTAAATGACTAGTGTTTATAGGCTGAAGTATTTACCCAGTCACATTACTCATGTCACAAAGACGTAATCTGTTTGCATAAAAGGACTTGTGGAACAGAGCAGTACAGAGCAGCAATCTTATTGTGAGGGAGAACAAGAAGTGTTTCACTCCGTACGGCTCTTATACTCTACCTTGAAGCCAATCGCCTTGAATGCGCCCCTGAAAAAGTGTGAAATCAGACATTTAACTGTCAGAAAGTGACACAAATTACCAAACAAAATTACACAGTATGGGCACAGCGTCAATCAGAGTGGGCAGATCATTTATTTATTTAGTTAGTTGTTTAGACACAGCTGGGAATGCATGCAAGTTGTGAATACACATATAAGGGCTGTTACAGGGCTCTTGCTGTAGTTAGTTGAAACAAAAGTGTCTTTGTTTGAAGGGGACCTATTATGCTCATTATCTGTGTTCACAGGTTTAATGTTTGGGCCTACTAGGTTAGAATTACCTGCGTCAGTGTGTCCCCCATAGGAAGTGTATATTTGTTTCATTCTGTACATCTGTTCACCCTCTTAGGTCTGTTAGAGCTCCTGTATCTTTAAGCCCCACCTTCCGGTGAGTCTCGTGTGCTCTGATTGGTCAACTTGCCTAATCTGTTCTGATTAGTCCATGTCTAGAGCTAGCTTTCTGAAGCAAAGTACTGCTCAAAACCAATTTAATTATTTGTTTATTAATGATAATTAATAATCTGAAGTTTATGACTGAAGTTGGACTGAAATTTCGCATGTTTTTTGTAGGTATATGCACCATTTGGACTTTAATCTGTTTTCTAATTTAGATTGCATTATCATTGCAGTGTCCAATGGGTTAGCTAGCCTTACAGGCCAGTTAGCAGAACTGCAGTGGATTACAGCTTTACCATTGCTGCTTGTAATTATAAATCCATCTACACACATGAACACTGCTTGATATCTAGTGAGCGAAAAAATAAACCGACTCTACTTTTGACTTTGCCGCACACAGAGCCCAGAGTCTTATAGACATAGCTGCAAAACCTGTGGCTGCCTCTTGTGTGAGGGTGTACCCATAGGGAATGAGACGAGATGATGTCACCTTGTTACAGGGACAAGGGATGAGAAAAGTGGTTTCTCTCTGGTATGTACTTTGAGCTTTGTAACTCTGTGGGTAACTTTGTCTGCAATTCTGCAGACCGCTAACACATACAAAAAGCTACATAACAAGGTAAAGGTCAACATCATAAATGACATATATGCTGCCAATGGGGCAAAGTGGGAGTGATGTGTGCTAAAATTCTCGGACCCCTATTCTTTCCGCTCGTGGCTCTGTTTTAATGATGTTCCCAGAGTACTTGAAAAAACTAGGTGTATTAAATCTTTAAATAATTACTAAGTAAAAAATACAAAATTATCATAATTTTGTAACTTTTGGAAAGCAGTGTGAGTTGTTAATGTACAGGTGGATGAGGCTTGTTTGCATATCAAATTGATAAACCTGTTTAATCTTACCTGTTACAACTAAAATTTGTGCATGCTACTTAGAACTACTGGCACTTGCAGATATGAAGTATTGATTATCAGTCTCAGACCACGGCGTTCATATTTGTTCATCTAAGAAACGTTCCTTGACTAGTCATGCTTCAGATTTGCAGATATATGCAGTGACTCCAATCCCAGACAGCCAGGATGTCCTTCAGAGAGACGGAGTTCCAGACAACATCAAGAGCTTCTACAAAGTCAACAACATCTGGAGGTTTCGCTATGACCGACCCTTCCATAAGGGGACCAAGGACAAGGAGAATGAGTTTAAGGTGGGCTGGCACCCATTATTGACTTGTCTGTTGGCTGTTAGCCTGTCGGCTTTGTCTCTTTATCTCTGTGCCGCTGTGTTGTTGGTTTTTTTTTTTTTCATTTTGCCTGTAATATTTCTGTCTCTCTCTATATATGTGACTTGGGTACTCATGCTATCAGTCTTGGTCTGTGTGTGTGAATGTGTGTGTGAGAGAGTAGGAAAGAGTGTATAGAGCTCAGGTGTGCTCTCATGTGTTGCATTATTCACTCTCAGCCCAGTGAGGCTAATTAAAGTTTTAGGGGCCAGGAGACTAGCTCATTCCAAATATCATTTCCCTCCTCTCTCTCGCTCAATATCCAACCCAGAAAATCACATCCAAAAATGTGGATCATATCTACCGCAGGGGTTAGATTTCCCACGGCCTCTAGTGGGTATAGGGTTTGAAATAAACAGTTTAGCCTGGCCGATATTACATTTTCCCAGACACTGAGGTATGTATTGCCCTGCCTCACTTATCATGAAGTAATATTGTCCAAAAAATCTCATTAAGAGGCTAACTTAAGCTGAGATGATATTTAGATGATAAGATTATATTGGAGAGAGCCGCCTTCCTTGAATCCCATCTCCGCTAACCGCGGTTCTTTGCAAGATCTCCCTTGAGCCGGACTGTTGGATATGCGTAACCAGAAACAAGCTCAGGAATCTGCTGAGAATGCCAGCCAAAACGAGACGTATGGATATGAGATTTAATGTGGAAAGAAGAAAGACTTAATAAACTGAGAGCAGAGGTATACTAAAAAACTGGTTTAGAGAACTGTGTGTTTAACACAGTTCTCTTGAACAGATCTCCTGTCTTTCATGTCTGCCAGGTTGTATGACACAGCAACCTAGCATTATGTGTCTTCCCAAAGTCAGAGTGGCTAAACCAGAAACCCAAACCCACTGAGCGAGCGCTGAACTTATTATTTCAATGTATTGAAAATGTTTAATGTGCTAAAAATTCCAATATCCAAGTCAAAAATAAACTGGGTTTAGCTAACTTTTAGTAAAGCAATGCACAAACATTTGCTAGGGTGGTGCCCTCCAGGTGCCCGTCAGTATCTGTGGTTAGGGAATGCATTTGTGACTTATGTTTTTTAAATGTTATTGGCTCCATGCTGCCGTTCGTAACATCAAGTGTTTTTTCTATTTTCTATTTCAATAAAAGATAATAATAAGCCCCTTTCCTCTGGGAAAGTGGATGCACTGTACCTCTAAGGTGAAAAGGTATGATAGTTGCATATAGTTGATATGACTGTTGGTTCTTAAATGGTTACTTAAGTTGGTAAATTCAAATATATACCACAAACTCTAAATAGTCTGAAATTCCATAAACCTTGTAGCATGAGGACTTTTAGTAACTTTCTCGTAATTTAAAATAAGATGAATTTACCAAAGCGTTGCCAGTTCAATTTCATGAACCAACAGGACATGACTGAAGTGCCCTGCTCCTGGGCTGTTGTGGATAGGGCTGCCCACTGCTCCAGGCAAGTGTGCCCAAATTCCTCTGTGTGCAAGCAGAGGTGGTCAGTGGTTCTAAACTCTAAAAGATGATTAACAGAAGTCAGAACTGCCAAGATTGTGGGTAACTCCATTCACAATGCTGCTAGACTATGTGAGTAGAATATGTATTATAAGTTTCTGCTGTTTAGTTTAGTTTAAGAAGTGTGAGCATTGGGAACTAGCAATGCTATCTAAACTGAACTTAAAATATTAAAGTATAAAATTTAAATGATATTTGCTTATGCTGCCATCATTTTTAGTCCCTCAAAACCACAAAATGGCCATTAGGTTGAAAGCATTGGGTTGGAGGCATTCAACCTTGATTTAACAGTGGTGATGTTTTGCATTTACGTTTACCAGTTAAGCCTGCACTGCTGTACTGAAAGTAAAATATGGGAAATGCTGCACAATGTTAATATAAAACCAGAATCTGTGGGATTTTGGAATCTGGGGCACATTAATATTAGCTGATTTTATCAGTCAGTCTGTATATTAGTTGGGCCCATTTGCGTCAGAGCCTTACTAATTCATTTAAGACGTGTGCAAAGTGGCATTGGAATGTGCAGTGCACTATAAAGGAAAAACAGCACTCAGTGGAGTCACAGCTGTCATGCAGGAGACAGTAATGAATGCGTAGGAACAAATGTGATTGTATTTCTGAGTGAAAGTCCATGTAAGACTGTCGGTATTATGAGCTGAGTACGAGCCCTAGTGCTTGAGGGCGGAAGCTGCTTGTGTACAAACATGCATTTGTTTTTTGGCATGTAGAGTCTGTGGGTGGAGAGGACCACGCTGACCCTGGTGCAGAGTCTTCCGGGCATCTCTCGCTGGTTCGAGGTGGAGAAACGTGAGCTGGTGAGGAAATCCTTCACTGACGGAGGACATTTCTTTCTCATTATTACTCCTACTGTTGCCTTGGCCAGAATTTAATTCAAGGCAACAAATTAAAATCTGCTTGTCTGGCAGGGATGGGGCTTTTCCTATCATCATTTATCAAATTCCCTGTAATTAGTAAACCTGTTGTATATCTTTATAATAGCAAAAAATCAGGTACAACAGAATGATCATCCACTATGATTTCCTGTGGTGTGTTTTGATGAGATACAGCAGTAGGCCACTCTATAGTGTGACATGGTGTTCTGCCTCAGTAATATTTTATGGGTTGGTGCAGGTGGAGGTGAGCCCGTTGGAGAACGCAATCGAGGTGATTGAGAACAAGAACCTACAGCTGCGCACGCTGATCACGCAGTGCCAGACACGACAGATGCAGAACATCAACCCACTTACCATGTGCCTCAACGGCGTCATTGACGCTGCTGTGAACGGAGGCCTAGCTCGCTACCAGGAGGTAAACCTTAACTCAGCTTAACCACATAGACACTTTTCTTATTGCTCTGCTTTTCGTTTTTAAAAAACATTCTTCATAGTAATTTTACAGTGTATTGAAACTGCTACACGGTTAGCTAATGTTTATAAACACATTACCGCTTACCTTTTTGATTCTTTTAATGTTTTGTCATTTCTTTGAAATGCACCAGCAGTTAGCTTGCATTTATTTACCTTGTAGCAATTTCTAATTGCACTTGTGGCAAGGAAGATTTGGCATGGAAGTTATTGTTAACTAAAATCTGATTGGACTTTCATCCTCCACACCATTAGTGGGTGTTGTATGTAGGTGAATACACTCAATTCTGTGAGCCGTGTATGTGTTTGTACAGATCTGCTCGATCAAACACAGAAGAGACCATCCAGCAATTTATATATCTATATATTGTGTATATATATATATACAAACCGGATTCCAAAAAAGTTGGGACACTAATCAAATTGTGAATAAAAACTGAATGCAATGATGTGGAGGTGCCAACATCTAATATTTTATTCAGAATAGAACACAAATCACAGATCACAAGTTTAAACTGAGAGAATGTATCATTTTAAGGGAAAAATATGTTAAAATTTGTTTCACAATTTCATGGCGTCAACAAATCCCAAAAAAATTGGGACAAGTAGCAATAAGTAGATGGAAAAAGGAAATTGAGCATATAACAAACAGCTGGAAGACCAATTAACACTAATTAGGTCAACTGACAACATGATTGGGTATAAAAAGAGCTTCTCAGAGTGTCAGTGTCTCTCTGAAGCCAAGATGGTAAGAGGATCACCAATTCCACCATTGATGCGCAGAAAAAGTGCAGCAATACCAGAATGGTGTTACCCAGCGCAAAATAGCAAAGACTTTTAAGTTATCATCATCAACCGTGCATAACATCATCAAAAGATTCAGAGAATATATATATATAATTCTGTTGTAAACAATACTCTGTTGTAAACAATACGCTAATAATAAAAAATAATTGCAGCTACAACCACTTTAATTCAGTGTTATGCAAACTGTGCTTCACTTAATTCAATTAAACAGGTTAATGCTCACTTTGCAATGAAAAATATGGCTCATCAGGAGGAGTATAAAAATACACTCAGCCCATGATCCTTGATACTGGGTCTGTGACGAGCTGGGAGGCATAAGGAGTGCTGGAACGAGCTGTGAATTAGAGCTGATCGTTTACAAATGTCTGCGCTGCATTAGGCGTAATGCAAAGAATGTCCATTCTCCACCATGCATTATCACCCCTCATTAGTTGGTGTTCTTCATGTACTGATAATATCCACAATATGCTCAGAAAAGCTAATTATCATACTTTATCATAATACCAACAATATATCCCCATATTGCCCAGCCTACCAAATATGACACTAATCTGTAATTTATGTAGAGGAATTGAAGTGTGTGTCCATATTCGGTCCCTAAGGGTTAGAGGAATAAGATTACACTGCCTAACGTTTTCACTAAACATGACAGGGCTGTAGATATTAGATACACAGGTCTATACGTATGGATTCAGGTTGCAAGTGAATCTATCAGTGTGTGCATTGGGGCACGCTGGTTACCAAAGCTTGTGTCTTATAGAAGAGTCTAAAAGGTGCGTAAGTGTGGATGGATTTGGCTGAGGGGGAGGAAGACAGCGTACCCAAAAAGAGCTGGAGTCGACTTTGTGAAAAGCTATATTAACCTCACTGCAAAGTAGTGTGATTGGTAGGAGCTCAGATTTAATGAAAAGGCCTATAATGATATAAAAGCCAGGATTCAATATAGCAGTGCGTGATTAGACGTTCAAGCGAGTCTTGTTTCATTGGTTTGCCCTAGCGCATTGCTCTGTACACCGCTTATATTTTTGCTCAGCATGGTGCCTGTCTCTGTGTAAGCTACATGAGCTTCATGGGGTTTTTGTTTTCATGGATCTAGGTACTTTTGCTTTTATTATTATTATTACTATCATTATTACTATCATTATTACTATCATTATTATTATTGTTGTTGGTATTGTTGTTGTTGTTGTTATTATTATTGTGTCAGTCAAAAGTTTGGGCACAGTTAGCGGGATGTGCATACTTCCTAATCTTGAAGATATTTTGATCCGAATGCTTTTTGCTTAAATGAAAAATATTTGCTTTATTTTGTATATTGTGTGACATCACAGGTTTTTGGTTAAATCCTTTTTTTGCTAATATGTCTCTTTATCTGTACCTCCAGTCTGAAGGCTATATGCTCATTCATCTTTTTCAAATTCTGATTTATAGAGCAGGTATCACTGATGATTTTCTCGACTGACAATTAGACACGCACCATGTTTTGAATATTATTGAAAGTCGTAAACGTTGTACATTCTGATTGAGTGTATTTTGTCCAGGCATATGTTACCAAATGACTGAAACATACTTAGTAACGTGTAACACCTCCACGAGCATCAATAGCAGCTGCAATTCAATTTGGCATGAACTGGACATTTTAGCCATGTAAAGAATTGGGCAGTTGGGTCAGATTTGGTGGATGCCTTCCCCAGCACAATTCTGAGGGGAATTTCCTGTATACTGGGATTGTGGCCACTTCTAGTAGACCCGTATGATTCAGCTACTTCCTTCACTGTATGGCACATGTATGTATTCACATTTGCCTTGCAATCCATCTTCCACACGTTCACTGCACTGTACCACCTTTTGTCAATCTATCAATCCCATCACACACTTTGCAAATATATTTATAGTCCGATCATCCTCGTTCAGCACCATCTGCAGGAGCCTGAAGTTAGTACCACTCGTAAGGTGACTAATTCTTTGTCTGGTGAATAAAATATAAAGGAAATTTGTAGTAAATTGATACATATGGTTAAAATGGGTTATATTTAGAATTTTTTACAACTCGAAGGATAATAATAGCGCATGCAGGAAGTCCTATAACCCATTTCCCAGCAGTGAGAACCGATGTAGACATGTAGAGCTTAATAAATGTAGTTATTTTGAAATGCTTCAATAATTGAAGAATAGTTCCGGAGATTTCAGGTGATTTTTGTGTGATTTCGCCTCTCTGGTGGGATCATCC
The DNA here is from genome assembly GCA_024036415.1 of Prochilodus magdalenae. Classification (NCBI taxonomy): domain Eukaryota; kingdom Metazoa; phylum Chordata; class Actinopteri; order Characiformes; family Prochilodontidae; genus Prochilodus; species Prochilodus magdalenae. The sequence goes on from JAMWET010004918.1 coordinate 51,779, forward strand.
GGTTTGCCCCCCTGCATTCCCACACTTTTAACTACTGTTGCACACCTCGCAGTAGGAAAAGGAGTGAACAATGCAGCATTAAAAGCAGACTCTCCTTCTGCAGCGTAAAAGCTCTGGGAAAATCTATGATGTCTTGAAGCATGTTTGAGCTGGGTCAACCTGGCAGCGCTCTCAAGTGTGCATGACTGTCTGTTGCATAGCAACCTCGCTTTAATGCACCTGCAGTATTCACCTTGATAGACTCGGAAAATGCGACATCAGGGGAGTCAACTCTGTATAAGGGCACTGACCACCTGTGTGAGTGTGTGTTGGGGTTGAGTGGGGTCACGCATCTGTGCATACACTTATGTGCACTTGTGTTTCTCTTAACCTTTCACAAGTCATTCTGTGAGCGGTGTTTCAGTTTAGCATTAAATGGATTTGGATGGTAGTACATGGCAGTAGTAGCAGTCAGCTCGTTATTGAATGGACCAACATTTGGCATTAATATTTAGATTTATTGCTGCTATTTAGGTTCAGCCCTTAAGGAAAATCTATTTTTTTCCACTCTCATTTGCAAGCCTGAGTTTTAATTGACTCGCTGTAATGACTTTTAGTTTCCCCTGACAGTGATTTTCCCTTTCATTATTTGCAGATTGATAATATTAGTGCCAATTTATTTTTATATTCCTTGAAGACACAGAATTAGACTGTGAATAATTTCCTATTTTTTAATATGATATACTGGCTAAGGTGTGTTTATCTTTAACCAGAAGGAGGCAAACCTAAGTTTTATAGATGTGTTAATAAATAATACTTCGATTTCTCAGACCTAGAATGAGCCAAAATTAATTTTCAGACTTAATTACCCAGTTAACAGTGATTTGGCCTATAAAATTATTTTTATCTTGCACTAGCCTTAATTGTCGCCTGGGATTTGCTTTTTTAGACTACTATCAAATACACTAACCAGTTTCTGAGTCCAGGAATAAGCCCTATGTTTTGGACTTAATTACCAAGTTAGTGGTGATTTTTATTAAGAATTATTTTTAGTCTGATTCTTTTTCCCCAGGAAGCTAGTTCAGAAACTGCTGATTTATATGGCTGTGCTTCACCAGAAATCCGACTTAACAACAAAAACAACAGAATGTTCCACGTCTTTGAGATTGAGCAGAAAATCAAGCTCCACTTGCTTGCTTCAGATTGGGAAAAACCACAGGTGTTTCTGCCCATCCTTTCACAGTGAAAAGACAACTGAAGACTAGGAGCCAGAAAGGATGTGTAGCTGGCAAAAAGCCAATAAGAAGAAACTTGCTAATTAAACAAAGTAGCTGCTGGTGTTGCTAGAACAAAGAACTGACCACCCCAGAACACACCAGAGTCCAGATTTTAACATCACTATGTATTTGGGTTTATTTGGATCGTCTGAAGTAGAAAATAAAACCAGCTTCCTAGACAGGAGTTTGGAGGTGTGAAAAACATACCTGCACCTTTCTTGGAAAAACTGAAAGCAGATCTAGCTTGTACGTCACGGCCGTGCAGTCTGGAAATGAAACAAACAGAGGGCCATCTCTGACTTATCATGGTCATTCCCAACAGAAAATCGAGAATCACTTTAGTGCTAGACTTAGAGACGGTCTGTAATGTTAGCCCATTGACTACAAAGAGTTTTGGGTTATTCCCACGTTCTTAGACACTTAAACATTTGACCAGTAGCCTTTCCCCCAGAAACCACCTCATCGCGTTTAAAGAGCGCTCCTTCATTAGCCTGTTCTTAGACATACTTGTAAGGCTGAAATTCTGAGCGATATTTGTCAGAGTGGTGGTGGAGTTTTGGCTGTGCGGCTGCTCTGTCAGATTTAGGCCACTGGAGTTTTTCCATGTGGCTCTTTGAAGCTGGAGAAAGATGCACCATTCTGTAGCTTCTCCTCTCTGGCTGGCTCTTTGGAGATACAGGCCCGTCATCCTTGGGAGAGATCGCAGACAAATCCAGGCTCTGTTCCTCACCCCGCTCTCCTTCCTCCTCTGAAGATTTGAAAAGACTGTGTTCCTGAGCTCTGTTCTCAATGGCGTTCCATTGAAGCGGCGTGTTTTCTCCGAGCGCCCGCCTTTTGCAGTTCATTTCTACTGTCTGGAAGACTTCAGTCTGGCGCCATGACGTCACGGAGTAGCAACCGAATGAATACAAAATCCAAAAGTTCTAAGCACTTCCCAGTCTTCTGTAGGCACCGATGCATATGAAGCATATAAAACACCTAGAGGTTAGGTGACTCATGTGCTTGTACAAGTCTGCTAGAGGTCACAAGCAGAAAAACTTAATATTTATGACTGATTCTGGTACAGACAGGAAATTCCGCAGTCAGAGACTATTAAAATGTTAATACAGTGGAGAATTTTGCCCTTCAACTGATGTAAGTTTAAGTTTTCTCCCTTCAAAAAAGCATTTTTGATTTGCCCGACCAGGTTGCAGCTTTAAGCTGACAGCTAAGGAAAGATTATCAGTTGTGTGTTTATGCTTTGAAGGAGATGTGAATGTACACTGAACCATGTTTGGATGCTTGGATGATCTAACTGTGTGTGTTTACTTTGTTCAGGCATTCTTTGTGAAAGACTACATGATGAATCACCCAGAGGACGGAGATAAAATCGGGCGTCTGAGAGAGCTGATGTTTGAGCAGGTCAGTATTGATACATCTTTAAGCACACAAGGGATTTACTGACCAAATGCATGGTTTTGTGCTCATACATCATTTTCCCCTTTCCATTTTAAGCATGTTTGAGCCAGACCAAAATATCATTAGGCTTTTATGACTCAAGCTGATTAGTAATGTGTTTTTTCTGATACCACCATAGCTGTAATCCTCTAGACAGTGTATTAAATTAAGCAGTGATGTGTTTGTCAAGTGAAGTTTAAAATGTTATTGTTATGTTTATTATATAATGGTTTAATTATTCTTGCACTGAAAATTAATTAATGTCTATAAGGCTCAAGACACCCACACTAGACCTTGGGCTTATTGTTTCTCTTTCATAGTCTTTCTCTTTCATCTCACTCTCTCTCACTCTCCCACTCGCTCTCTCTCGCAGGCACACATACTGGAGTTCGGTCTCGCCGTCCATGAGAAGTTCGTCCCTCAGGATATGCGACCACTGCATAAAAAGCTGGTAGACCAGTTCCATCTAATGAAGTCCAGCCTAGGAATCCAGGTGAATCTGCTAAAACGAATAAAAATCGTAATGTGTATGTCTTACACTGAGAGAAATGTAGTGAGAGACATAAATCAATTATTTCTCATTTTAAGATCGCTGTAAAAATATAATAGTATTATTAAACTTATTCCTACACATTTGTACCTGTTTTAGGTGATTTTAGTTAGCTAAGTGATCCTTCTATATTGACAACTAATTTTGTCGGGCAGTATAGTATAGCATATAGAATATTTTAATTGCTCAAATGTTAACCTCAAAATAAATGCCAACTAAAAATAAGAAGTATTAATTATTCTGAGTAAATTTTATTTCCTTTATATTGTAACATAACAAAGATTTTTTTTAAGTTAGTAGTCTGCAATTACTTATACTATACAATTACTTATACAATTACTTATATTAATTATACATTTTCAAGTTCATTTCCTTTCATGTACCACAGGAGTTCCCAGCCTATGTGAGGGCTAGTCCCATCCACTTCCCCAATGGAAGCCCACGCACCGGCCGCAACTCAATGCCCAACATCCTGAGTCCAGAGGGAGGTCGGGTGGTACCTCGACGCAGGTCTGTGACAGCCAGATAAACACTGAGGTCACAGAAGGCTACTGATGTTGTATTGTAACTTGTGAAATTAAAGTTAAAACACCTCATATCTAGTCAGTGTGGTGTTTATTAACATTTATCATTTTGAGATTCTTATGAGGAATAAATTCTTCATCCTATTTATACAAAGGTTTAATTATTTAATTTAAAGAAATCATATACTGGGGCATGTCAGTAAACAATTACACTACATAAAATAAGTTGCAGGTAGTAACTCTACAGCAGTTCTCAACATAAAGCATGGTTTGTTTTTTAGCAGCTGCCTGAATTATAACACGTCCTCTGGTTAAACCATCTGGAATGGTGCTTTAGGAGTCTGATATGGAAGTGTTTCAGTAAGCAGGAGACATGCATAATGCCAATAGAAGCTGATTGCACCATGTTTGTGTCCCTTTGCACTTATTGGGCTGGAAAGCTGTCTGTGTTAGCACTGTCAGTTTTTAGCTATTGCCAAGCTGTACTCAACCCGCCCCCCTCCCCTTTAGGTGTAAAGACTTTACTACTCACAGCTTTCATTTAAGTAAAAACACCATATGGAGACTGAATTTCTAACACTGTATGTTTCTGTGTGTGTGTGTGTGTGTGTGTGTGTGTGTGTGTGTGTGTGTGTGTGTGTGTGTTTGTGTGTGTGTGTGCACGTGTGTGTGTGTTTGTGTGCATGCCTTTGCTTGTGTGTGCAGTCCTCTCAGCTATCCTGCCGTGAACCGCTACTCTTCGTCCTCACTGTCATCTCAGGCCTCCAATGAAGTGAGCAACATTACGGGCCAATCGGAAAGCTCAGACGAAGTCTTCAACATGCAGGTGAGCACTCCAGCCTAGTGCACTGACAGCTCACACACACACACACACACCCTCAACAAAGCTCTCAAGCTCTAAATCAGCCTGCCACCTCTACCCTTACTACACCTCCTCTTATATCTCTTTATTCTCTCGCTCCCAATCAGCCTCTCTTTCATCTTTTTCCCTAATCTTACTCTCTCCACTTCTATTTCTTCTGCTCTTATCTCTCTCTTAATTGCCCTCACGCTGTTTTCATCTTCGTCTCCTTTTCTGTCTCTTTCACACACTCGTTCCTAATCTCTACGTCTTTTCTCACCTTTTTTCTCTCTATGACAATAAGATTCTCAGGTATGAGTAAAAAAAGCTGGATTGGAATGATAATGCTGTTCTCAAGCTTTTATCTTAGACTCGTAGGATTTTAGAATTTCGGAGAACTGTTTATAATTCTTTGTGTTCTTTCTTTTCTTTCTTTTATGGTCTCTCTCTCTGTCCTCAGCCCAGCCCATCTACCTCAAGCCTCAGCTCCAATCACTCAGCATCTCCCAACGTCACCAGCTCAGCTCCGTCCAGTGCCAGAGGTGAGGACGGCCACTCTGCTTTCCCTCCGAGCCCACAGTATATGTTCATGATGATTTCAGGCCAGTAGTACACTTCATTAGCAGAGCTCTTATTTAGGCCACAGTACACGTCTCCTGTTGTCCATTTTAAACACGCACTACTGCTTCTACTGGGACTCAGCTGATCCTGACATATGTCAGGGTCAGGTCGGGTTAAGATTTCACATTCAGGTTCTCGCAGCCTGCCTTGCACTTGTAAAAGACTTTGTTTATTCTCCTTACTTACTCCTCCTCCCTTTCATTACCTCAGAACGTTTTAATCTGGGTGGTGAGGGTGGTAATAAGATCCACAAGGCTCAGGTCTCTGAGAAAATGGATCTGCTGAAAATCCAAAACACCAAATCAATATGGAAGAGTACAGCTTAGTGCAGCCAACAGGAGTATTGTATTTAATTTGTTTGGCCAAAACATTTAGTTGTTATTATTGTTATTGCTCAGTGTCATATGTTCGATGCAACAAAATAGACTTTTAGAGTTAAACAAGTGAAGACCTTGCAGTCACTGTACAGCTAAAAATTGGATTTTTAAAACAATGTCTGGACTGAAAACACTGCATATTCGAAAGCATTGAATACATTTGTGAGTGCGGAATGTAGACTTAATTTTGTATGTCTTATTTTTTGTCTTTTTTTATGGACTTCTGTCCATGATCTAATCAACTGTCATAGACACTAATGTGAAATGTCAGGTTTGGATAATGAGCCAGCTCTGGTGATTTTTAGACAGAATTTTTTGGTCAGGTCCAGATGCAGAACCAGGATGTTCAGCTTTAAATAGTGCCATGGTTGAGTCATGGATGGTTTATGTCATGTCAGGCTCAGACAAAGGGTTTTCATGCTGTATTTGTGTTCTGGCCAAAACTGCCAGCCAAAATCTTATGTTTATGCTAAATAAATAAAATGTGCTCCAAAGATGATAATCACTGCAACCATATACATGTATTTCTAAAGCAAACTTTTTAAATGTGAGCTAATTTCTGTGTACAAGTACAAGTAATTTATATTTTGTGAAATTTAGTTCTAGATTTTAAACCATTACACTCTTCTCATTGCTCACTCATGAAAGATTAATTTGTGAAATGCCTGCCATCGTTATTGCTTTTGAAATAATCAGGTTTGGATTTAAATACCCAGTAATTTGATAGTAAATTTTTAAATCTAAAATGAATCCAAATTCTGACTGGTATAGCGTGTCAGTGTGTACATCCAATTTATAAGCACATTAATGCACTACATATCAGGGGTTGGGAAAAATCGGTGCAGCAAATGGATATATATAAATTGCAACTGTATAATAAATGTAAAATATTAGATTTTGGCACTAAAATGACAATTTCATTTTGCTGTAATAATATTAAAGTGAGATGAACAGACTGAAAAAAAAACATGTTGACAAAGTTTTCATTTTGGGAGGTGCAGTTTTGCAGTTTTCACAAAAACAATATACATCACAATATTTTGCATATATATATATATATATATATATATATATATATATATATATATATATATATATATATATATATATATAATAATATTGCAATAATATTTCTGACTTAAGTATATCGTGACTTAATATGAGTTAATATCACATTTGGGGCCTTGCTTTATATATGCTATAGCATATAGTATAGGTAGCGTATTATGTATGTATGTATGTATTTATGTATGTGTGTATATATATTTGTATATGTATATATATGTACATGTGTATGTTTATTTGCACACATGGTAAATACCTCACTGTTCACTCAGCAGTCTGTTCTCTATTGAATGCAGACTTTACAATAATATACAGAGGCATTTTTGGAGGCAATAGTGTCCTCTTGGCAGTCTTGCTCCTGCCTCCCTGGCTTCATTGGGACCTCCATAAAGCGCAGACAGCCTGTAATGTGTTGGGGAGAATTACAGGCAGTGCTGCAGTAGCGGTGCTGCTGATGGCTGTGGTGGTGAAGTGAAGTGGCAGGAGAGTGCCACCCGGTCCCCACTGATGGAGGAAACAGGCTGAGCTACAGGCACGTCTGAGCCGCTCCCTCTCTCTACGAATCCATCTCACCACCAAATAGCCGTCTGCCACCAGCACAGTACAATTCTCACCCCAGCAGGGAGGTTGCTTGGGGGAGGGGAGTATTGCTCCTTTACTGTCTGTTTAGCAAGACGGGAGAAAGAGTAGGAGACAAGGAGAGAGAGAGTCGAAGTGTGTGTGTTGTGTATGTGCACATTCTTGTACGTTAGAAGTCTAACACCCTCTCCTCAACCTTTTCTCAGGTTCACCGCAGTTGTCCGAGAAGCACAAACACACCCGAGAGAACTCCTGCCTCTCCCCGAGAGAGAGGCCCTGCAGTGCTATATTTCCCAACCCGCTTGACCCCACACAGGTAAATACTCTATATACCCCCACCACTCTCAACCCCACACTGATAAATACCCTACATATACAACCAAACCCCCAGCCCCACACCAATAAATACTCTATGTAATCTATTCTCTTTTAACCCCACACAGCTAAACACATATACCTCACACTGCTAAGCACACTAAACCTCATACCTCTCTTGACCCCACACTGATAAATACAATATACATCAACCTTTCCCAACCCCCATGCATCTAAACACAATATTTACCCCAGCCTCTCTACAGCCTCGATGCTAAACATAAGAAATACCCCAACCTCGCTAGTCCCCACACTGCTAAACACACTGCATACCCCATCTTAAACCCACACTGACGAACACAGTATATACGTCACACTGCTAAACACACTATACCTCAACCTCAAGCAGTGGTTCCTGTTGCAGTCTTGTTTAATGGCAAAAGCAGAGACCAAAAATGCAGAAATAGTCCTTCAGTAATCATGATACATACTTCATACAGCTCCGCTGTAGCAAAGAAAGGTACAGGAGATTGTTTGTACCAATAGCAATCACACCGTACAACCCCTCTTCACTGTGCCGGGACATTATTGAACACTAACTGAGCATCAGCTGAACATTACACACTACACGTTTCCATACTCACCGCCACTTTGTCTATGCCTATAAGACAGAGTGCACATTTATTTATAATACCCTCTGTACTGTTGTATACAGTGTACAGCTACCCGTTTCTATCATCTGGCTTTCTGATTGGACGGTTTCAGATGACTTGTGAATGTGGAAATAATATGCAATAAAATGCATAATTTTTATTCTCTATGCTTTTATTATTGTACATATACTGTTCATGGTAATGATACTTTTAAGGCAGTATACTTAACGTTACATAGTCACTTTATTTTCATTGCTTACCATTAGACCATTTTTCTTCCATCCCACTCATAGTGGTGCTTATTATTATTATTATTATTAAAGAACTTCTTTTTCTTCTTTTTATGTTTGTTCTATTATTCTTCTTTACTGTACTTTGGCTGCTGCAATATGTGACTTTCCCTCTGGGATTAATAAAGTGATCTATCGATCTATGCTCATGTGTCTCCTCTACAGAGGACAATGCCACATCCAGCAGGAGACGCCTCTCTGCCTCGCAGTGACCCCAACATCTCCAATCCAGACAAAGGTAAGCTACATATGTCACAGCACACATACACACACTCTTGCCTGCACCATGTCACAGTGTTGTTGTGAGAGGTTTTGATGGTTGCCTAGCTGGATGTGATGCAAGCTGACAGCTGAGCTCTCTTTTTGTCATGTGGCAGCATCATGCGTGAGACTGATTCACACTCAGGTGCTCCAATCCTACTCTCATCACTATTTAAAATAGAGTTGAAATATTTCAGTCATCACCTCCTCATCCATTTATCTTTTCTTTTATTGAAATCTGCATTTAACGCCTTGGAGGAACAAAGACAGGCTTCGATTCCCAAGGGCGTTGGGTTTTCTTTAGAGTTAGGTTTTATTGAAGGCAAGATTTAAGTCAAATATTTATTTATGACATTCATGCTGTATGCGTCTGCAGTTTTGAAGGCACCGCCCAGAGTGCAGCTTCATTCCTGCATATTCCAAGTAGATCCTCAGAATCTAGTCGACAAACCCCCTTGTTTAATTAAAAAAACACCCAACGTTTTTGATTGCTTTCTTTGAACTGCCGTTGAAGGTTAGAGGATTTGAACAAACTAAAGTAGAAATTGAATTAAAGATGAGAAGCCTTGTTTAATGTGGTACCATAGTATATTCCTGTGATAATTACATGTGCCATGGGCTAATGGAAGGAAGACTTGTTTTCCCTCTCATTTACTACACATGTATAAGCCCATGGCTGCTCTTCAATGAAGCGTGTCACCATAAATAAGACACTGCAGCACTGTGTTTTTAACTGCGATGCTACTTAGCTCAGTGAACTGATCAAAGCTGCATGTTTTGTGTGTGAAAGTGGTCAAGCCTGCCCCGAGCAGCTGGAGTCTTGACACACCGCTCTCTGACTCTGTGTCTGTCGGAAAGCTGTTGTGCCCCCCTGTCCCTCCTAGGCCACCGTACTCAGGTAAAAAAGAAATAAAAGTACTATGACTGATCCTGTCCGCTGGCACTAATATTTCTCGCAACTTTATTAACTCTGGGACCTTCCGTCTACTGTCAGGTTCGACTTCGTCCGCGTTTCTTACTGTTCTTACCGCGTTTCTTACTATAAAGGAATAATCCAGTTTTTCAACCTAAACTTTACATGCCAGATGTATTGTATCTATAATTACCACAAACAAAAAATTATATTCAAATATATAGTCTTTATGAAAAGCTAATAGCCAGTTCCTGAACACTTAAAATATGTGACCATTTAACACATATCCAAATAAGAACCTTAGGCTATAACAATATACTACTATACTAGAGAATTTGAAAGAGGTAATGTGGTTTCTAAAAAAGTCCAGGTTACTCACTACTATATATATAGTAGTGTATATATATATATATATATATATATATATATATATATATATATATATATATATATAATAAACAGCAGGTCTAAGCTGCAGCAAACCACATTTATTGGTTGGGCGGTGATATAATTGTGTTCATTATTTTTAGATATCGCCCAAGCCTGTTTTCTGTGCCAAGCTGTGGTAAAGAATTTCTGCAAAATTAGTACTAACTATAAGAGCACAGATTATGCAGATTTGCAGTACTTTACCAATTACCTGTTTTCAATTTCAATTTGGTGAGTTTTCTAATCTTTTGCTGAATTAAAACTACTGTCCAAGGTAATCAGCTGTGCACAAGAGATGCAGCAAATCAGGTTGAAAATGCTGGAGTATTCCTTTAACCCCTTTTTTTCTTCTAAGCATTCATCTTTCCAAAGACCAAGTGAAAGAGTCATTCTCAAGGTTATCATGGGTTCATGTTCTCTCAGGACTTGTTTGCTAGATCTTTAAGTGGATCAATCAGTTGAAATCTGAAAGTAAACTTAACTTGTATGTAGCTGGGGGAAAAGTACATCTGCCTTAAGGGGATTCTGCCTGCTCTCTCTCATGTTATAATCCTGGTTATTGCTTGAAGAGATGAGCCTTCTCATAGCGTTTCTCTCTCTAATCTGCATGACACCTCTGGGCTTCATTAAATCCTCAAATGGCAGGCTAAAGCCGGACTCTCCTCTCGCTGCTTCCCGACCTGCCTCCTCTGCCTCTTCCTCACTCTGCCTCTCTCCCTTTCTCTGTTTCTCATCATTTTTAAACCAATCCTGACAGGGTAGACATTTTTAGAGTCTATCCGTCCTCCTGTTCATTGTAGTTGACACTGGTGGACTCTAATGGAGCCCGTTGTCCTGAAAAAGAACAGCTGGCGGACGAGTAAGCCGCTTAGTGGGAGCCTCCAGCGTGTAGCAATATGTTTCCTTGCTTCAAAGACAGCCGTGGCCGTGTGTCCACAAGGCTTCTGGCTAAATTTAACTGTCTCAAATCCTTATGTCAAGTAGTGAAGAATGTCCCAGGCTCAGTGACCATTATCTGTCTCTTTGAACAGGTTCTCCTGCTAAGAACATAAGATCACAGTCACCCGTACCAGCATCACGGTCACCACAAAAGGTAGGATACCTTTTTCTCTCTGGTGAACTAATTTTGTAATAATGTGGATAAGTATAGGTTGGGTTGGGTTGAGTTGAGTGGAGTTAAGTTGGCGCATGTTCATTTGAGATACAAAATCATCACTCTCAATCCCAGATCCTAGTTTCTTGAGCATGTTAATGTGAAAACGGCCAGCTAAGTCAGCCAAGACTAATTTCTAATGTCTAAAATATGCTTATTATTTTTTGTCATTGTTGTACAAATTACATACAAAATCGCTATGTATAAAAACAGCGCAAGTCAAACACCGCCTTGTTTTAGCACGTTATAGTGAGGAAGGTATTAAATCGAATGTAAATGTAATTGATCTGGCTATGGTTTAGGGGTTTTCAGTCTTTAAGATAGAGAATTGCCTCATAACAATAAGGCAATACAGTTTTAAATTTTTTTCATCTTAATACAATGCATTTTGGCAATGCATTATGCTAACATAACTCAACATTTGTTTCTGTGTCTTGTATGTTTTTTTTCTCTATTTTCTTTAAAAAGAGTTCACGTTGAAGGGATAACTGACACAAGCCAGAAAGAGCAGACTGTGTTTTTCACCTCATGTTTCTATATATAGTATTCTGAGTTGTTGCTCAGTCACTCCCAAACATTTGAATGCACAACCCACAACCAGCTGCAGATTGTTAGCTAATGACAATCCTATTAAGTGAGTTATTTGTTTTTGCCAGTTCGAAATGGGCGCCTTTGTTTTAATTCTTTAGGAAAAAATTTCCTTTCTAACTTAAATGAAGATGCAGTAACATGTAACTGCTGTTTCATTCCTTTAAAAGTAGAACGAAAAAAATGTGCAGGAGTAAGCATTTTTGCAGTATTTGTTCTGCAACTTGTTGCCCACTGATAAACCTCAACGTTCCAACAGTTTGGCTAATCAGCCTTCCAAGTAAATCTAGCCAAACCAGTTTTTTTCTAGTTCTGAGGGATGCACACCATTATTATGATTATTGGTTTTAGGAATTATATTAAAACCCATGCGGCTACCCCACACTGTATAGCATGAAATCTACCTGTATTCAGTCCACAGTGAGTATTGTAATTGCAACCACTGTAAACATAGAGATCCCTAAAAAGATCCCTACTAACAACCATACATCTGGTGGAGTACCAAAGGTCATCATCAGATAAACAATTCTTAAAGAGGGAGGAACAAGTAAAGCTCTACTCTAACTTCAGATGTTCATCCTTCCACTGTGAGAAGACAAGGCCTTGCTCTGGGTCTGAAAGGACTGAGAAGTCAAGAAGCCCTCAGTAAGAAAATCTAAGATTTAGGTTAGTGTATGGACTGACGAGTTTAAATTTTAAGTCTGGGTTAATTGAATAATGAGAAGCAGCAAATGCAACATACAGTATATGAGACTAAATATCTCTACAGGTTTCTTTACAAGGCTAAAAGCGAGGCTTTTGAAAATAATGTAGTAATGGGAAATGGCTGACACACTCAATTCTGGATTAAATGTGATATTATATTAAGTTGTTGAGGTGTTTGACATTTTTTGGAAAAAGCACACTCAAACAGGCCTCAGTTTGCCAGGTGTGCGTGTAGAAGGGAAGAGCAGATGACACTGAACCTGCTTGCACTGAGCTACTGCACACTAGACCACCTCATCCTGCCGTGCATTAGAAATTTATTTACCCTGGACGGCTCATTCGCTCATCCAAATAAACATTTAATATAACCCATCAGACACAACGAGGCATTATTAGGGCAGACATACCAATTTGTCCAAGGCTGTTATGCCGTTTTATTTTCTCTCTCACTTCCAGGTGTTCTAATTGTTTCAGGATATCTAAAGCTCACAGAAGGGCCATGAGCCTACTATTACATTCATTTTTTATTTCCCCTGCGCGAGCAGGAAGATCGATAGCATTGTGTATAAAGGAGCATATTCGGATTCAAAGGTGCACAGAGAAACCTGCAATCCAATAGAATCTGCTCCGCCGACTAATCACAGATTTGTGCTCCTCATGTTCTAACTCATTTGATCCACAGCCAGTAATTATGTCCTGTTCTGTTTCATCATGTTCGTATCTAGCAGTGCGTATCGATTTTGGACCAGGCTTTCTGCATGTCAGATACTCACTAATCTTCCCGTTTATTCTCTAATACTTAAAAAATGTCCAAAGAAACTCCCAAGCATTTAAAAACTCTTTTGAAATAAGATATGCCTACATACTTTACATAGAGGGAATCACTTGCAGCTCCTTAGTGCAGTATTCTCACTATATTTGACCCTGTTCTCTTGAGATTTTAAAGATCGTGACTGTGATATGACATTTTGAGATATAAATTTTCCATACTTCGATCTAATGTTTAATAGTGGCAATTGAAGGGTTGTTACCCACTCTGGTATAAGTATTAAGTATTGTGAATGTTTAGCTAATTATACTGCACTGCACTTCTATCTCTACGTCCGGACTGCTGCGCTATGCAATGTAATATACATATACATACATATACAGCTACACATAATATAAAGTTTACAGGTATGTAAGGTATTGTGTGCGTGTGTGTGTACTGTGTGCAATGTTACTCTTTGCTCTGTGAGCTACATATACATATATAGTCTGTACAAACATACATACATATGTATGTGTGTATATATATATATATATATATATATATATATATATATATATATATATATATATGTGTGTAGATTGTATGGTAATTCTAGCCTTTGTTGTAATAATCGATAGTTTGGCTCTATTTCTTCTTTAGCAGATCACAAATCATAAATATAATAATAAATAAAACTGTTGTTGTTGTTGTTTTTTTTTACCTTCTAAAAACACTTGGCCCTTTCTTGCTAACAGGTCCTTGTTACTGCAAAAAATATCTCAGACAAGTAAATTAGACAATAACATCAGTTATTGAAAAAAGTTGCAGTGCTGTACCTGCCAGTCTTTGCTAGGGGCACCGCTAAGACTAGTCAGAGCTGAACATGCACACATACTATGTCACCTTGTGCTAGTGTAGAAGCATGTGTCTTGAGAAAGAGTTTAGAGAGGAGGAAACAATCACAATCTGAAATGATTGGTCACATTTCTATATATATATATATATATATATATGTACACATATAAATTATTATTTACCAGTTCAAAGACGCTAGACATAACCTGGATTTGGATTTTTTAAAATTGCACCGTCTGTAAATCATACAATTCCATATAATAAATATATGTTCTGGCTTGTGTAAAACGTTTATGTAAGGACTACTGAAGAACTGGAGAGAGTGGGTTTTTTATTCCTGATGTGAGCACTGCTCGGCCAGGCAAAGTGCAAGCTCGCTGAGTTTGATGGGCAGCTATCTGCCTCGCTCCAGGCAGACCAGAAGCCTGCCATTCAACCAACCCCACACACAGACACCCCCGCATACACACACAAAAGCAACGTCCAAGCAGTAATGTTGATGGGCAGGTCACGCAGAGCTGTCAGTTCATGGGTTGTGGGCTGTGAAAGGACAAAAGCTTTTAGTGTGTTTGAGTGCAGTGAAAAATCTCAGATCGGCACTTAAGAAATGGGTTGGGTAACATTTCTTTTAAATCAGGCAGTGCGCTTAATTTGTGAACACCCCTCACGACCACCCCAGGACTGCTTTTTTTTTGCGAACAATTACAAAATTTTAAAAAAACAGCTGTCCGCCGCATCAGTGACAAGGTTACTGACAGAAGCAACAATGTTTTGATCAAAAAGTAAAGTTTCTCGCTCCACAAAGCCCTCACTGTGTTGTGGTTGATGGTAAAACCCCTGCAGCTAAGCTATTACGAAATGTGCGTGCGGACATCGAAAAACGATCATGATACCTCTCATTTAAACTATCTGTTAAAATAATTGTAATTTCCATGCTCTTGCAATTTCGTACTTCAGTAACTGTGTCAAGCTATTGATGTTTAGCAGTACAGGTAAAAATAACCGACCACTATATTTCTCTAACACTTTTGTTGGTACAGCAGCTTTCACAGACTGTAGGACCTTAAGTAGCTAAAGTTCTGAGAAAGAATGAATATTAGTTTATTAATGTCCAATCCCTGGTCAGAGTGCTACTCTTTGTCACATATGACCATCTCTCTTTCTGCCAGAGGTTTTCACTATACGACAGTGCACAGCATGGCAAGCCACATGTTGAGTAGTCGCATTCCATGTATAATGAAACCTAGTGAAACTACTATGTCCATCCATAGATTATCATAGGGGCTTACACTGAAACTACTTGTGGGGAAAAGAAAACTCTGGGTCATGAGGTAGAGGGTAACCTCTACAGTCCTATAATTTAATCGGAGACTCCAATCAAATGCACTTGAGGTCTACCATGCAACTAATTCCTCTTAAAAACCTTGCCGGTTAAGTGTATGGTGTGGGATGTGGACATGTCCTGACCTATGTAATATGCAGAACCGCATCAGGAATTATACTGATACATATTGCTCTTATGACAATCAGGAAAAATCTAATTCACACAATTATCCACTTACCCTAAAATAGTATTGCACTCGGGTCATGTGTCAAGAGCATGTGTGTATGGTCATTGCTATGTCTGTGCTAGTACACATCGCTGACCATAGCTTGTGTTAGCTTGATCTAGCATAGGAGCTATCAGGTGTTGCTAGCAAACTCTGGAAGTCAACTGTCATCCAGTTTCTGTATACCATTCACCTGAATGAACGACAGAACAAGAATCTATACACGCAAAGATAGGCTACTCGCTACAAGGGGTCTTACAAGGAGGAACAATCAGTTGGTGCAGTAGATCTGTATGCTACAGAGGTCTGCAGGTTACATCGTATGTCATGAACGTTGTACAAACATATCAGTAGTAAATGTAACTGATGTTCGTTACATTCGACTGACCACATATTTACTCACCAATAAACTGTAACTGATCTCTACTTCTGTATTGGATATATTGTTTTCATAAACCAGATTAGCAGAAGGGAGCAAGAACATTGATGCTTGCGATGCATTACTGATCCAGACAAAAATTTTAATCAGACCTCATAACAATTAGGAAGCTGCAATTCATAATAATCTTTTTGGCATGTATTTCTGGAAAAGGTTTGGGTTAATTAGCACGGTGAGCATAGTAGTTCCAGTTCTAACCTTCTAGTTCCAGTTCTAAAGGTAGGCAAAACATGTGCACGCCTACAGTGTGCGGCTATCCGTTGGATACAAAGAGTCGTCAGGTTTATAATTGCCTGTAGGTATTGCATCACATAGTGATCAATGGTTTATATTGGTCTCGTAAGGCCTAATCTTGTGTCATTCGTGGAGTTGGGAAACAGCCCAGGTATATCTAATGAATGTTTTTATCAAATTTGTGTGCCCATACATCACCTACTTTCCTGCCTGGGTTGCTCTGTTAACACTGTATTCGTCAGTGAATACGTAGCTGCACGAATTTCAAACGAATGCAGGAATGATGGAGGTGCATTAGATCACAGTCCGAACGCTCACAAATTGGACACGTCCATAGTGCGTATAAGTAGAAATCCTCTGGCATAAGCTTGAATCCCAGCATTTCTATGAAACAGGACCTAACATTGACATTGTTTGTCACGAATGAAACACACTCTGAAATTCGATTTGACTAGCTAGAGCTTCCAGACTAAGACCCATCTGTAAAAATCTTATAGTAATCGCATTTCAAACCTCCAGTCAATCTGCATACAATCTACATATTTTCTGACTTATGACGGTTTATATTGTGACTTTTTGTCTTTACAGGCCATTGCCCCACCCTTCACCCCTTCACCCACCGAGTGCCAGTCTACAGGGCTTGTTGCCAACTCCCCTGTGCTGTCGGGAAGCTACAGCAGCGGCATCTCCTCCCTCAGTCGCTGCAGCGTCTCTGAGGCATCTGGAACTGAGGCCCCACCCTCCGACCACGCCCTCCCCACCTCTGTGTCCAGCGGGTCAGACGAGCTCTTTCGCAGAGAGAACAAAACCCCACCACCTTACAGCGTGTATGAGCGCAACAACCCTCGGCGCCCGGTGCCCCTCCCCCACAGCCTGTCCATTCCGCCCCCTAGTGCAGATGCCCCGCCAATACCACCCAAACCACATCAGCTCCGCAGCGGCAAGCCTGAAGTGGACCCCCGGCGGCTTGAGCAGCTGCCCAGACCGAGGCCTCTACCCAGGAAAGTCTCTCAGCTTTAGCGCTGCTGGGGTGCAAATCACACCTCGACACGACTTGCACTTTCGTTCCCAGTCTCTTCGGGTCAGCAAACCCTAATATTCAATTTATATGACGGACAAACAGACTGTGGGGTGTATTCTAAATAGAAGAGGATATTGCGGGGAATGACTGCTACGTTCTGCACTTTTGAAGTTCTAGAAGGATCACATGTTGAAATAACCACTGGGGCATTGTCTTAGCGTTTTGGTAGGCGTATTAATTCCATTTACTGTAAATATTTATAGGACAGTTGAGTTTTTTTGCCTTAAGTATTGAAAACAGAGTCTTTTATTGATGGGCAATGCACGTTTCAAGTACACTGTACTTTTCTAAAATGGCTTAAAGGTGCTAGCGGCCTGCACACCTGTGTTCATGTAGGCACTGAATAACGTCCACGGCTTTGTTCCTGTACACCTGGAGGTCATGAAACTGGACATTCCATAGCATAACAGAATCATGGAGGATGCTGCACTTCCCAGTTCACCACATATATTGTTTCATCATGATACCGGACACCGTTATGCTCTTACTGACTTTCTCAGCACATCTGAAGGCACTGAAGGAACAGAAAAGAAAGGATTCGTGCGCATCATTCAGCTTCTCCCGCACAGTTAGCATGGTGAAGCATCGCTGGTTTTATCTGTGTGGAAATCTCAGAGCTGTTCGTAGTTCACATGCTTTCGGCAGAAGCCTGATCTGGAACTCAGATGTCACTCCTAAACTACAGGTTGTCCATAGTGATGAATATGTGGGTTATTTTGCCAAGTATTGTGCCAAAGTGACAAGGAAGCTGTAAGGAACTGAACCTGGTGATACTGAAGTAGAATGCACACAATGTATTTGTGCACTAGGACCGAAGATGCACATTGTCTGTTGCTAGATATTGCATGCTGTCTGTTCGGAGTTGATGTTCTGGAAGCCAGTCAAGACGAAGCACAAAGGAGGTAGTAAGTGGCATAACTACCTTTGACATGACAGTCTGATACGTACATTACATAGCAGGGTTAATATGCAGTAACTGAAGGAGAATGATGCTGCGCATTCACGTGGCAGAACCTAGCCCGAATAAGGTGCGGTGTACAGTGACTGTGAATTTTGTCCCCCAAAAAATTGGAAAGCTGACACAGACATGGGGCCTGGCATTTCTGCTTACATTCTACACTGCCAAAACAAAACGCCGGTGTTGCTACATGCCGTTCTCACGTTTGTCAGTAGGAAATGGAAGTAATGGTTCAGTTGAAAGGCTCTAAAACAGTTTTAGATTTTTAATGGGGTTGTGACAATGTACTAGTACAGCAGCTCTTAAAAATCTGAGAGGTTGTATCTCTGCCTAGTCAGTTTATTTTCAGAAGTTTATTAAATTTGCTGTAGCCGTCTTTATAAAAAATACACTATGGACACTATGTCCAACACTGTATAGACACAAAGGCCTTAAAAAGTTTGAGAACTGCTGTAGTAGTATGTATTTAAAAAGGTTTGACCCGTACATACATATAACACTGAATAATCATGTCTGACAAGTCTGTACAATAAATCCTGTATTATTTCAAATGCATTAATAATATGTAATATTGCAATATGCAAGATTTAAAGAGGAGCAAAGCAAGAATTAACATTGGCATTGCTTTCCATTGCTGGAGACTCTCTTGGCAAGTAAAGGGATGAAGTTTGAATCTGAACTGGCCATGTTTCTTCTAGGCTAGTAAGAGCTGAAGAGGGAGGAGGGAGGACTGTGCATCTACTGAGATATGTTGCCCCCTGTTGTTTGGAGTATGCATTCAACAGGTTACACCATCTTACAGATTGCTCCATTGATGTTCCAACCCTTGTTTTCATTTGCTGTTTAAGCTAATCTAAATCTAGTAATGCAGATGTTTTCAGTTACAGCGATGCATTGGAAATTGCACCAGTACATGATATACAGTTATTATTGTCACAGCCCTACTGAACACCTTCATACAGTATTTGCTGCATGCTCAATTGTGGTACAGTAATCGACACACCTTGAACCAGTCTGACTTTTCTAGCAGCGTATCATCCAACCACTGATATACTGTCTATGAATGTTTAGATCATTTATGAAATGTGTTATTAGAGCCTCCCTTCAACTGACAACAGAATAACAGAAGACCAAGCATTGTTTTTTTAGTGGACATTTAGTGGAAAATATTGATCACCTCACTCAGTGCTATGTTCTTGTTTCTTTTTACTTCTGAAAAAAATAACTTGAGTATCTATGTTCACCTTTTGTAAGTTACACTTTTTTCAGACTTGGATTGGTTGTGAATTTTTCGCTGAACATATATTCACAAGAATCAGTATTTGAGAAAATTGTAAATTATCTAATAAGGGCGTTGTTGTAAGTATGCCAAATATGATACCTTGTCTATTGTACATATTGTGTTTTTAACAGAAAGTGTAGCTATAACAAATTTACAGCTTTGAATGTTGAAAAAAACAAATTATAATTATAAATGTTAAATATTTATGGGGTTTTTGGATGGGGGATTTTAGAACGAATAAGGTGGAGCTGAAAGACTTCTAACACATTTACATTCTAATGATTCCCTGTGTAATAAAATGTTTTCAGCAAGTAAATTGTCAGTGTATTTACTGATGTGCTGCTTGTTCCTCTATTTTTGTTTGTCTTTGTCCGCTTTCTGGCCATTTCCCTCTTCCTCTATTTCTATAAAATATGTACAGTTAAAACATAAATGTACTGCCTATAAATTAACTGGCTCCCCATTGGACAGATTATATGTTAGATTTAATACTGCATTACTGCAATATTTAGCAGTTGATCTGCATGAATAGGCTGATCTGTAATTGGTTTAATGGGGCATGTATATATATCACGAGCTGTGTACTCAGTGCAGGTAAAATTAATGTGTGGCAATGTTTTGAATATACTCTGCATATGTAAATTTGATATATGTATATATATAACTAGATCACTGCAAATTAATATTCCTCGTGGTCTGCAAGGTGTTTTGCATTATTCATGCTGTTGTCTGCTGTTGACTAAGGCTTGTATTTGCGCACATTATGGCATCTTGCTGTGATGGGACTTTTTGAGGCCGGCTTGCTGTCATGCTGGGTTTGTTCTGGGCCTGAAGTGTAGTCTGGAGTCTGGAGCTTGTTCAGGGAGAAGTTCACACTCCGCTTGATAGATAAATGCATAATTGTAACCATGGCTGTAATTTGACAGTCTTAATCGCACCAGGAACGACTTAGCTAATCCGAAGGCTTCTCGCAAGAGAGGATGCTTTCTGGGTGTTAGTCAGAGAGCATGTCTTCATGGGGCTTACGAAGAGGAATGGAGTCATGAAGCTTGTCTTTACTGCTGGCTCTTCTTTTACTGTCCATCTAACTGAGTAGCTGAAAGTCTGCTTCATTACTTAAGCAGCTTTATTGTGGGTCTGTGTTTTACTTCAGCTTATCTGGTTTATGCAACCGCTGTATTTCTGCGTTTGGGTGTCACTGTGCGCATTTCTGTGTGCTAGTAATAATGATTGGAGAGGATGAATATTAAGAATTCTATATTTAACTGGGTTTGATTTATTTACTGCCACTGTAGTTATTTGTAATTAAATGTGCTATGTACAGTTGTATACCTTTCTATATTGCTATCCAAAGTAAAATGGTAACTTTACAGGAACTCTACAGGAAAGGACAAAAGTATACTTTGCTGTCAGTGTGAAGAGTTTTTAGTCCTGGTGCTGTTGGAGTGGTTTTATTGGTCCAACAATGTAAAGGAACATTGCTGAACCCAAATGTTTTTCTATTTTAGCATATATTTTAGCATATATGTGTGCAGAAATATTATTACTACAACTATCTACGACTACTACTACTAATAATAATAATAAACATGATCATAATTAGTACTAGTAATAGTGGCAGCGCTTTAATTAAATTGCATTGAAAAGTTTGATCATAATATTAGTCATATTTATTATGTAATAGTAATCAATCAATCACCGTACCTATAATCTATTCATCTATACTTCACTGTGCTATATTTGTAATACTTCATTATATAATATAATACTCTATATTCAAATATGCTGTATATATTAATAATATTTTGCTATATACAGATTTGTGTACAGAATTATTAACCAAATGTCAACAAAACTAACACAACAGATCAAACCAATGTGAGCACTAATGTATCGTAATATTTAATAAACTCATATTAGGTACTGTTTCACTCACCCATTAAGCCTGTTGTTAAAGTGAGGGAAGTCAGGACCTGCTGCTCTAAGAGAATGAGCAGCACAAACCTAAAGAGCGCAACACAGTCACTGAGAGAGAGGGAGAGCAGCACAGTCACTGGGTGAGAAAGAGACACTGAGGGACAGTGAGACAGAGCAGTGTAGTCACTGAAGTCCAGAGAGAGAGAGCAGCATGATTACTGAGAGAGAGAGAGAGAGAGAGAGAGAGAGAGCAGCATGATTACTGTGAGTGAGAGAGAAAGAGAGAGAGAGCAGTATAGTCACTGAGAGACAGAGAGAGAGCAATATAGTCACTGAGGGACAAAGAGAGAGCAGCATGATTACAGAGAGAGAGAGAGAGAGAGCAGCATGATTACAGAGAGAGAGAGAGAGAGCAGCATGATTACTGAGAGAGAAAGAGAGAGAGAGAGAGAGCAGTATAGTCACTGGGACAAAGAAAGAGCAGTAAAGTCTCTGAGGAACAGAGAGAGAGAGCAATATAGTCACTGAGGGACAGAGAGAGCAGTGTAGTCACTGAGGAACAGAGAGAGAGAGAGCAATATAGTCACTGAGACAAAGAAAGAGCAGTAAAGTGAGAGACAGCCTGAGTTCATTCACCTTATTAAAGCCCTAAATGCAAACCCAGTAACCTCACATAATAAATAATTTATATATGTATGTGTATGTGTATGTGTATGTGTATGTGTATGTATATGTATATACTGTATATGTATAGTGTTTGTTTATTTTCTTGTGAGGAGCAGGGAAGGCCTGGACACCCTTCTCTTCCCCAGGGCCTATAGTATAGTGTTACGCCGCTGTGTGTAATGGATGCTGTATTAATATGTGGATTTCTGTCTGTGTTTCTGTTTTTAAGCAGCTCCTCATGACTTTTTAACTTCTCTATACTGAACCAGCCCAGACTGAGTTAGCGCTCCATCCTGCCGCTCTTTCAGATGCTAAACACCTTGAGAAATGTTGTTCTGTACTTGTGGCTGGAGAATAGAAGAGAATCGCAGGCCTTGCCTTGGGTGTATTCAGGATAACACACAGCCTGGGAGAAGCTCAAGGTGTTTTTCTGGTTGGGCAAATCCCTCAGGAAGAGTACGGGCTTCGGCGGCTCTACAGGGAGCCAGCTTCATCGACAGAGAGGGAGATTTCAAAGAGAGCCTTAGGATAATAGATGTGCCTTTTCATCCTCCTTATTTCCTATATCAACGCTGTTGTGCTTCAGGCTTATTGGGATTTGCCTGTCAGCCTTAACCGTACGCCGTCTCCTGTCTTTTCCTGTCTCTCTTCCTTTTTTTCCTAATGCGTTATGACCTCGATGGAGGACTTGTGCCCGTTTCAAATAAGGATTTTCCATTGAACATCAAACGCCAAGGTTGGAGATGAGATGAATTCCCTTACCTTATTCCTGTTATGTGAGTTTTAGATTCTAAACAGTGAAGCTGGCTTGAACTCGTCTCCTCACCTGACGGAAACTCTTCCCTCATCGATGATGACAGGGCATCAACAAAAGGTTTTTGAAAAATTTCACTCATCTTAAAAGACGAGCGTTGCTTTGCTCCACAAAACGAGCAACCTAAGACTCGGGTTCAGACGAATCCCACGGAGCATCCAGACACTCAAAAGAAAGCAGTAATGCTCACATGAATAACTCATAAAAAAACTTGGGTTGGTTTTTTTTTGTTTATGGTCAGCCATGATTTCCTGCGAGTGCTGTGTTTCGCTTCTACGGCTAGTTGCTTTAGTGTGAAGCCAGTGGTGCTGTTAATTTAATCAAATCTAAGCCGATGAGAGGCAGAAACCTAAAGGCCAGCAAGGCTTTGATGTGCTTTGACCGACTGCAGAGAGTGGAAATGCGGTGGTAATGTGGGCACTCAGGACTCAGCGGCTGAATTGATTGAGAAATGACTATGAAAGTGGGCAGAAATGCATCACTCCATCCCTCTCTGAATTGTCTACTGGATTAGTCCTTCAAGGGCACTTTGGGTAAAACTGGTACTTTCTCCCTCTCTCGCGTTTCTTGAAAAGTCCACTCACGAGTTTGCCCTGTATTCCAGGCCCTGTTTATGAAGCTGCCGAGGTTTAACTGGGGGTTGAAGGGAATTTTTTGGGAGTTCTTGCAAGAAAACCTGGACTTTACAGTGATTTTGGAATTTTACGGTGATTATGGCATGTACTGAATGCAGTTCATTAGGAGGACTAAATAATGACACCATGTTTCCCATGTGCTCCTGGTTAAACAGTATTCCAGTTTCGGCATTTTGTTTGTTCAGTAGTGTATGTAGAAACTTGTTTTCTATGGCTGTTTGCATTGTGTGACAAGTGCTTCATTTGTGACAGATTTGTAACGGGCCATACGAGCCTTAAATCAAAGTCCTTATAGGAAGGCCGGCAGCCATCTTTGCAATCCCTCCAGGCAGTTATTTCTAGCCATACAAGCCATAATTGTTTCAGCAACATACTTAAAATTAATATCAAAATCTGAAAAAAAAAGATTTTCAATGGCGTGTATGTTTGAGCTCAACAATGCCTAATAAATGGCATTTTTAGCTTGCTCTGGCTGCGGATCTCCACTGTCGGGTGGGTTTGGGGGGGTGCTTTTCCCACTTGTGCCATACTCTAGAGCCTTCTCTGCTCACCGCATAACCAGCCAGATGACTGTCCCTTCTCCATAAACCCAACACCATATAAGCATTGTAGCATCCTGGTCTGGTCCTGCGCCAGTTTCTTCTTGTTCTCCCCTCCCGTTTCCTCCATGTGCCTTTGTTGTTCTGTGCCATGTGCTTCTGTTTGTTTCAGTTTATAGCTCTACCTGTCTCCGTCCCCTGCCATGCCCTACACGTGACCCTAGTTTGTGGCTCCGCCCCTTCCCAGGTGTCAATTATCAGCCCCTACTTATTTATACTCTTAGTCCCGGTGTTGGTTTTCCTGTTCCTGTGTTTAGGTTTACCTGTATTGTTGCTTTTTGAGTTCCCTCTTGATCTTGTCACTTTTTTTGATTACTTTAGACTTTAGTCACAATGTTTTACATTAACCGAGGTGCACATGCATCCAGCCTCTACGTCTGTCTCCACATTACAAGCATTATAAGCAGTCTAATGCTCTTTTTTTCAGCTTGTCTAAAGTACCAAACAGTTAAAAACTGGTATTACTTGTACAAATATGCCCAACACAAACATCAAAGAACATTTTTTTTTTACTACTGTATAAAAAAAATATCAGTTAACACTTAGCATGCCACATCAGTTTCCACCACTAGGGGCGAGCTTATTTTGTCTTCTTCTTCAGGCTACACAACTAGCAACAACAAATAAGAAGGGCTGTGCAATCCACCCACTATACAGTTTAATACAATTTATTCAAACACTGACGTACGTTACATTCTGACTTTGCCAGAGACTATGCTAATTAGCTCACTGAGGCGAGTGTAGTGGTGGCAAACCGTGTTCCACCTGAAAAATCTGCTCCTCTTTGTTCCCAGTATGAACTTTCATGACCTCAGGATATAACTTATGACCTGTCATAGGCCCCTTTATTGTATCATAGTGAGGGATGATGTTTCATATATAGTATTGAACGCAGTGCTCTGGGAACGTAGGGTCTTGGGAACATATGACCCTTTTAACAATAGACCCTGAAATTATAGGGACCTGGGGAGCATAGGGACCTTGGAATATAAGGGCCTGGGAACCTGGGAACATTAGAGCCTGGGAACACAGTAGCATAGGAGCTTCTGTAAGGTAAAGTATTAGTATGACAGGGATTTTCAGTGCTCTGTTAGTGGATAGCTGTCTACTTGACTATTTAACAGCAGTGCACTGCTGTTCTAACACTGGGAATTGTTGGGAATGTATAAAGGAATCATACAGAAAGAAGCATTGAGTCACCTGGAATATCATATACACAGCAGTGTGCATGTACAACATGTACAATGTGTGCACTTGTCATGGTGGGTTCCCAAGAGCCATGCTGGGTAAACAGTTTTCCAGCTTTCCAGTTCAGGCCATTAGTGTAGGTATATAATGGTGTAACATGGTTGCTTGCTATTGCGCCTGCTGTTTCTCTATAGTACTCTCTCTCTCTCGCTCTCTCTCTCTCTCGTCTCACGTTATACATGTTCTGTGTAGTCCTTCCAACTTGTCCTGCTCTTTGCTTGTTGACTGAGAGTGACTTCATCGCTCTGCAGACATCACGGAGGCGCAGTGTGTGTAGTGTTGTTAGTATGTGCCTTTGGGTGCCACCTACAGCACTCTCATTGATTTCCCACTCATGTTAGTCGCTCGTGTGTGGCCTGAATCATGATGCCGTCCCTAAGGCCGCCTCTCCTTTCCTCCATCTCCTCTTTCCACCATCCATCCTTCCCTTATTAACAGGTATTCCTGGTCTTTTCTCCATAATGAGGAGCCTGTATGGCCTTTATTCAGTCAATTTAATCAATGCTTAAGTCTTGCGCTCGTGCACGCTCCACCAGAGCATGGAAAGTGTGGATGCATGAAGACTGAGTTATAATTACACCGGCAGGCAGCGAGGAACCACAGGCCCATCTGAGGAAGATTCTTCTCCTTAATTAAGCACTCATCAAGCTAAATCAATCCTCTTTGCTCTCCCGCCACTCCCCTCTCCTCCACCCCTCTCCCTCACTCTCCCCAAAAGATCAATACTGTATTCACCCAAGGCCACTTTGGTCCTCTTCTTTTACCACTTTCCTGAGTGCTTAGAACAATGTTGCTATATGACTTTGTTTTCATTTCGCTTTATCGAATACTTGAGCTTCTGTAAAGAGAATAGCAACGTGCAGAGATTTATTCAGGGCTAAGAACACACACATACAAAATTGCTTTCCTTAATTCAATTTCAGAGTAAATTAAATATCTTGTTAGTGGTAGGACAAAATATTCTCCATTTTACATCTTTCTTCTTCATCATTTGAAAATATTGGCTGCTGTTTACCATGTATCATCATTTTCATAATGAACAGACCAATAGAAATGTTTCAAAACGGTCTAAAATAAATGATTTTTAAAATAACTTCAAATGAATGTTGTTTTGTAATGTGATGTACAGGGGTTGGACAATGAAACTGAAACACCTGTCATTTTAGTGTGGGAGGTCTCATGGCTAAATAGCCTGGTGGCCGATCTTCATTAATTGCACATTGCACCAGTAAGAGCAGAGTGTGAAGGTTCAGTTAGCAGGTAAGAGCACAGTTCTGCTCAAAATACTGCAATGCACACAACATTATGGGTGACATACCAGAGTTCAAAAGAGGACAAATTGTTGGTGCACGTCTTGCTGGCGCATCTGTGACCAAGACAGCAAGTCTTTGTGATGTATCAAGAGCCACGGTATCCAGGGTAATGTCAGCATACCACCAAGAAGGACGGACCTCCACCAGCATCACGTAGTGACCTGGCCACTATCCTGCAAGAAGAATGGCTTAAAATCCCTCTGACCACTGTGCAGGACTTGTATATGTCATTCCCAAGACCAACTGACTCTGTATTGGCCGCAAAAGGAGGCCCTACACCATACTAATAAATGATTGTGGTCTAAAACCAGGTGTTTCAGTTTCATTGTCCAACCCCTGTATCATATAAAGCGCTGAAAATACATTTACATTCATCTGACACTCCTACCAGAGCAACTTACACGGTTAATCATATTACAGGTAGGGCAATGTAGTGTTAGGAGTCTTGCCCAGGCACACTTATTGGTGTACCACTGCATAGTCACCCAGAGCAGGAATCAAACCCCAGTCTCCCACATGGGGAGGTAGCTTACTGGCAGGCAGTGGCAATATCTGTCGTGCCACACCAACCACACAAAAACTGTCTTAGGAACATATGACCCTTTAAACAATGGACCCTGTGAATATAAGACCCTGGAAACAGAGAAGCATAGGAGCTTCTGTGAGGAAGATATTAACATACAGTAAGTCAAAGCAGTTATGAATAATGAACAGAACAATAGAAATGGTTGAAATGACTAAGCATAAAATCTACATTAACTTATTTAGCTTTTTTTCTTCCCCTGGAAGCTTCTTTTTTTGAAGAAAGGACAATTTTGTGTGGAATGAGCTCTTATCACTCATTTTAGCAAGGGATGTAACATACTGAACAGACCAGGCATGCACATGGACTACTAATGAATAAGCTTATTGGGCAATGAAATGAGTCACCTGTGACTGAAACGCACCTAACAGTATGTAATACCCTCACACGCATAAACAAACTTTAAGAATAACGAATAGCCGTTACTTGATATGGCATGCACTGGACAAGTGTTTGGATGTAGGCCACATCAATTTTCAGCCACTCTTGCACCAGATTCATGCAGTTCGGCCAGATTTGGTGGATGCCTTCCCTGACACAGTTCTGAATTTCCTGTAGACTTGGAATTATTCCGCTGCTGGTAGACCTGTATGCTCGTACTTTTCCATACACCTGCAAATTTCACACTAGGACCTTTGGCACGCCCAAATGCAATCACTCATTTTAGCCAATCATTAACATCTTCTTAGCCACCATTTTTCACACACAGAACAAGACACTCACCGCACCACCTTTTCTCAATCTATAAATCCTGTCACCTTAAATACATGTGACTAATTTTAATAAAGGAAAAACAGAAATAAACAATAAAAATAATAGTAAATAGAATATGAATAGTTATCCATGAGATACAGAGTATTAATGAGCTGTGAACCAAATGTAACATCTGTACAGTTGTGTTATGTTACTGAGGAGCTACTTCAGTACAGTAAGGATGTTTGTTGGTTCAGTTCAGGTTTAGAGTTTAAAGTTTAAAGTGCAGGGAGTCCACTGTGGTTAATGAGCAGTTTAACCCTTTAAACATCCTGGTTAACAGCTACCATGGTGTAAAGCGATTTAAGTTCATTTTCACATATAGCTAATAGAAACAAGCTCATAGAAATTGATTGATTCTAAGAAGAGTTGATTTTCTGATTCCAGGCAATTGGGAACCAAGTTCACTCCAAGCTTTGGGTTTGATTCTACACAGATGGGAAAGTCTGTTTGAAAAATACCTCCTTCAAAACACTCATCCACAAAGTGAAAAAAAAACGGTGCTTACAGTCATGATGTTACCTTCACATAAACATTCTGCTTTGCTGGTTATACCATGTGGCTTGTGCAGTGGTGGCCAAGCACAAGAGCCGGTATGCCACTAGAACCGGGGTGTCCAAGTTTATCTGCCATTTTTCATTTAAACTGAGCCAAAGTACACCCAATATGATTGTTCAATCGGTTGGTCTGGTTCTTCAAACTATTAATCAGGTGTGTTTCTGTTTCATGGACTGGACACTCCCGCCCTGGAATTACATACAAAATACACTCCAGTGATGATAACTTCCAGCAGAAACAGTTGTGTGGCTGTTATCAAGATCAGCTATTCAAAATCAAGATTTTTGAAGTAATGGATTGTCCTCTGTAAGGACTTCTGTTTGAGCCATGCAAGTTATTTGCTGGTTTTACTGGGTCCCATGCGGGTAAACTGCCACACCAGTCTTTTCTGCATTGCAGGTCTGGCCTATGTTCGCATTTAACCACTTCCTGTTAAATTTATTGTTAATTCAATTTGAATTTCTTGCAGGTAAGAAAGGGGTTTACAGTCATATGTAAGCCCCTGTGTACCCTGGACAAATTAAATATTTTATTGATTTTTTCTATTATGTAAGTACATCCTCTACAAAGAACACACTTTTCCTGCACAATTATTGTTTATTGGCTGAATTTAACATATTGGACAAATACCAGATAAAACATAGCCTCTACAAAAATTTGGGCGAACATGTTTTTCTGGTATGTTAAGCTAGTTTTCCAATATGTTAAACTGAAACTGTGCACTAACATTAGCAGGAACATGCTGTATTTGGGTATATATTTTAACTTATGAATTCAGCACACACAGCATATTTGCAGAAACAAAAAGTTCTGCCATGTTTGTCTTACACTGGCCAGCTGTGATTTTCTTTGACTTAACAAAACAAACAAAACATAACATGTTTAAAGGTTTACAGATGACTGCATGTCTTGATTTTTGCAAATGAAAGACTCAAAGTCATATTGTGCAATTGACTATTCATCATCATATTCATCAAATCCCAGAACTTGGAATTGGAGTTGACTCAGAGAGTTTCATATGTAGAAGATGTTTCTATCATTTATTGACATAAAAACAAAAGAGCTAATTCAAAGATTTTAAAATAGGATGTGAATTTGAGGCAAATGTGCATTTATCATCAAAAGAATAGCTGCACGCAGAATGAATCAACCCACAGGAAAGAAACTTTGTTGGCAGGTTTGATATCAAGATTTGAGATGCGAATGATTCAAGATTCCCACTTGGTCACGCATGTAACGTAAGCAAGGACGAGCCCTATCGCTGTACCTGACTGACCCAACAGTGACGATTGCAGACATTCAGCGAGCTGTGATGCCTCCATGAGTCATCCTGTTAGTGCCAGCACCATTGGCAGACGACTGCACAATGCAGGACTACATGCCCACAGACCATTATGATGACTGCCCTTAATATCACATCCACGTCACCATAGACTGCAATGGTATTGTGCCAGACTGTCATGGAGGGACTCAGAATGGCAGTGACGAGTCCTGTTTTTGTCTTGGTGGAGACGACCAACAAATCCATGTGTGGAGGCACCATGGTCAATGTCAAGATGAACAGTTTGTTGTCATGCATCAAATGTCTAGAAGACCTGGTGTCACTCCACCTCCACCACTACCGCAAAATCAACAGGAACGGTGTGAGAATATTAAAGCTGCATGGGATGGATAATTGCAGGACACCATTTGAACACAACCTCTACAGCTCCATGCTGAGACGTCTGGCAGGTTGCAATGGCAAACATGGTGGCCCGATGCCATACTGAAAGACACTACTTCTGGACCTTCCTTTTGGCATCTGGACCACCCTTTCCCCCAACCCTAGCTCTGAAGATACAGAGCAAATTGAACTTAAGAGAAGGTGTAGAGGCAAGGGCTTGAATACCCAGGGATGCTTCATCAGTTTGCTACAGATTTTTCTCACTGTTTGTTTTTTGGGTTTGCCACATTGCGGGTGACATTTGTCCCCATCCATAAAGCCGGAGGATCAGCCACAGGGCATGCTGATGATCCCTACATGCTCGGAAGCGCCGCAGATGTAGGCCCGGCTCGGCTGTTCTGCTTGGCTGCATGGATAAAGGCGCTGCTGTAATAGAGAGTGTCTCTCGTATGCAGGGTTACTGGCCCTCTCCATCTGTCTCCGGGTGCCACTGGGAGCTGCAGGGCCGCAGATACGGCTGCCTCTTGCCAGGCACCAGCTGCTGGCCTTCTTTCCCACTGATAGCCACCAACTGTGGGGCCTGAAATATTTACCGAGGGGCAAAAAAGGAGCCGCTGCATCTTCCAGCAGTCGTTCTTTAGGTTGACGCTATTTTTTTTCCCTTTTTTTTGGCACACAGACTTTAATACCTACTGCTAGGCTCGTTCCTTAGATGTTTTTAGTCTAAGTGAGCTGAGTGGGCATGTTAAAAGCCCTAACAAAGGGCACGGTCAGCAGAAAGCTTCGACTGACCCCATTCCCCACTGAAAGCCAGCCACTGCATTATTGCTGTCTGCCACTGCTGGAGGGTTGCCATAGCTTCAGCTGTTCAGGCGCGCTACTTCCATCCGCACAGCTTTTATCAAGGCCTCAGAGAGGTAGACTTCAGAAATGCTGCCCTGAAGCGAAAAGGGCCTGCATCATCCTGGAAACTCGAAGATTGTCTGCAAACCTCTTGAATACTTGAGCAGTTTTTGGTAAACAGCATTACCAGGCATGAGCTGGAGAAAACATCCCCTTCACGTACATAGTGTACTCTCAAAAAATACGTGGGAGCCACTTCACCTGGAAAGAACAACCCCAAATCTCAGTAGGCAGGAAGGAAAACAAGGAGTGAGGTGGACAGGAAACCGCATGGACAGATACGTGTAGGTGGATACGTCTGTCTTTCCTGGATGCTTGCAGATTGATCTGCGCTATCTCAGCGTGTGGAGTCACTGGGCTGATTAACTCCCCCTTGCAGAGCACCGTGCCCTTTCCTCCTTATCGGCTGCGGTCACGGGACGTCCAACAATCCTGCAGGTCAGGATCCGGGGCAGAGGGGTTTCCATTAAAGTCAACTCTGACAAATGTTAATTAGACAAGCAAGTTAATCGATCGCTCACAGAGATCACCCTCCAACATCCATAACGTTTCTCAATATGGTATCCAAGGCAGGAGCACTACACAAATAAGCACCCTGACAGCAAGCATTTGACTAAGGACAAGCAACCCCAGGTTTTCTTCTCCTGCCTGAGTTTCTCAGTCTGTGATGTACCAAAACACAAGTGGACTGAAATCATTATAGCTTGTGAATGTGATGTTCTGCATTAATAGGCCAAACATCCATACTGTCTCTCAGTACGGTAGCTTAGGTAGAAGCACCACTTAAATTAGACCCCATCAGCGAGCGTTTCTCCAAGGACGAGCAATTCCCATTTCATGTCTTCCCCTGCTAAGGTGCATGACTTACTCAATCCTGGTACTTGAATGATGATAATGACTGTATCAAACATAAGTGGAGTAATATCATCATGTGCTGTGAATGTGATTTGATGCATTAATACTTCACACATTCATATTAGACCCATATAAAAGCACCACTCATATTAGACCCTGACGGCAAGCGGTCCCAGTCTTTCTCCCCCCCCTGCTGAGGTGCTAACATGGGTAGTAGCAGTAGAAATGCATATAATTTGTTAATACCTCAGTCATCCACATGGTTTCCAATATGGCATCCAAGGTAAGAGCACCGCTCCGAATTTATTCTGACAGCAAGCGTCTAACAAAGCCTAGGCAATCTTCTGCTGCTAACATGCCTTTCCCAATAACAGGACTTTGTGTTACTTTAATACTTCACATTTCTGTACTGTGCCCTAAGTACTGTAGCCGAGGTAGGAGAGACACTCAGATTAGACCCTGAGAGCAAGCATTCCATCAAGGACAAACAATCCCAGCCTTTATTGCTGCCAGTGTGCATGAATTCCTCGGTCATGGTGCTCATCATGTATCAAACAGGAGTGGAATGATGTCATTATCTCTTTTGCATGTGATGTGTTGCATTAATACACCCTCTCCCACAGTGTTACACCTAATGGGCTCTTACAGAATGACCCTATTGCTATCTGCTGCCGCTGAATGTTGGAGGGTAATGCGGATGTAGATTGGAGGTCTTGCATGATCGCTGGTGTGATGCCATGCAGACAGCCACCGTGGGCGAAAATGTATTCTGTCATATCCGGCCCTGTGGAAAGTCGCCTCGCATGTGGAATGAAATGTAATACACTTAAGTGGTGCTGTCACACCGCAATAAACAACGTCATGCGAAAAACGACAAGTGCACAATTGATACTGATGATACAGGGATGCTTCTTGGCAGGCACATAAAAGAACATGTCTAGGGACCAGTAGAAGATTGCCTTGCTTTACCCTAACGCATAGCACAGGATGGGGAGAGGAGGAACCAGGGGCAGTGGGGTTAGACCACATGTTAAGGGTGTTTCAATGTAGAGTAACGTGGAGTATATCGTTGCTGTCCAGAGAAAAACATGTATCTCCATTTCTCTTGATACTTACTTTTATGCCTCATTTGATCACATGAGCTGCTATTTACACTGTGTGGAACTTTCATGAGGAACGCACCAACCGTAATGGCCCAAAACTGCTTGGAAAGACAGACAGTGACAATATAATAACACACAGCATGTTGGTTGGTTAATGAATTATTAATTAAAAAAAAATAATAATAAAACAGTCTGTTCATTTGTATTGTTTGAGTTTGTTAGGCTAATATGTAAAACGAGAAAACTAATTTTCCAAGGTTTTCTGGGAGAACACTCACAAAGAAAAAAAGTCTGACTTGAATTAATTTAATGATAACCTGACGCCTTATTTGACTTAACAACCAGCTTTTGTAATCAGAATTATTCAAAAAAGTGCAGAGTGGGTGTAGAATATAACTTCTACTCTCTCACTCTCTCTCTCTCTATATATGCAGGGGTTGGACAATGAAACTGAAACACCTGGTTTTAGACCACAATCATTTATTAGTATGGTGTAGGGCCTCCTTTTGCGGCCAATACAGCGTCAGTTCGTCTTGGGAATGACATATACAAGTCCTGCACAGTGGTCAGAGGGATTTTAAGCCATTCTTCTTGCAGGATAGTGGCCAGGTCACTACGTGATGCTGGTGGAGGTTCGTCCTTCTTGGTGGTATGCTGACATTACCCTGGATACCGTGGCTCTTGATACATCACAAAGACTTGCTGTCTTGGTCACAGATGCGCCAGCAAGACGTGCGCCAACAGTTTGTCCTCTTTTGAACTCTGGTATGTCACCCATAATGCTGTGTGCATTGCAGTATTTTGAGCAGAACTGTGCTCTTACCTGCTAACTGAACCTTCACACTCTGCTCTTACTGGTGCAATGTGCAATTAATGAAGACTGGACACCAGGCTGGTCCAATTTAGCCATGAGACCTCCCACACTAAAATGACAGGTGTTTCAGTTTCATTGTCCAACCCCTGTATATATATGCCCCTGCCTCTTTGCCACTGTCCTCATCATCACCTGCACACTGCTGTAGTAAATCCATTATCTAAACACACTTTGCAGCATCAGTCACCAAAGACTTTTGCATTTTTGGTGCACTTTCTCTGCACCATCTGCTGTGCATTTTCTCTTTCTATCCATGTTTTGCCAACAGATACTAACAGTCAGAGTATTGGATACTTACAGTTGTGATGGCAATGCTACCTGCTGCATTACTGCTACTACAACGAGCTAATGAATTTCTGTGTATACAGTGCTGGAGTACTCTGTTAGGAATCATGTTCGCAATTGTGGCTGTTGGGTCAGTCAGGTACAGCGATAAGACCTGTCCTTGCTTACATTACATGAGTGGCTGAGCTTGAAAATCATTTGTGTGTCTCACATGGCCAAACCTACCCACCTAGTCCTGTCGGTCGATTCCTTCTGGGTGAAACTTTTGTGCAGCTATTCTTCCAATGAGATGTCTGTAGCCTATGTCTGTAGTGTTTAATCTGTTATTCTTACAGGTCTGGGGTTCACATCAGGCAGTATATACTGTGCGTGTGTGTGTGTGCGCATGTGTGTGTGTGTGTGTGTGTGTGTGTATCTCTAGTGCATGCCACACACAAACACACACAGGGTGGGAGCCAGTGCTTCTCATCACCTC
Organism: Prochilodus magdalenae; assembly: GCA_024036415.1. Taxonomy (NCBI): domain Eukaryota; kingdom Metazoa; phylum Chordata; class Actinopteri; order Characiformes; family Prochilodontidae; genus Prochilodus; species Prochilodus magdalenae. The sequence goes on from JAMWET010004918.1 coordinate 86,730, forward strand.
CAGAGTGCCTGGCACTGCAGACTGGAAGGAAATAAAAGCACTTTGCTGATCCACACTTCAAATAAGAGAGCCATATAATTCTCTCTGGCTGTGTGTATGTGTGTCTGCTCATTTGGCTTCTTTGGTGTGTAGTACTGTCCAATGTGACAAAGGCTAATTTTGGATTTGGATGCTATATGCGTGTCTTTGATGCCCTCCTGGTGTTAATGTTCTGAACATTGATGTCTTGTAAGTCAATCTGAATCCAAAAATGAAAGCCAAACTGCTCCGGGTCCGGGCTATCAAAGCTTTCAGCAATGGCTCTCTCGAGCAAATGTGCTGTGCTATGTTTTTGCCCCTGAAATATGGATTTGGAAGCAAAAAAAAAAATCCCGGCTTTTCAGTTGATCTCACTATCATTCTCGCTTTTCTGTAGAATTACTAGGGCTGTCAAATGATTCCAAAACCTAATAGCATTTGGGTTTTTTTTGTAGCCAGTCACGATTAATTGCACTTGTCTTCACCTCAGCCAGCTACTTAGAGTAGCCAATGGCTGTTAAGTATTAGAACAAGGTTTGTCTCATCAGCCTGCAACCACTAATGACTTTTTCTGACCAGTCCTAATTAGCTGGTTAAAGCCTAGCAAGTTTTGAGTTTGTACAGTGACAGTATATTAGGCATCATGGGAAAGAGTGTTAATTATTACGATGACAGGATGTTAGGTATTATTAGAAAGAGTGTTAGAGAAGAGTGTTAGGCACATGGACAGTTTATTAGATATTATGGAGACAGTGTGTCATTTATCATAGCACAGAGTGTTATACATTATAAGGCAGGGTGTTCGGTGTTGAGGACACTGTGCTGGCTGTCATTGGACAGTGTGTTAGATATTATGAATTCCAGGTGTTAAGCAGTTTGGGACAGTGTGTTACATGTTAAAGGACAGGATATGGATGTTATGAGCTAGCATGTCAGTTTTTATTAAAAAACATTGTGTTAGGTATTATTAGGACGTGGTGTCAAGTATAATGGGACAGTGTGTTAAGTAGTATGGGACAACGTGTCAGGTATTATGCGGCAGAGTGTTAGGTATTATGGGATGGTGTGTTGGGTATAATGGAATAGTATGTCAGTTATTATGAGACATGTGTCAGTTATTATGGCACAGGGTGCCAGGTATTAGGGGCCAAGGTGTTAAGTATTTTTAAAACAGTGTGTCAGGTATTGTGGGGCAGGGGTCTTGTATTATGGGATAGTGTGTCAGGTATACTGGGATCTGGTGTGAGATATTAAGGAACATGGTGTTAAATGATATGGGACAGGTATCAGATATTTTACAGCAGTATGTCAGGTATTATGGAACAGTGTGCCAGGAATTATGGAATAGTGTATCAGGAATTATGGAATAGTGTATCAGGCATTATGGAATAGTGTATTGGGTATTATGGAATAATGTGCCAGGCATTTTGGAATAGTGTATCAGGAATTATGGAATAGTGTATCAGGAATTATGGAATAGTGTATCAGGCATTATGGAATAGTGTATCAGGAATTATGGAATAGTGTATCAGGCATTATGGAATAGTGTATTGGGTATTATGGAATAATGTACCAGGCATTATGGAATAGTGTATCAGGCATTATGGAATATTGTATCAGGAATTATGGAATAATGTATCAGGCATTATGGGACAGGGTGTTAATAATAACTATAGGACAGAAGGAGCCTTATTCTGACACAGACTAGATTAACAAGAAGGTACTTGTACAGTCTGAAAGCAAAACTGCAGGTTCTGCCCTGGGTCTATCTGTGCATGTGTAGTGCTGATCCCTTTTATAGTGATGTGGAACTGATGCTGGATTAAGGAAATGTGTCATTTTCTTGGTAAATTGACATTAGAAACAATCACACAGCCACATTTATAATCCCCAGGTGGAAGAGGGAATACAGAGCATGCTCTATGAGTGAGGCTACATTTACACAGACCGAAGTTACATAAATGTCTTAAAAAGGAGTTAGTATTATTCTCTAAGCCTGGCTTTTCATAGCTGCAACACAATTTAGTAGATAACATAATTTTAATCATTTTAGATAGATAGATGCTCTGCACCACATGATCCCAACACTGGTTCTAGGATGGTGCAGAAGAGGACATATTGTCATCTAACACCCTCCAAAATCATGGCCTGTCTTAACACAGCATGCCAGGTACCTGTCCCTGTCTGAAGTGTTCTAAAGATCACACCCTAAACACGGTGCACTAACAAGCGTCGTGTGAAAAAGTGCGGCACGGGCGATGATGAAGCAGAGGCATGGAGCTTATTGTATTTTTAGGGAATCTTACACAGCGTTGCAATAGAGTGACTCACAATGATGGTAAACTAAATAGATGAGGGTTTTGATTTATTGGACAGAAAGACCTCTGTGCGCTGCTTGTGAAAGAGAGGAAAATTGCATCATAAATGCACACAGCATATTCCTATACAAAACCTGTAAAATTATCTGCTGCATTCAGAGGAGCCTGAGTTAGCCTTGGAAATGCGTTAGAGCTCAGCCACTTCTTTCAGATCTACCTCATGCATTTCTTTAGCAAATCGCAAACATTTTAAAGTCACAGACAAGGATTTTACAACAACAGTGCGGCAGCACCACAACTAGAACATCTAAAGCAAGCAGTCAGGGCTGCGTTGCTGTCCTGACATTAATACACATGGCTCTGAATTTATGTGGCTTGATGGTGTTGTCTGAGATAATGGTGATTGCTGTTTATGCTGAATAGCTGTATTCATAAGGAGTATATATTTGGATACCTCATTCCCAAATGACATGTCCCGTAGATTTGTACTGTAGGTAACACAGCGTCTGCAGTACACAGTGAACTTAAATATGGCATTTTCTGCATTTTAGTGCACATGATTTGCTTATTATAGCTCAACATATAGACATTTAACTTTCCAAAAAAACTTAAAGGAAATTTTTATTAAACAAATATGGATTTATGTTTACAGCCTTATACAAATCTCAAAATAAACAACAACAACAGCAACAACAACAACAAAACAACAACAACAACAGTAATAATAATAAGAATAATAATTATTATTATTGTTATCATTATTATTATTATTATTATTGTTGTTGTTGTTGTTGTTGTTATTGTTATTATTATTATTGTTAGTAGTAGTATTATTATTTTTATTTACTTCTTTCAATTAATTAGTCTTAATAATATTACATGTATTATTATTATTATTATTATTATTATTATTATTTTATTAATAACAATAACAGCTCCATTTTCATGTATTAACTCATGATAACATTTCCTTATTTTAAATATTTGGAAATTAAAAAATAAAACAAATGCGTGCTATAACTAGAAACCCCAAAACTCCTCTTTGTACCTAAAATAGCTCAAGAGAGTTTAAAAAATGTTTAAATTTTTTTTTTATTTAACAAAAATTCAGAAAAATTCAAGTTGCTAATAAGAAACTGAAATAAGAAGATATGATCAAGTAATGACATTTCTATTTTGCAGTTTGCAGACATTCTTTGTTCCCATGTTGCACTGTATATAGCTTAGCAAGGGAAAGATTTCACAGGATCCAAAACATAAGGCCCCCAACATACACACACACACACACACATACACACACACACACACACAAACACACACACACACACACACACACACACACACACACACACACACACACACACACACACACACACACACACACACACACACACACACACACTCCCTCTGCAGCAGTTTCCAAATGATTTATGTTGGTAAAGAAAGGGCATCCCTGTGAGTGGGAAAGACAGCACTGGGCTCCAGTGGCATTGCTGCCTGGGAGGCATGTGTTCTGCTAGCATGCCTGTAAGTGCTAGCAGACGCCATATTGCTCCTACTCCTTTCTCAAAGGTTTCTGCAACAAACAGAAAGTTACAGTACACTGCTTCACGCTGAGGGCAAAAACAAGTAAATAAATAAATAAACATTCTAAAAAAATGTCTTTCAAGAAATGAGAGAGAGAGCTAGAGAGCAGGCGAGAGAGAAAGAAAGAGAGCGCTGTTGTCTGGCAAAAATGCAATGCGGTCTTGTCTTTTTCTTAGCTTCCTGCGGTGCATTATCATACGGCTTATCTGTTGTGTAGCAGAGGAGCTCGCAGAATATGCGCGTGCATCTGAACTTACGGAAGAAAATTCCTTGGAAATAAAAGTATCTGAGATGAATTCTCATGCTAATCTTTCGACCTCGTGCTCGCCAGCTGTGCAGAGCGGTGTGCGCAAGCATGCGTCCTGAAACAAAGGAGCTATGCAGTCACGAGCGCATATGGATCAGAAAGACATAATTGCACTTATTTTAGTGCCCGTGATTGGCACCGACTTCTGGCACATAAGCTAAGTGTGTTTGGACAAGAAAATGTTCTACAGCAAACCAGCCGGCATAATAGTTCCTATTGTGAGAGGAAAAGAGCGGCTGCGTATTAGCATTAGCATTTGTATGCTAAAGCCATCCTAATGATGTTCTTTGATGTCAGTGAAGCCACGCCAGACAGATCCACTCTAAATTGTTTCACATTTTATGTACTCAGCGACTTTATCCTGGCAGGAACTATTCAATTTGAAGTCCTGTCAGTATATTCTTTTAAAAATCACACCCTGAAGAGCCGGCCTAAAAATAGCTTATTGCTTTCATCCACGTCCATGCCCTTAAGTTCCAGCAGCCCCGCTTTATCATTAGAACACAGCACCGCAAAGAGAACGTTCTCCTTCAATTACAGGGTTACGGAGGCTTGGGGAAGGAGGGCTTGTTTGCGTGTTGCCTCTGCATCATCTGGAGAAAACTGTGACCCTAATCTCAGAAGCTTGATGTTTGTTTTAATTGCTTTTGACAAGGAGAAGGAGATGCCCCGGATCCAAACGGAGGCTAACTTTCTACACCAGCGCTCTGGCCTGACTTTGTCCTCCTCTTTAATTATACAACCTTAAGGTGGAATTAATTCAACTTGACACAAGGTGCTGAAATCATGAGCGGTTATGTTACAGATTGGTCTGGACCAGGGCTGCCCAAAGTATGGCCCCCAGGCCAAAGCTGGCTCATAAGGGCACTTGATTTGACCCACCAGAAAGCTGCCATAACCCTACATTTAATAAGATATAATCTACTCTTTATATTATATAGCTTATTAAATTCTTAGGTTCCTTTTAAATTTGTATTTTTGAATATATTTACTGCCAAACCATAGTGTTTCATGCTTCCATGTCCTACAAGCAAACTGGAATCTTAAAGTTCAATAATTTATTTATTCATTAATTAATTACAGGGCTACTGGAGCCTATTCCAGCTCTCTCTGTGAGGACAGGCCACCAGTCCATTGCAGGGCAGACACATAGATATACACACTCACACACACCGACACACACAAACACACACTTTGGGGCAGTGTAGCATCACCCGTTTGTCCAACATATCTTTGGACTGTACAAGGAAACCGGAGCACTTGGAGGAACCACACACAGACATTGAAAGAACTCCACGCTTCTTGAACAACCTGATGGTTATGTGCCAAGTTTGTTTATTAAAGACCAAATTGTCATGATCAGGAGTGTAGACAGAGACAGTGAGAGCTGGACAGTCCATGACAAAACAGGAGCACAAGAAAACAAAACTGAGAATACAGAGGACCCCAGACAGGAACCGATAACAATGCAGTACAAAATAACACAACACATTACCTTAACAATGGCAAACCAAGAGGGAGCAAACAGAGGGGTATAAATATGCAATGGACAGACAAGGAACATCTGGGAACAGGTGAGGGGCATGACAAAGGGGCGGAGATAAGGAGGAGCTGGAAACCAAAACAAACAGAGGCACACAGAAATGACAGGAACATGAAGCAAGATAAACAGGCAGGGAGGGAAACAGGTCAAGGCCAGACCAGGGGGGAAAGCCTGTAGTCTGACTTAGAGTCACACAAAGGCCATACCTGCCACAAATTAGCCCCCTCAGTAATAATATATATTAATAATAACCAGAAAAACAGACAATCACTAGAGGTCTAAATGCCAGATGCGTATGGATTGAAGGTCAAAGGAGGTCGAGACGTGATAATTAGAGTACACTCCTCCTTTTTAAGGCGCAATGTGTCTGTCAGTGATTACACCTTTGCTAGTATATCACACCTGGTGCCTACAGTGAGAGGAGACTGCTAACAATCTCCAGCACTACATCTTTTTAATCAGCTCATGACTTTTATTGTTGACTCCACTTTAAGAGCAAATGTGATGTTTCTGGCACAGATATTCGCTGTCTCTCCGCTAGCGAGCTAATCACAGTGGCACAGGATCTAACACAATTTGAGTGTCGGGATGTTGATGATTCCCCAAGGACTACAATGTGCGGAGAAACAAGAGCAATTAGGCAGGAAGAATAATGAACGACAGGTTGCTGGTACACTGAAAAAAAAATCTGTTGGGTTGTAAATTAGTCATGAACACGTGCAGGGTCACGAGAATGGTTTGCATTACCTCTATACATTCGCCTTTATTCAGAATCCAAACATTAAGTCAATCAAAAGTGTGTATTAACGTGCATTATAAATACTCCAACATCGTTTATTCTATTAGTCTGACCCTAATGTTCATATTTTCACTACATATTTCAACCATGTTAGATGCATTCTGATGTTCCGAAGTCCTCTATTCCTTCCTCTTCTTCCTCTGATGATTTCCAGGCTGATGATAAATTCCACTGGAAGGTCTAAACTTAACCTGATAAAATCATTTTTTTCTGCTGATTAAATATAATAATGTTCCAGGCTCCAACATTCACCCATCACCAAAATAATAGTTGCACAAATAGTCGCATCCAGAAGGAATCAACCGACAGGAATGAAACTTGGTGGGAAGGTTTGACATTGTGGACATGGAAATGCTTTACACTCTCTGCCGCATTTGTGACATAAGCAAGGACAGGCCTTATCGCTGTACCAGACTGACCCAACAAACCATGATTGCAGATATTCAGCAAGGAGTGATGCCCTCCATGGGTCAGCACTAAGATGAACAGTCTGTTGTCACACATCCAGAAGACCTGGTGTCAGCCCACCTCCACCTCTACCACAAAACCAGCAGGAACGGCGTGAGAATGTTCAACCAGGACATCATTAGGAACCTCTATGACTCCATACCGAGACTTAACTTGATTAAACTGAATGCATATTAAATGGTTTAAGGTATACTTTTGCTGGAGATGCTCTTGGTACATAAGGGGATGAAGTTTGATGCTGAACTCACCACGATTCTTCGGACTGCTAATAAAACGAGGGTGAGGAGTGAATAAGGAGGAGGAGGAACTGTGTGGAGTATTAATTCAACAAATTGACATTTTACACATTGCTCCTTGAATAGATAGTAATTCCCTTCACTCTCCTCTTCCTCTTGATCTACACTCTTATTGGTCTTGTGACAAAACTGTTCTTTGAAAAGATGATATAGAAGAACCACCTTTGGCTGGATAGCAGCATTTCAGCCTAATCTCTATCTGCCGCTCTGTAGTGTAACAGTTTGAATTATAAAGAGCAGAAAACCTGCTGACTCAAAGTGCACTGGCCATTAACTGCTATAATAAGCGTGTTTTGAGTCAATGTTGTCTGTGCTTTTACTGTCTGTTGTAATTGATCATGCGCCGCAGATGTGGCAGATAGATTATCCAGGTAATGAACCAAGGTAGTTTTTTTCGAAGGCATCGATCCCAAGAACCGTTTTATCAGGACGGATAGTCCTGTTTAGAATGCCTGAGATGTCATTCGGTTCCATCTTGTTTCCAGGTTTCTGCCAAACATCATTTCCATGCTGATTCCAGGTTCCTCATGGCCATGTTTTGACATTTTTGCCTGGTTTTATTTTCATGATAATATTGCTGGCACTTGATGCTTTGAAGACACAACTCTTTTCTGACCTTGTGAGGCTCCTGCAGGCCTGCCGCCCCCGCCCCCCCCCCACTCCCATCCTTTCCTCGACTGTGGTGCTATAGGCTTCAGTTCTTCTCCAGAAGCGCTCCAATCAGAGAGCTCAGACAGCAAGAGCCCAGAGGTTGTCAGAGGAGACAAGTCCAAAAATAGGCCAAAGCGCGCCTCTGCGTGTCTGTGTGTAGCTCACATCGATCCTTAAAACGAACTGCCTGGCCCTTCTGGGAGGAATCGGTTTCTGCTTTCTCTCTCACTCACCCACTCTAGCCCAGCTCCTTTATCCATCGAAGAAAACTGAAACAAGAGTAAGAGATAAAGAAGAAAGAGTCATCTAACACCTTCTCTTTGCCAACCTCTTTTTCTTCACTGGGAAGTGTAGGAGAACGGAAAAGGCCACCGAGAGGGAGAGACTGGTATAGCGAAGAAGACTCTTAAGCTTGCTTGGTGCTTGTGAAGAGGTCGTAGAGAGATGTTGGAGCCGATGCAAAGAAGGCCCATGGAAAAGACCAAAGGGGTTCTTTGGAGTGACGTCACAGACAAATCACATTTGGTTCCCTAAAGAAACATTCAACAGATGGCTCCTTAAAGGGCCCATATGTCAGAATTGTTTTATGTTTTTTTCTAAAGCTGATTTATCATCTGCGTGGTTTTATTTACAAATAACAATAACATTATTTAACTGTCACAGATTTTGCAGTTTATAAAAGTATACATATCAGACTGGCTGTTTTTCTTACTGTGCCTTTAAAACCTATATATCGTTGTTCCATATTGTCTACATTCAACATATAACTAAAACTGCTGTAACATTTTTTTTTATGCAAGCTATTTGAAACCATTTCTATTGATCCATTCATCTTGAAAACATAAAACAAAAGGTAGCTCAAAGTTTCAAAAACAGCCACAGTCAACTTTCGAATTAAATGTAAAAATCTTAATCATCTCTGTTCTTACTGGATGTTTTGTACTGCACCAGATATGTTTAGAAATATTGTTTGCAATGTCTACATGTTATTTATAAATAGTCTGTTTTACAAACTGAAAATATGATTATTCAGGCCTTTAAAGCTTTTAGGTAATGTTTGAAGACCCTATATTTAAGTTTAAAGGTTCAATTTGTAAGATAACGCAATGCATTGAATTACCACAAACAACTAGGGGGCAACATATTAACAGAGAGTCCTCAGTCCCTCCACCTCCCACTTCATATTCTAACTGGTTAAGAAGAAACTTTTTAAAGTTTGCGTCAAACTTCCCTTTTTTCCCTTTTTTTTAAAGAGTGACATCAGCAGTGAAAAGCAACACACATGTAAACTCTTTTCAGCCGTTACAGCTTTTACTCTTGCCTTAATTTGTATCTGTCCATTAACATTAATTCAACATAATTAAAAAGAGGTTAGAATACACATTTAGGGCAGTGCTACTTTTTCATCCTCTAATGATGGACTGATTCAACGTGACTCTACATTCTCCTGAGGACCACTTATACATTATTAAATCAATCTTATTAAGGACAGTTTTCCAAACCAGGTTGTTTTTGCTACTGTGACTTTAAGACCTACTAGTCAATTGTGCAGTTGTCCCACTTAAAAAGATAACATCATAGGTAGACCTCAACTATGAGAGACAAAATGTTGGAAAAAAATTGAGAAAGTCATTTTGTCTGATTTTTTAAAGAATTTAACAAATAATGGTGGAAAATAAGTATTTGGTCAATAACAAAAGTTCATCTCAATACTTTGTTGTATATCCTTTGTTGGCAATGACAGAGGTCAAACGTTTTCTGTAAGTCTTCACAAGGTTGGCACACACTGTTGCTGGTATGTTGGCCCATTCCTCCATGCAGATCTCCTCTAGAGCAGTGATGTTTTGGGGCTGTCGGCGGGCAACACGGACTTTCAACTCCCTCCAAAGGTTTTCGATGGGGTTGAGATCGGGAGACTGGCTAGGCCACTCCAGGACTTTGAAATGTTTCTTACGAAAGGCCACTCCTTTGTTGCCCTGGCAGTGTGCTTGGGATCATTGTCATGCTGAAAGACCCAGCCACGTTTCATCTTCATTGCCCTTGCTGATTGAAGGAGGTTTGCACCCAAAATCTCACAATACATGGCCCCATTCATTCTTTCATGTAACGGACCAGTCGTCCTGGTCCCTTTGCAGAGAAACAGCCCCAAAGCATGATGTTGCCACGCCCCATGCTTCACAGTTGGTATGGTGTTCTTTGGATGCAACTCCGCATTCACTTTCCTTACCAAATAGTTCTACTTTGGTTTCATCTGACCATATGACATTCTCCCAATACTCTTCTGGAACATCCAAATGCTCTCTAGCAAACTTCAGACGTGCCTGGATATGGACTGGCTTAAGCAGGGGGACACGTCTGGCACTGCAAGATCTGAGTCCCTGGCGTCGTAGTGTGTTGCTGATGGTAGCCTTTGTAACGTTGGTCCCAGCTTCCTGCAGGTCATTCACTAGATCCCCCCTTGTGGTTCTGGGATTTTTCCATGATCATTTTGACCCCACGGGCTGAGATCTTGCGTGGAGCCCCAGATCGAGGGAGATTAGTAGTGGTCTTGTAGGTCTTCCATTTTCTGATTATTGCTCCCACAGTAGATTTCTTCACATCAAGCTGCTTGCCTATTGCAGATTCAGTCTTCCCAGCCTGGTGCAGGTCTACAATTCGGTTTCTGGTGTCCTCCGACAGCTCTTTCGTCTTCACCATAGTGGAGTTTGGAGTGTGAGTGTTTGAGGTTGTAGGCAGGTGTCTTTTATACTGTTAACGACTTCAAACAGGTGCCATTAATACAGGTAATGAGTGGGGGGAAAGAGGAGCCTCTTAAAAAAGAAGTTACAGGTCTGTGACAGCCAGAAATCTTGCTTGTTTGTTATTGACCAAATACTTATTTTCCACCATTATTTGCAAATAAATTCTTTAAAAATCAGACAAAATGACTTTCTCAATTTTTTTCCACATTTTGTCTCTCATAGTTGAGGTCTACCTATGATGTCAATTACAGGCCTCTCTCATCTTTTTAAGTGGGACAACTTGCACAATTGGTGACTGACTAAATACTTATTTTCCCCACTGTATACCAATAAGAGTAAGCACACTCTTCATCAAAACAATAGCTGGACCCAGAACGAAGTGGATTGCAATGCTATTGGTAAGGATAGAAGATAAAGGTTACCAGGAACAATACATGATGATAAATGTAGATATGGGCAATGATTATTGAGCTACACATACAGTAGTAGTGTCTCTCAGTATGGTATTGGGCTGCCATGTTTGTTACAGCATGCCTGACATCTTGACATAGAGTTGTAGAGGTTCCTAAGGGTGCCCTGTGATAATCCATCCCATGCAGCTTGAATATTCTCACACAGTTCCTGTAGATTTGGCAGAAGGGGTAGAGTGGAGTTGGCGCTGATCACGGTGCCTCTACATATGGATTTGTTGGTCGTCTCCACAAAGACTGTCCATCTGGGTTGTCAACATGAGTCACGACAGTCTGGCATGACACCATTGCGGTCTTTGGTAACGTTGTTGTGGTGCTAAGGGCAGTTGTCGTAACGGCCTGCATGCATGAGTCGTGAAGCCATCCGCCTATGGTGTTGCTTCTAACAGGATGACTCATGGAAGAGCTGGTGATGAGTGCATGTCGCCCCCTTTTGTTTGGAATATGAATTTAACTGGAAGCTTTAACTTGCACCATTTGTTTGCAGATTGCATGGAGTGAAAATCATGTTCTCAAACTTGAATTCTTACATCATATCGTAATAATAATTGAAGAGAAGCAGATTTCGAACTCATGTAGAATCTTTTTTAATGTTTAAGGAACCTTCACATAATGTATTAATCTTGAGGAAAGGCCACACAGCGGGAGAATCTGATGCATTGCATGAGGAGAGTCGGCCTTGTTGGAGCTTCTTTCAGAAACAGTGAGAGGTTGATGCCTCTACAAACAATTTTGCAGGAAAATGCACCGCTCCCAAGCCGCCCCCTTCTTCATTTGTTTGCCTGGTATTCTGTTTACTCTCGCTTGCCGTTTACAAACATGAGCCGAACAGCCTTAAAGCTTTCCAAATCTTTATGCATTCCCTTTTCTACTGGCTGTCCCACTGGAGAGGGGCAAGACTCATCTCCACACGCTCTGAAGTGTGACAGAAGTTGGCGGGATGTTGGGGAGGAGCTGGGTATTTTTACACTGGATAAAGTAGTTCAGTGCAGCCTGGTCGTCCATGAAAGTGGCAGGGTAGAAATTCCCAGGAGGAAGGAGCGTCACTGCCTCTCTAGGCCTCCAGGGGAAAGCTCCATTCCGCCTTTCGGTAAAAGAGCTTTAGATGCTCTCAAATGAACAGCGCATTTAAAATAACAAGGTCCTGACCTGCGGATTCACACTCAGGTGGTGTGTGTGTTAGCGTGGCGGCCGCTCGTGTCACCTGCAGAGATGGAGGCGATTTGTTTTGTGCTGTCTCAGGGGAGACTTGCTCGATGTTGCGTTAAGCCTGTGCTAGCCTGACTGCTGGGCTCCGCCTTGAGTGTCTGAGTGGATCAAGGTGAGGTCAGCAGTCTGAGTGGCTAATGATGGTGGTGATTTTGTTCTAGGGGTGGAGAGCCTCTTGATTTGTAATCCAATATCAAGACCCAAGTGTTAACCCGTAGAAGCTGCAGTTATCATCAGCGTGAAGAAAAGCAAGCTGGTATTATTCATTTCTCGCTTACAGCAAGTTTTGTTGAAAGTGCAGATTCTAAACTTTTAATCAATACTGAATTTGTGTTGGTACATGGAGGAGGAGACTAGAGATGGTGCTGATCTGATGCCAGGTAGCGCGCTGATTTCAGCAGAAAAGAGGATTGATATTGGAGAGGAAAATTTAATGAATCCAATACAATCCTGCACCAAATCTCCAGGCGTAGAAATACTTTGCGCATGATGGTGTCCTTTCATCCACTCATCATCAAAATAATAGTTGCACAAATTTCTGCACCCAGAAGGAATCAACTGACAAGGATGACACTTGGTGGTTAGGTTTGACATCATGAGACATGCACATGATTAAAATTTCATGCTTGGGCAGCCATGTGACGTAGGCAAGGACAGGCCTTATCGCTGTACATGACTGACCAAACATCATATCACTGCTCTCTCTCAGATTATCCTTGTCTAATATAATGTACATATCAGAGAATTTCTACACAGAACCCTCCTGTCACTGTATATGCTGTATGTTGTGTATATTTTGTATTTATCTCTATTATTTGAATAGGTTTAGTTAGTATGTATATTAATGCTGCCCTGCTGTAGAGTAACCTTTAAAATAACTGCTACTCCTCAAGATTTACATTCCTTTACCACTCACATACAGTATAAGCAATACTGAATCATCATCCTCAATGTCTAAGTGACCCCAGCGACCTAGCTACTATTGTTGTCTCGTGTGTTTAATTGAGTTCTCTTTATCCGCCCTCAGGACTTCTGATTATGCTTTAGTTTATATTTATGCAGAATTATAGAAAAGGCTTTCAAGCACTACAGTGGGTGCCCTTCAGAATGTCTGGGAGTGGGAATTTGGCCTGTCTGCGTTTGCAGTTGCTCTGGTCTGTACTGATACTGTGTAGCACTGAAGTTATACTGATATTTGCTGGTAATGAAGTGGAACCACCACAGATGACAAGTCCTGGAGAAACCATCCATATTAATTTATCATACCCTGGTAAGCGCTTAGCTCTGCCTCATTTTTAGGCTCTGGGGCTTCTTCAATGACCCTAAGTCAGGTATGTGACCAGGTATTCAATCTCTAGTACCATGAGTTTACTTTTAGACTTCTTTAGCTGAGGCCCCACTTCTTCTAATCGTGTTAACACCATCTCAGGTTTTTGAAGTGGTGTTCTTCAGTTGCCCCTGTAATAATTACATCATCCAGATAGACTGCTGTTTCTGAAATCCTAGCCAGGAGGCTCTCCATTGACTTCTGAAAGATTTCCACTGTCAGGAAACATCAAAATGCAGATGCACTTGAACAGCATCTTAAGGATGTTAACCATCACCAGTTTGTGTGCATCTTTTGCTAACAGCATTTGTTAATAGGCGTGGGACATACTTAACCTGGAGATGCTGCTGCCTGTTAATTGGTCCAAAAGCACCTCAAGATTGCAGAGGTCCGTATTACCCCACACGCAACAAAATTAAAAGCGCTTATTGTGCTTTCTAGCTCCATTAGAGGCACGATAGGAGCAGCCCATTCAGAATGTGCTACTGGCTTGATGACCACTACTGTTTGTAGGCTAGCTAGTTCTGCTTCAGTGTTTTTTGATCATAAAGCAAAAGGTATTGGTCTTAGAGAATCAAAGGCTTTCAAAGTGGACAATGTGGAATAGAACTTTTAGTGTATCTAGTCCATCTCTAAAAATCGAATTTCTGACCAAATCTTGTTTTCAATTCTCAAAATTGACCTTAAAACCTCTTTTCAGTCCAAATGCAAAACCTTTATGTAATCCCTTGTGGCACCTTGTGACAGCTGGGGCACTTGTACCTTTCCTCTCATAAACAGCATCAGCACATCTGTAGTATAATTACAGGCACTGTGGCTTTGAATTTTGGCCAAGCATCCCTCACCTATGACATTACAGGATGCTCCTGTGTCTTCTTCAAACTACTCTGAACAACTGATTAACTCCGTTGCAGTGACAAGCAAACCAGGTGATAGACAGTTCTGCCAATGCCAGGACATAGTGATTATCTAAAAGGAGTGAAGATTCTGACATTTGATATAGGACATTGTGCTTCCCTACCACAGTAGCATGTTTGGGTTGCACCCCTTGCCATGGTATTGTTCATGGTTTGACACCCATGAGTCTGGGGTATAGGGTGCAGCATTTGGACTTCTTCATCTGCTGCCGCTGATGTTAAAGCCTTATCAAGTGTTGATTTTAATGTTAGATCAGATATCATTTTGGTTTTACATCATCATCTATGCAGTATCTGTAAACTATAAAAAAAATTAATGATCAACAGCTTGGATCGACTGTAGTGCAGCTAACTCTTTATTTTGTATCTCAATTGTTGTGATTGGTGTAGCTCAGCAGATAACACCACTACCTGTCACTAAGCTACTACTCCATATGGGAGACAGGGGTTCGATTCCCAGTTCTGGGGAACTATGCTGTACTATGCTAGTCCTTGGTCAAGACTCCTAACACTACATTGCCCCCTGTAATATGAATAACCTCAAAAGTCACTCTAGATATAAGCATCAGCTAAACGCTATGAATGAACAGCCCGCTGCCCTGTGATTGCTTGAATTGAATAAACTGGTTCAGTTGCTAATTCAATTCAACTTTATTGTCATTATACCAATACAGGGTTGTACAGTATAGCGAAACACGGTCAGGCTCCTTCTCCAGTGCAGTTGAAGAATATGTGTATTTATATAAATAGTGTAGTGCAAAGACAAATAGACAACAAGAATGTGTGCAAACAGTACAGTACAGTACAGTACAGTATGTGCACAGGACATGTGTAAAGAGTAGCGCAGTATCAGTAAGTATGTGGTTTAAACAGTATGGATATATAAAGTGTACAGTGCAGGTGGGAGAATAGCAGCTTAATGTTTAGGTAACAGCCAATTTTTTTTTCTTTGTACAGATGTTCAGTATAGATAAATAAATATGGATAAATAAGAACAAAATAAAAACAAAAACAGCTGGATGTTCAAGTATACAGGTTTGAGTTAAACTGCGGTGCAAACAGAGTCTTACTACATATAATGAGTCTTTAGGGGTAAGGTGCCGTGTGATTCATGGTTTATGATTCATTCATGACTGTTCTATTGCTTTTACATGTCGACCTACCCACAGACAAGTGTAGAGGCTCGGGAAGGGATGGAGTAAACATACTAAGATGACAAGATAAGGGCCGAAAAGTGCAACATTACCTCATATGTTCCTAAACATTATTATAAAGCACAGACCTGGCAAGTGGCTCAGAAAATAGATCTGTGATGGAAAAAACTCACACAATTGCTGTGCATTCTGAGGCAGGAGGACTCCTAGTCATGTCCGAATCTAACGTTTATATGAAACGCTGCCTGCTGAGGTTCCTCCGTTCAGCTGTTTTTGAAGGCAGCCTAGATGTATCCTTTGATGCCTTACATATTCTATAATCCTTTGAGTCAGGGCTGATGTGGTTTGGAATAAATAGCTGAAAATGCCTGCAGGGCCACAGTGGAGGACAGTGACTGGTTTGTGCACAAATGTGTCGCTACCTGCACCTCAAATGTGATTTGGCAGCAGATACCTTTATCACAGTGCTGCCTTCTAAGGCACTGACAGCACAAACACCAAAGCATCAAGACCATCCTCAATTTCGGAGACATCGCACGTAACATGTTTTTATACAACTTGGTTATTGAACTTTTAGTAACAACTATTAGATTTTAAGTTTTAGATTAATACAACATTTTACCATGATTTATTATTTTATTTCTGAAGTTTCATGTCTTACCCAGGTCATACCAGCAACCACACTGATCATTCTGGAGGCAACAAAACAGAGGAATGCTTAATGGCCTACCAGCAGCTGTTTAAACAAAAATGCAATCCATGCCAAAATGGCCAAATCATAAACTAAACAACAAACTTAGCAGCTTAACTATGATAATCAGGGGGAAGACTCTCTGATCTATCACTGTATGTGGTGAGAAAATAATCACCCAGTACTTGATCTTCATACAACCATTAATCTGCTAAAATTTGGATTTACTAAAGTTGGACTTTCTTTTGACAGCTTCAGAATATTTGAATGTTTAGTTTTACCTTAAATGCTATACTTGTACAGCTGACAAAATTTAACTGTGGTACTATTTACAGACTAAAACTTATAATTATATATAATAATTATAAGGGGAATAATAAATATATATTTAAGTTCTAGCTGGGCTATGACGCACACTTGCTAAAAAATAAAATCCACGTGACAATGTGCGCTTGCGGTTCACAGTTGAAGGAAGCTAAAGCTGTGAAACTGAGAAACACGGGTGGAACGATGTCTCCGAAAAGGTCTGGAGGAGGTTTTTAAGAAGAAAATACAAACAAATAAAACGTAATTCTGCTCGTCATTTAGTCAGACATCGAACACTGCTTCAGACGAGGGAGCTGACTTTCGCTTTAGTCATAAACACTGTTTGCGGTGAAGAAAAAATGGACGGAAGATATTTGTTTTATTATAACTCCATTATTTTAGAACCTAAATTACAGATATGTTTATTTATTCGTCGACAGCTACGACTATTTTTATTTAAAGATAAGTACAGTCACTTATTATGCCTGCCGATAAGTGAGAAATAATTACTTCAGCGCAGGTAATACAATAAATAAACGGTTTCAGGTCTAATCTGATTCGACTCGGGTACCGCCCTACTACTAAGTTGTTTTATATTATGACAATTCATTTTATTGTCCTGCTTTCTGTTTCAGCATGTTGATAATGTGTCGTCACTGTGGTGTCTCATTGTAAACCAGCCAGAGCTCATCAAGTTATTCATAATCTTATCAAAAAAAGTAAAATGGCTCGTTAAATTCTAGGCCCAAATCACAGGGCTGTGTATGGCTGTGTAAAACTGTATCTGGGTGTTTTTCACTGCAACCAAAACCACATACCTTCTGTGTAGACATAGAACAATGCTGAATGCTGAATTACCAGAATCTATGGCATCTTTAAACAATGTGTATTTTTTTTTAAAATAAAAACCCACTCTGACAATGAAATTCATACCCTGTCATAATTCCAGATTAGTGATCTGACTAATGATACCATTTGGGATTTTTTTCCCCTGTGTACACATTTCCACGCTTCCAAAACAAGAACTGACCCAAAGGGAACCAATGCAACTCAGTGTTCTAGTTATCTTTCCACCTGCTTGAGAGATCTGAAACTGTCATAATATCCAGGATTAATGATTTAATTGATTTTTGAGGTCATTTTGAGAAACTCCACAGTGTCTAAATAACTAATTGATGGTTATTTAGGATAACAAATTGGCTTATATAAAATTATACACTGCACTGTTCTCCTGACACGCTCACAAAAACTGTCTACATTCACACAGACACATTGGTGGAGGCTTTGCTTTATTTCAAGTGTGCACTAATGATGAACTATTTCACGTACTATATTAACAGTAGCTGTGCTGACTGTGCTCGTATAGTCAAACACACACCACAGAATCACAGGCAGAATCAAGCTACGTTTATTTCTCTCTGTCAATTGTGAAATCATAATAAAAGTATTATTCAATAGAAGCTAGCATACATGCTAATAGTATTAGCTTTAAGTTCTTAGCTAGCTCATATATCATTACATTTACAGCATTTAGCTGATGCTCTTATCCAGAGCAACTTACTAGGTTAACTGTATTACAGGTACAATGTAGTGTTAGGAGTCCTGCCCAAGGACATTTATTAGTGTAGCAAAGCAAAGCCACCCAGACCGGGATGCGAACCCTAGTCTCCCACATGTGGTGGTGCCCTGGTGTTATACGCTGAGCTACACCAACCTTTCGATAACATCTTAATCAAGTTGTGAAATACCTCTTGGATCCCTGACTGTCTCAAATCCTTGACTGTCTCAAAATAAAAATTCTGGGGGATGAGGGGTGACTGAAAATGAATGTCTCATGATGTGTTCCTGGCAAATTCAAACTCAAATACAAATTCACGGAATGATTATTGTTCAGCTGCTTCAACCACTATCCTGATTTTCCATCTTTGGTATTTTAACTAACTAGAGATGCAGCACTCAGTGCCTCACAATTACAATGCCACTCAGGGTGGCACTGTAGCAAGTTGGTTCACACAGTTGGTCTTTCATTGCCTAGCAAATGTGAATATGCCATGAAACCAAAAACATTAGAGTACAACATAGCATATTTGTAAATCTAAAAACTTGAAGAATAAACATTTTGTTGCCCCTAAATCTAGCCTAGCAGTGTCGCAGTGTATAGTGCAATCAAGGAGGACCTGAGTTTGGTTCCAGGCTGTGGTGTCCAGGGACCCTTCTGTGTGGAGTTTGCATGTTTGCCCCGTGTCTGTGTGGGTTTCTTCTGGGTTCTTTGGTTCCTTCCACAGTGCAAACACACGCAGTCAGGTGGGTTAGAGATGCCATATTGCCCCCTAGGTTTGTGAGTGAATGTGTATGTCTGACTGACTTGTGATGAATTGATGACCTGTCTAGGACGTTTCTAGCCTTCTGCCCATTGAGTGCTGGGAGATGCTCCAGCACTTCCCGCGACCCGGAAGGATTGACCAGTTTAGAAGATGAGCTAGTGAATCTACCCTCAGCTCTGCCATGGAGCGTAAGCTATCATCTAGCAGACACAGGTACAGTCAACTGACCTAACAGTACTAACAGGGAGTATTTCACACACCGACCTTAATGAACTCTTTACTAAGTTTTCTGGTGCTGCAGATTCGGGTGCTTGTCCAGTACAGTGTAAAATAGCCAAGGTATTAATAACAATATTAAGTGCGACCTCTAGTGCAGATTCTTTATTATATTTTGAATATGATAAAAATATGGCTAGAGTAGGAGTATATTCTAAAACGAATCATGAGTTTCATTGTAATCATATAATCATGTAATTGCATTCAATCAGTCTAACGGTATCATTATACCCACGTGTTGTTTCCAGTGCATCTGTTTCGGGGCTGAATCACCGGGTGAAGTCTCGAAGACTTTTTTAGTCAGAGCTGCTTTTGTTGATGACATGCATGGTTATGGTGCAGAGATGTGTAAGACGAAAAATGTTGTCTGTGTGTGCGTGTGTGCCCCCCAGGCTGTTTGCGGAAGACGGGAGGGTTGTCTCATCTATGGGATCTCTGACCAGTGGGGGGGATGAATTAGAAGTGACTTCTTCAGAGCAGCTCACTCTCTCTCAGCAACAAAGGACTTGCACCCAGCAAGGAGACATCAGCTGCATCTCACACATACACACACAGACACACACACACACACAGTCTTTAGCACTGGCAGACAAACAGTGACTTCATCAATATACACAAGTGCTAACATGCACAGTCCAGTAATACAGTGTTTTCATGAAGTGCATTGCATCTACAGAGGATGAATTGATGTGCATGCCAGTTAGCACTTTTGTGACATCACTAATTCCTTGCTTATATAAAGAGGAATGTCAGAGAAGAAGTACACTAAATATCAAAGAACAGTTGCAGAAAGAGGGTAAAGGTTACAGGACCTATAAAGGATACATTTAGACTATGTTTAGAATATGGTCTGTCACAACACCACTACAGTCTTGCCCATAGTGATGGCACTAGCAGGATGACTCACGGAGGGCATCGCTTCTCCTTGAATTGGCAGAGCGTAAAACTTGAATCGTTCTCATGTCTCATTATGTCAAACTTACCCACCAAGTTTCATGCCTGTCAGTTAAGTCCTTCTGGGTGCAACTGTTTGTGAAACTAAATGTGTAGATGTGTTGTATTGTTCCACACAGGATATTCAACTGGTGCAAAGCCAGAGTTCAAAACCCAACAGT
This sequence comes from Prochilodus magdalenae, assembly GCA_024036415.1. Classification (NCBI taxonomy): domain Eukaryota; kingdom Metazoa; phylum Chordata; class Actinopteri; order Characiformes; family Prochilodontidae; genus Prochilodus; species Prochilodus magdalenae. The sequence goes on from JAMWET010004918.1 coordinate 107,247, forward strand.
TTACATTAATTTTTGAAAACATGGGTTTGGAAACTATTGGCACAGTGTTATTAATACTTGGTGAAGCTACTCCTGGTGAAAATGACAGCAGAAATAATAAGGCTGTAGAGGAAATGTTGAGGGATCTTGGACCACTCCTCAACACAGAGCATTTCCAGTTCCTTTACCTTCTTGATTCTATGTCTCGGGATTGTCATTTTCAATGCACATTGCAGGTTTTTGACCAGCTCTGTGTAAATTTTGAGGTCCAAACCTGGCATTGTATTTATTGGAATGCACTGTGCAATTCATTTTCACGAGAGCTCCCTGGACCAGTAGCCGCAAAACAGCATCAACAACCTTCTATCAGATTCGAGGGTAGGTATCAGGTATCAAACTTCTTTTATGAAACACTTCCAGAAAGCTTTTGGTCTTTGTGGTGGCATCTAAACATGGTTTTTGACAAGAGGGAGATTCAACTAAACTGTCCAGTGATGACACAGTAATCTGTGGGTTCCTCTTTGCCTCCCTTACCATCCAACTGTCTGTGGTCATGTATCTTCTTCCCGTTAAATGATCAACTGTGCTCTGCTTTTTTTTAATTTATTTTTAGTCTGTGCAGGTCCACAACGTTTTGTCTTATTGGAGGTAACAGCTATTTGCTTTTGCGCTTCTTGATGGGTGATAAAGGGATTTTACATGTGTAGCTTCATATTTATACTAGGGTTCGTACATAGTAGCCTAATAGTCAACTACTACTTGTCAACAACACTAAGTTTGATGTCCACTAGTTGCTAATCACTACTTATGACACTAACAACACTGATACCTAAGAAGACAAGAGGTGAGGAATACTCAGGGTCTGATTTCAGGGTCTGTATCTCTGATTTCTTGAAGGCTATCTGTATGTATATATATTTATTACTGTGTTGGGTTTTTAGTGATTGTTTTCGTGCCAACTTTTGAGGCCACATGATCACTATATTAAGTATGATTAACTTTTCATTAACTTTTCTTGGCAAATTGATATTTTGCCAGTCAAACGTCAAATCTTATTGTTCAGGTGGAGAACAAAGGAGCACAAAGTTGTCAGAGCAATGTTTTAAAGCTCAAATTTGTCAGAGGTGGCTTGCATTTTAACATGATCTCAAAGCAAGATGGGTTTGGTATATCAAAGCCCGTCAAGAGAACGAATGGCAGCCTTCACAAACAAGCTGCCATGGTTTTCTTTATTCCAGATGAAAAGGTGGCTGTGACTGTAGTTAAAATGCTGCCTCTCACTCATCTGAGAACCGTCCTTGACTAACCAGAAGACTGGCAGGCAGCTTGTCTGGCACACCTGCGTGTGAATGCTTTGTGCCTAAGAACATTGCAAAAGTTGTTTTTAAAAACTAACGTGGGTTTAACAGGAATCTGCAGAAATCTGACCAGCGTGTGTAATGAGTGGCGTGTAAACCGTCAGTAAATTCAAACAGTAGACTAACTACAGAGCTCTGAAACGGTGGTTAGACAACTGCAAACTGTGCCCCGTATCAAAATCTACTTCATCTGTAATCCTAGCATATTAACACGCACTCACTTTTTAAAAGGTGAGATAACCTCTAATCTCATGCATTTTAAAATTAATAAGCAATACAATTCCTGAATAATGAATCCCTCGGCCTACCTGTGCAGCATGGTGCATGTCACTAAGACTGGCTTTACATGGTAACACTTGCATGCAACTAGTTGCCTACAACAGAATTTCTATGCAACTAAATGGTGACATACATAGCAGCTCATATTTTTGAATACACCGTATCATTCTTGCTAAAGTGTCATCTATAAGGTCTAGTTTACATTTTTGCAGAATCGTGTATATTAGGCTTTTAAAAATGAATGTTTAAGTAACCATCACAGTTATAACCTACTTGATGCCTTGCTAATCCTGCAGTGGAAGCACAAGTTTATTAGGGGGCACATTTCAGGATCCTCTTCTGTAATCATTTTCATCCTTTCGGTTCTAAGTAAATCTGAGCCCTGTGTAAAATTAGCAAGCGTTATAAATCTAGCTATTGATCAGAAAAACAGCAAACTCAAGAAGGGTAGATGGTGATGCAAGCAGACGTTTAGCTTGTTACGGCTCAGGAAGCTGACAAAATGAAAAACCTACCTTGAGTCAGTAGGGAAAGGTTGTTCCTTTCAAGCACCCAAAAAAACTTCGCAACTGTTGCAGCTAAGTTTCAGATGAGTTGAAGGGCAGGGCATTATGCAACTCAAGTGTAACTTAATATAATGTAGGTACCCTAAGGGCATTTTCAGAGTACAAAAACACTTGGCACACCAGGAAACTGGAACTGTGCTTTCCCAATTGGCTATCAGTTCAGTTTTGAAGGGTAGTGTTTTATGGTAATGATACTCAAGGGCATTCTGAAGCTGAAGCCACTGGCAATTTAGCTAATTATTTGCTCTTCCAACAACTATACATCCAACAAGTTCACCAGAATGGTAATTTGTTGATTTGCTTTGTTTTGGTACATGTTAATATGGTCTGATCTGGTAAAAGTATGCCATCATAAAGATTTTGGTGAGCTGACATAAATTAGCATAATTTAGTTTTTCATGTCATAACCTTATTTTAAGCGTTTTCTCATGTTTTGACACATATTAGAGAGAAATATAAGCATTCTGGACATGATTTTCTGAAATTGTGGACATCTGTGTGAGTGCAGAAAACTCTATAATATATTACTTTTGTTAACACAAGTAATGATAGTTTGTTTGACCCAATATGTTGAACTTTTGTAATGTTTACGATGCCCGGTCAGGCAATTATAGTGCCATAAATGATTGCCATGTCTTGGTCAGGAGACTGGCAACACTGGCTACACATATGATGCCATCCAGTCATTGTTTACATTCTTGAGTGAATTCATAGGCTATAGGGCAGCAGGGTCAGGAATCTGTCAACCATGACTACAGATGCCTATGTGTAATGCTGGCAGTTTGCAGTTTGTGTTCAAAAAAGAAAAAGGGAATAAAGAAATAGCGATCTTGGACTTGTTTCTGGAAGAGGATAGAACCGACTGTCTACCCTTAAATGATGGTAACGTGTGTTAATATGTCAGTTTCATTTACACAGAAGCAGATAAAATGTAGTGAGCTGCTGTTGTGTTTTGATCTGTGTTTGACTGTTGCCGTTTAAGTGATGTGTTTGTAGCGCAGCTTTGTGTTACAGAGCTGTTAAATTCTGTGCAGACGTTAGTGTGACATATGTGATCTGTGGTTCATCGTTCAACCTGACAGGTGCTCTTGTCCATGTTTACATTCATGCACCACAAAGCACTCTTTCCATCTATTGGTCAACACCAGTCAACATTCTCAATTCTGACATGCTAGACTCTTCATCCCATTGCTGTTGTGATTGCTGATGTCACACTACACAGTCCATTCCTGACGCTCATATTACCTGAGCAAATAGAATCATTTGACCAGGTGAATCAGCTTAGTATGATCCACCGAAAGTCCTGTTCAAGCTGAATACTCATTTGTGAATGGCACTTCACTAGCACACAGCCCTTCAATTCATTACCTTCTCAGAGATGCTTTGTGATGGCACAACCTGTAAAGGTCTGCCTTAGCTCAACGAAGAGGCGTTGACTTGAAATTATGATATGATGTTACACAAGGATAATCTAAAGGCATGAATGTGCACATCAATTTCACAGCATCACAAACGAGCACATGTATGTTCACCCACACATTCTAAACCTGTGCTCACACCTCAGCACTCTGTTCCTGCCCCCCTAAATATCATGGCTATCTTTAACTACCTCTCCTGGAATAGGAGGCTCAATGAAGCCTGAAAACCTGTGATGTAAACTGCTGTAAAGCTCGGTTGGCTTGTCTGTAAGGTTGCAAGTAAAACTGATTCCATTTCTGTTCTCTTAATATGTAGAAATAAGGAGTCAAAACCATAACTGCTAATTTATTACACATGTAAAAACCCATAGAATTATTTCTACTGTAAATAATTTCACAGAATTCTACAGCAAAACTGATACTGTGTATATATATATATATATATTAACATATATAAATCAGTTTTGCTGTAGACTATATATATATCACTGGTATGATACATGGTAAATAATTAACACACACAAATTATCACCCCCTTAGGATACCCAACAGCACTTGTACACTTTTACAGCACACACATAACAGAATGAACTGGCAATGCCCAATACAACCTGTTTATAAGTCCTGCAGTGAGCCCTACACCGCTGTACGCAAATCCAACTCTTCTCATGTGACCTAGGCAACCTGTACCTGAAAGACCCAACAGCCAGGGTTGCAGACATTCAGCGAGCAGTAACGTCCTCCATGAGTCATCCTGTTAGTGCCAGCACCATTCGCAGATGGCTGCACAATGCAGGACTCAATGCATGCAGACTGTTAAACCAACTGCTCTTAACACCACATCATGTCACCAAAGACTGCAATGGTGTTTGTTTGCCAGATTATCATGGAGTGACTCAGAATAGCAGCGGGTCCTTTTCAATGAGAAGTCCTACTTATGTCATGTTGGAAGCGACCAATGAATTCATGTGTGGAGGCACCATGGTTAGCACCAAGATGAATGGTTTATTGTTACGCCTGGTGTCGCTCCACCTCCAATCATTAAAAATTCTTAAAAGTTATGTGAAATGGCACGTCTAACAATCGTGGTAGAGTTTCCCCAGCAGATAAATAGTACTTACTACTTTCATCTTTGAGAGAGAGGAGAAGATCACACTCCATTTTTGCTTTGACAATAACCAAAGGTTTATCGGTCCATCCTTCCACTGTGAGTAGACACCTCAGCTGTATGGGTCTGAAAGGATGTGTAGCCATCACGCTCTTACTGAGAAAAAGAAACAGACAAAATAAACAGAATAATGGACTGCCCTCCCCAAAGTCCAGACCTCAATATGAATGTGTTGGGGATTACATGGATGGTTAGAAGCAGAAAATGCAGCCAGCTGCTAATACTGAAGTTTAATTTAGGTTTAGCCTACAAACAATTCAAATTCAGCTACTGGTATACAAAGTGTGTGTGTGTGTGTGTGTGTGTCCCGGCCCCTGGACCCCCCCGTGACCCCGCGTGTGGCCCGTTTTCTACCCCCCCTGTGTGTAGTGTGTGTGTACCGCACGTTTTGTGTGTGTGTGATGCGGTGTGGTGTGGTGGGGTGAGTGTGTGTGTGTGTGTGTGTGTGTGTGTGTGTGTGTGCGTGTGTGTGTGTGTGTGTGTGAGTGAGAAAAAGAGAGAGAGGGGGAGAGAGACAGAAAGAGAACGAGCTACAGTAAGGGAAGAGAGAGAGAGAAATAAGAAAAAGAAGACACTGAGTGAAAAATGTCAAATAGAAAGAAAAACAGAAAGAGTAAGAGAAGAGAAGTAAGAGTTATAGAGGAAGAGAAAAAAGAAAGAGACAGGGACCAAAAGAGTAAGCCAGGGTGAAACAGGAAGAGAGAGAGAGAAGAGAGAAGAGTGAAAAAGGCAGAGAGGGAGAGAAAGAGAGAGAGAGAGAGAGAGAGAGAGAGAGAGAGAGAGAGAGAGAGAGAGAGAGAGAGAGAGAGAGAGAGAGAGAGAGAGAGAAGAAAAAGTGAAAGAGGCAGAGAGAGAGAGAGAGAGAAAAGAAAGAGGCAGAGAGAGAGAGAGAGAGAGAGAAAGAAAGAGAGAGAGAGAGAGAGAGAGAGAGAGAGAAGAAAAAGTGAAAGAGGCAGAGAGAGAGAGAAAAGAAAGAGGCAGAGAGAGAGAGAGAGAGAGAGAGAGAGAGAGAGAGAGAGATAGAGAGAGGCAGCTCTTCCCATGCTGCCCAAAGATGGCAGTGTCTCCCTGCAGGGGGATAGAGAGAGCAGGTCATGAAAACAGGACGTTTATCCTCCATTAGAGAGCTGCTCCTGACAAAGTGCAGTCAGCGCAACAGCAGAATACTAATACCACTCCCTCTCTCTCTCTCTCTCTCTTTCTCTCTCACTATAGCACACAATTGCGTTCATTTCACTGAGGTGAAAACAAGCGTCTCCGACAAACAGCCAATAAACACTGTGCCGCTATTTATCACCCTCTTTCTTTTACAGTCTTATTTTCTGCATCGGTAGGAAGTCACACGCACACAACCACACACACACACACACACACCCATTGCACTCTGGCATGTTCACACATTTCTGCATGCTATTCCATCAACCACCTCATTCCATATGCACTCTCCATATTGCGCTTTCATTTCAGGGGCATTTTATGATTTGCATTTGAGCACCTGGACGATATGGCTTGATTCATTTTGCATGAGCTGTCAGTTTGCACATAACCAACTGTGATCATTACCTCTGACATTTCACCCCTTCTTTAACCTTTTGACCTTTGCTCCATACATCATTTTTTTGTCCAATACACATCAGCCTAATACGGCTACTTACTGTCACCACAGCTATGAGTAGATATTTTCAGCAGCGCTGCAGAAGGGGCAGCACTGAGGGAAGAAAACTGCATAGATGAAATGACATACATCTGTATTGACAAGAGGTCACTAGGGATTTGCCTCAAATCAAGAGCAAGACTTGATTTCGCCTCTCTTCCAGGGCGGTGGGATATCGTATCTAGCAGGTTGATTTCATGGAAGCTGTTTGTCTATATCTGGAGAGCCTTAATTCCCACATATAATTGGTATTCTCATTCGAACAGCCAGTAATTCCAGGGAGCAGTCCAAGTCGGCAGCTCGCTACTACCTTACAGACAAGGACTGCCAATGAATGCAGAGTCTTCTTCGGGTCTTGCAGGGTGTTTATGCAGGGTGCACAAAATCGGAGATTCTTTTATTGACACGCAACCTGGTATTTGGATCCAGCTTTGCTCTGTGAGAATAAGTCTACAATAAGAAATAAACTGCAAGGGTAAACAAAGTGCTAGACAAGAACATGGTCCAAACGAATGTCTAGGTGTAGCTTACTAATGACTGCCTGGGTGATGCAGTATAGTGTGTGCCAACACTACAATAGCGCAGATCAAAAGCTCCAGTCCTCGACAGTGGGATTTTGCAGGCTTTGTATATGATTTACGTTGTGCCGGAGCTGTGGAGAGAGCCTGTTTCTATTCCGCAGCCTGATTTTCACTCTCAGCTCCACCGCCTGACATGTATGTTCTCTGTGAGATGCCAATCAGTCGGCCGCTAATGTACAGCAAGGTCTCATTCGTCCTCGCTGTTGTGATGTTTACATATCCGGCTGGCTTATTGCTTTCCCTGCTTTTTTATCACTGCGCCAGCTGTTTTTATTGTTTCATCTTTCAATGCAATGAGAATCATGAGTCCTTTCCAGCATACCCCTTGAAAGACACAATGTCTAATCACATACATAAAACATTTTCACTCTGTTGCTTTAAAGCTGTTTGCAAACAGGTTTGAGGACAAAGTACTTATGGGTCTTTTTAAGGGCTTTCTTGAAACACAACTGTAGATGAAATGTGTTGTTGGGAAAAACAGTTGCTAGTATTGTAGATATACATTAATGGTAATGTTACTCCAAATTCAAAGCAGTGTAAATGTGCTGGTAGGAAACATTGTCGATATAATTGATGCACTGTATTAGCCAAAGCGTTAATTCAGATAACGCTGGTAGGTAGCGAACTCGATAGTATCGCAGAGATACATTAGCATTAACGTTACTTACCTCAGGTGGGGTGTAAAGGGAGTTACTAGTATTGTAGTGATTGGGAGTTGTAGTAACAAGGAAATGTGCTAGCATTAGCATTGTCTCAAAACAAATGCAGTGTACATTTGCTGGTAGGTAGGGAACTCGATAGTATTGCAGAGATACATTAGCATTAGCGTTACTTACTTCAGGTGGGGTGTAAAGGAAGTTACTAGTACTGCAGTGGTTGGGAGTTGTAGTAACAAGGAAATGTGTTAGCATTAGCATTGTCTCAAAACAAATGCAGTGTAAATTGTAGTGGAAAAATGAGTCAGTAACAGAAAAATTGTATATTGGTATTATGTTTTCTCTATAGTATTGCAGAAATATATTAGCATTAGCATTACTTCAGACACAAATGCAGTGTTAATGTGCCTGTGGAAAAATAAAAATTGATAGTAGTGCAATAATATATTAGCATTAGCATAACTTCAGATATGAAAGGAAAGTGAATTTGGTGGAAGTCAATATCAGAAGTTATGCTAATGCTAGCACTTTTATATGATCAATTCCCATTTCCACTAGCAAACTTGCACTAAATTTGCATTTAAGGTAAAAAATAATGCTAATATATTGGTTTAATGTTACTGACTTCTCTTTCCACCAATATATATATATATATATATATATATATATATATATATATATATATATATATATATATATATTCGTTTTGAAATAATGAAAAAACATAACTTAAAACATAACAAACTAAGTTAAAAAATAACTTTAGATATAAACAGTCAAGTAAACCTGGTAGTGGAAGTCAATAGTACCGAAGAAATATATTAACATTAGCATAATTTCCAATACAAATGCAGTGTAAATTAGCTGTTGGAAAAGGGAGTTGATTGTAATGAAGAAACATATTAGCATTAGTGTTACTTTAAACAGGCCTATAAATGCAGTGCAAAGGTGCTGTTGGAAAAGGCGCTGCTAGTTTTGCAGAGATGGGAGCTGGTAGTATAACGGGAAATATACTAGCACTAGCATTGTAAGCAGTATAAACGTTGGTGGATAAGGGAATCGATAGTGTTAAAGTGATATATTAGCAGTATTGTTAATTCAAACATAAATGCAGTCTGCATTTCCTGGTCTAAAGGGGATTCAGTTGTATGTAAGGGATACTTTAGTGTTAGCTTGCAAATGAGGAGCCTTTACTCAAGTTGGCTTTCAAGACTTTCCTCATTTCCTTCATTTTCCTTTTGTTTCCCCTCAAACTCGCTCCTCATCACGCTCCTATGATGCACAACTAAACCAAACAGGCCTGGCCTTTACAGTGGAAAAGAAGAGAGGCGCCTTAAGCTCCAGAACTTGCTGTCGAGCCTTAGCCGCCAATCTCTGGGCTGCAGGAGTGTGTGTTGCTGGAGAGGGCTGTGTGCACGGGTCTTCACTTGAATTCCCCGCAGCCTGCGGTGTTCTCTAGGCTAAGAATAATGAACCAAGCCTCGAGAGAGGGAGATGGGGAAATTGGTCCCAGTTGTGCGCTCCACCTCTGTCAGCTTCAGACCAGGATAGGCTTGTTCTAATGAAAAATGGCCTGCAAGTATGCCGTCCTCTATTTGTATGTGCTTTTGAGGGAGGGTGGGGATCAAGGCCTTGTTCCAGTGCACTACCTATATGTGTTCTTGGTCAATGAGCAGAGCGTGATTAATATCATGGCACTTAATAGTCTTAGCAACCCAGGTACTTTATCAAAGCAGTTGGTAGCCTACTTCATATGCAATACATTTAACCTCTGTCAGCAGCACAATAACTGAATTCCCATTCATTAAGCCTCTCACCTCAAGAATAATAACTATGTGGTCAAAAACAAAGAAGAAACATCATCATGCAAGTGGGCGGCTGAACACAGCACAGTCAAAATTAGTGTATGAATAACTAATGTTCTGTTAAATCTCTTAGCCATTTCATCTATTTATTTGCTGAGCTGCATGTAAAATATTTATGTCTTTGCTGATGAAATATGAATAGGCCAACTTAATATTCATCAGACTATATACCCTACTCATCCAGGCTCACCGTTTTTGAACAGACACTTTTATTGCGTGAAAACTGGAGACACTACCTGACTAGCCTTAAAGGTGATACATCGCTGCTCTTATTTTATTCAGAGTGAACAACTAATTCTAAGCTGTGGGCTCATATAAAATGGGATCAGTAGATGGTAAAAATCACTAATAGTCATATCACTTCTAAATACACAATTAAACCTAGACGGAAAGACTACATGAAAGTGTATACTCTAAATAACTGTAAATACTCTATACTATACTATAATAACTGTAAATACTCCATACTGTAAATAACTCTCTCTCTCTCTCTATATATATATAACATGGACCAGTACAAGAATGATGAAAATTGTGTCTTGCTGTCCCAGTGATGGATACTCTTCAGGTATCCATCACTGGGACTTTTCAGGCAGTGATATGAAATTTTCTCTGGTTCAAAGAAAAGAAGTGCTGGCTAACTGCAAGCATTGCACAGGCTTCAGGATGTCTGCACTGAAAACATCAAGTCTGTGTGTCTATAGGAAATAGCTAATATCTCAGCACTTCAATGGAAAATGGATAACTAGCATAGATATAGACATAGACATCTAGATTGCATTTTAAGATTGCATAGGTGGCATGTTATTTGAGTTCCATCTTCACAATACTGCTGAATTTTAGCACTTGTGCTACGAAGGTATGAATTTCTATATAACCTATATTCTATGTTGATATATATATATATATATATATATATATATATATATATATATATATCAACATAGACAATGCCATTTGAACTGGTAAGACATGCAAATAATATATTCTAAACTTTGTTTAGCAATTTTAATTGAATTCTGCAGACATAAATCAGCTGAAAGCCTGACTCTCAATGGACCGTGTGTCTGGGGTTTTCTGAAGTTTGGTCTTGAGAAACGTCCTAAGAAAATGTCTACATCAGTTTTATGGTGTGTTCTTAAACTGCAGAATTGTATACACCTTTGTGCTCTTCAATGTGCATAGATCTTGTTCTTACCCAAGAACAAACCCCAAATAAGAAAACACAGGTGAGTTTCTTTATGAAAACTTTGTAAGTGGAGAAAGTTTTTAAAAAAGAAATACAATTTCTGAGAATTGTTGATGAATTGGGGCCAAAGTTACTGTTAAAGTTAGCTGAGATATCAGCAGAGATGGCTAGCCTAGAAATACCGAGCTACATTCTTACAAAGGGTATGTTTAGTATGGTTTCAGATAGATTTCTTTATACACATCCAGTTGGTGTCTTAGCACTGCAGAAACGCTGATGTTTTGGAGGTGTGTACATGTAACAGTGTAGCTGTTTTTTTAAACACCTCAGTGTTACTGCTGGACTGGGACAAGTCCGCTACCCAAACATATCTAGGTAACAGCAGCCTGGGGGCAATGTCCTGTGTGCTTTAAAAAAAGGATTGCAGTATTAACAGCACACTCATTATCCTGGCTAAGTTACATATCTTTACTGTAAATATTTTATATATTATGGTGTGGACCGCTCTGTTGATTGTGCAGCAGTCTGGTTTTGTTATGGACAAGGAGTTAACCTTGCTAGCAGCTGAGGCCTATGAAAAAGTATTGTGTTCAATTGGTCTGGTATGGTTTTCATTTGGTCTCACATATTTTGCTTTGTAGCTGTAATTCATCTCACCCTAAACCACTTCATATTAGCAACTTAACAGAGGTCATGACTTTGTAAAAAGCTATCACATCTCTTTGGATCAGTAGCAGAGGCTTTTGTGTTTGGGGTCTCTGGTGTTAAGCATCACTCTGGTCAGGATTCCATCTCTGTGCACCTGGAGGATCTCATATCATTTTGTGCCATCATAAATATTGATTCAAAAGTGTTGCAGCCTGGCCTCTATTATAGGCAGCTCCATCGCAGAGTGGTCTGCGGCGAGTTGTGCCTACTTTTCAAAAGAAATCATTTGAGCTTTAATTGCCGGACTCGCACCATTGAGGGCAGAGTCACGGCAGAATGTAAATGCGCTATTAATATGTTTGTCGGCATGCGTTTATTGCTCACGGTGCGGGATGTTTTATTCATGAGCCAGCTCCGCCTTCCCCATATAATCAGTTGACACTGCAGCCTACTTTGTGGAGAACAAAAAGGAATTAGTAGAGGAGGGAGGGAATGTTCTGCTTGGCATATCGGCGTGGTAGCTAGTGCAACAACCCATTTTGTTTTCAGGCTAGTAAAACTAGCTAACTCATCTGTCTTCATATTCCTTTGGTCAATGAAAACCATGGACTCAGGTTGCTGCTGTGCAAAGGCCTTGTTTGCATTGGCATAGAACAAGTCATAGGATGGATAGATAGATAGATAGATAGATAGATAGATAGATAGATAGATAGATAGATAGATAGATACTTTATTGATCCCAGAGGGAAATTCAAGAACATAGTGCTTAAAGCAAATGTCTACCCTACTACAAACTTGGTGCTTCACAGGAGCCTCCTCATATGACTTCCCTACATGGTGGGTCACCCTTTCAAGGCAAGGCGAGCCATGAAGTCTAAAAAGAGTCTCTGGGTCCCACCACAGCAGGGGTTTACGAATGTCCATCATCCAACAAACATGCCATGAGGTAGCCATTCCATGCATTTATCCAGTCATCGGGGCTGCATCTTCTCCCTTGGCATCCCGAGAAGAAACATGGATGTGATGCTTTGTCTAGATGGTGACAAAGTTAAAGCTGCTGAAATTAAGCTAGTCACTATCTCATAGGTTATTCAGTTAAGGAAAGAGAGTTGGGCTGGGTGATAAGGAGCGCCTATACTAGCTTGTGATATTGTGAAGAGGGCGTTCGTCAATAGACGTCAGTATATAATTTATAAAGCATCACCATATTGTTTGCTTTACAAGGCAAAATAGAGAATCACTAATTGGTCCTTTGAAGGTTAAAACCTTTTTTGCTGAAGGTTTGGACAAAGTGGCGCAGGGACGGTTGGCAAAGTTTTCACTCTCTGGCATTTATCCCAGACATACCATACATTAGAATAACCCAAAACTAGTGTCAAATGTAATCTAACATGTCAGGGTCCGAAAATATGCATTAATGCCTAAATTTGTTTTGTCCAGCCAGTGGGTTTCCTCTCTACAGCATGTGAGAAGAGAGCACATGGACTTTGCTCTTTTGCATTGGCTCACTCTACCTCCAGCTTAACCCTGACTTCACCCTCTCATAACCATACTCACCTGCAGCTTGTTCCTGGACTCATAAGGTCACTCATGTACATATAAGCTATATTCAAACAGCCTACTACAAACTGCTGATGTACCGATTCTGCCCAAAGGAAGTAAATATTATGCAACATGTGAAAATGTGAAAAACATAAATTTCCCCAGTACTCCAAATATACCTGGATGACATACTGCTCCAGCAGAATGTTCCAGTGCACAAAAAAACTACCTTCACAATATACTGCATCCCAAAAAAGCAACATGACCTTTTCAGGAGGATGTAACCACTGGGCCTTTCTATATACTAATATATGCCTTATTTAATATATACTTACCTCATAGCAAGTAGGGCGTGTTCAGTTCTTGGCTGGGGTGTCTGGGGTCCTTTCTGTGTGGAGTTTACATGTTCTACCCACATGCACTCAGGCAGTTTGAAGGTGCTAAATTGCCCCATAGGTGTGAGAGTGTGTTTGACCATGTATGTTTGTGTGACTGTCCTACCCAGAAGGATAAAGTGGTTTAGAATATGAGTGAGTGAGAGAGTAAATGCTGCTGCACACTGACTGGTCTTGAGGTTGGATAAAACAGTAACAGCTGAACAAACCGCTGATCATTGACGTTTCAGGCTCCCATGTGGAGTCACACTGCTTTTACACTCATCATCAAAAAAAGCTGTACCCTGAAGGATCAACCGACAGGAAGCATGGACAGGACACTGTACCTGACTGACTACATAAGGTTGTCTTGTTGCGCATGCACATATCAGACTTTTTTCACATATCAGACACTGTTTTGTTGGTATCTATCTATCTATCTATCTATCTATCTATCTATCTATCTATCTATCTATCTATCTATCGTCATTGCACGCTATACTAATCGTATGGATACTATCATAGAACACTGTTGGCAGCAGTGGATAGAAGAAGGCATGCATTAGTGACATGTGGAAGGATCTGGGAGACCTACACAAACCACAAAGGGAGAGAACCGACAAATTGCTTGACATGCACAGAGTGACCCAACAGCCACGATTGCATTCAGTGAGCAGTGATGCCCTCCATAAGTCATCCAGCACCATTACCAGCACCATTACTAGAGGGCTGCACAATGCAGGACTACATACACATAGACCTTTATGACAACTGTCCCTAACACCATGTAACCGTCGGCACAGACCGCAATGGATATGGAGTGACTCAGAATGGCAGCAGATCATCTGCGATGACAAGTAGCGCCTTTACCCTGATTTACCCAGATTTACCAATGAATCTGTTTGTGGAGGCACCATGTTCAGAACCAAGATAACCAAGACTGTTGTCACGGGTCACACATCCCGAAGGCCTTGTGTCACTTCACCTCCACCCATATGGCAAAGTCTGCAGGAACTGTATGAGAATTTAGAAGCTGCATGGGATGGATTATCACAGGACACTACAACTCCATGCCAAGACGTCTAACACGTTGCTTTCAAAAAGATGGTGGCCCGAAGGCATGCTGAGAGATTACTTCTGTATGTGTGGCTCAATAAACATTGTTCATGTCAAATTTATCATCATTTATTGTTCCCCGTGACCTTTTTCTTCTTTCCCAGTAGCAATGCTCTTCCTTTTGGGTGCAACTATTTGAATGTATTTATTTATTTGATGATGAGTGTAATTCAGCTAAACTAGCTTATATTACAAACTACAAGTGTAATAGAAAAGAAACAACTCCAACATACAAGGAAAGCCTTGACAAGGAAAATAGGTGTGTTTGGAAAGCACACAGATACAGACCATACAACGCTGACATTTATAAAATGTATTTGTGGGTTTGAGGACGGGTAGAAAACAACATCCTGGCCTCTATCATGGTATGGGGTGTATTTTAAGCAATGTATTTTACAGCCACATCTCTTATCCAAACAATGGTGCTTTAGATGCTCTCAGTGCTGAATATGTCATGATTGTACCTCACATGATTTTTGTGGTTATACTAGACACTGCACAGTATAGCACTGATGAAGAGTAGCATGCGGCATTCTTTATACACTGGAGCAATGTGCAATATACAGGACACAGAATGCTATTACGCATGTATATACTCCATTCTTTGGCTTTGCTAGTTGTGAAGTTCAAAGCTGGGATCCTCGTGCTAGTAGTTTCCTGCATTTGACCCTTGCCCGTTTCACTTGTTATTGTTGTAAGATATGCCTTTGATGTTCTCGTCTTCTGGTGTTTTGACCTCTGCCTGTCTTGTGAGAGCTGGATTTGGCCTAATTAAGCCTCTCTGCACATTTAGCCTCAGCCTGTTCATTACTGCACAGCATTAAAAGGCTATACTTTCAAAGAATGAAGCAACAAATACAAATACTCAGAGCCTTTAATTGAAAACAAATATATATAAATATATAAATATAACCATTCTGTGGAGTTTTGGGTTGATGATGAGTAAATGCATTAGTCACATTTTATTTTATAAACTTTAAGGTGGTTTAATGTGATAGTAACTTCAGGTTCCTGCAGATGGTGTTGCATGAGGATGATGGGGCTATAATTACCTGTGGGGTCTGAGTAATGGGATTCACAGATTGAGAAGAGGTGGTACAGTGCAGTGAAGGTATTGTTCAATGTGTGGAAAATAGGTCCAGAGCAGATGTTAGGGACTGTCTAAAGGAAGTGATTGCATGATAGATGAGTGTGCAGGTGTATGGAAGCATACAGTCATCTACCAGCAGCGGCTAAAATCCCAGCATACAGGAAATTCTCCTCAGAATTGTGCCAGGGAGGGCATCCACCAAATCTGGCCCGACTGTGTAGTTCTTTGATGCAAGAGTGGCTGAACACTGATGTGGCCTACATCCAGAAACCTTGTCCAGTCCATGGCAAAAGGAATTGCAGGTGTAGTTTATACTGGTGGAGGTATTTTAGGGTTTAAGTCACTGGTGACTAATTTTTTGTCTGGTAAGATTATCCATTAAATTAAATTCAACTTTAAACCTAATCATAAACCTCACCTTAACATGTGGTGTTTGCATTTCTTAATGTATTAATCTCTGCTCTCTGTTTTTATTAGCATTTCACATACTGTGCCAACTTTTTTGGAAGCAAGGTTTGTAGTTAGAACACAACCTATCTGTCACATGCATTAATAAAGTGCCTTGCTAGAGTTTTGGCACCCCTTGGTTAATAATCCAGTGCCATTTTTAACACAGGGCTTATGAGTCAATAGTCTGGGCACACACCAGCAGGGTTGGATGAGGACATTATTAGGTTCCAGGTTTTTTTTTTTATACTTGCTGCAGTGACGCGAGCAGTGGCTCAACTGTGCAATCAGCAAAGTGCTTGTGCAAACTACTAACCAGTTGTAGTGTACGCAGCATGAGAAGGAAAAAATAGACTGTTAGGCGAAGAGAATTTTTTAACTCTTCAAAGCTGTGGGACTAATACGGAAAGATGGGGTGCTAAAACTCAGCATCACTGCATCTGTCCCACATCTGTGTTAATTAAATTGCCTCGCTAGAGCTTTGGCCTGCTCGGTTGATAATCCAGCACCATTTTTAACAGAGGGACTATGAGTCAGGGATCTGGGCATGCACCAGCTGGGTTTAGTGCGTAGGATAGAGGAGTGGGAGAAAATGCTTCTAAAAATAAAGAAGACTGGGTGACCTCACAGCTTTCTACAGGCTTGTAGGACGCATAACTACCTAAATTTACTTGCTTCAGTACGGTCATGTCTGAGGACACATTCCTTGTCTATACTATACTTTATGTGAAATGGATTTTGGGATAACTGAGGTGTGGGAAAATGGCTCTGCATGCTCCAAGGCAAGCTCGTATATACCGGTCTATGTATTTGAATTAGTGTGAGTGACAAAATCACTAGGGAGACAACAGAGTTATGGAAAAGTTATTGTTACCAATGCTTATCAATGATTTGAGCCCTGTTCACATCACCAGATCAGTCATTTAACAGAACAAAGAGCGAAATCCAAGAGATAGATAGACACAAAGTAAACACTGTTTCTCTACATGCATTGTTAGTCTCCTTACAAACCCTGTTCTTCAGTGGTCCAGACCTTCAAAGGACCACCACAGAGCAGGTATTTATATGGGTGGTGAATCATACTCAGCACTGCACTAACACTAACATGGTGTTGGTGTGTGTTGTGCTGGTGTGATCAGACGGTAGTGCTGCTGGACATCTCAGTGTCACTGCTGGACTGAGTAGACATTGTAAACACTGATGAAGGACTAGAGGATGAGCAACGCATAATGTGCAGCAGCAGATGAGCTATCGTTTCTGACTTTACATCTACATCTAGGTTGGCAAATAAGGTAGGCATGTCTAATAGAGTGGACAGTGAGTGGACACTCCAGCAGCACTGCTGTGTCTGATCTATTGACACCAGCACCATGTCAGTGTCACTGCAGTGCTGAGAATGATCCACCACCCACATAATACCTGCTCTGGGGAGGTCCTGACCATATAAGAACAGGCCAAGAGGGGGCCCAACAAAGTATGCAGAGGATCAGATGGACTACAGTCTGTTATTACTACAAAGAAAAGCCATATGGTAAGTGGAGCTGAGGAAATGGACATGCAACATAGATACAAAGAGGTGTATCTAATAAAGTGACCTATGAATGAAGTTAGTTGATTGTATAATGCCTCCCCACATGCAGGGCTACTATCACAAAACAGTGACGGTAGCTGGTTTTATTTTATTCTGCTTGCTGCACACATACTAAATAGCACAGTAAATAACTGAAGTACTGCAGTATATCACTGCTTCTATTGAATGGGATTTACATTCAGTTTGTAAGAAGTTGTTCTTACTACTGAACCTCAGGCCATTTCATGATAAATGAGTCTATCACAGGATTAAAATAACATGCATAGCTTTGCATAGCTTTGAATAAAAACAAAATACATTCTAAATATGAAATATTAACACAGAACCTCTGCTGTAACTAGAGCAATATTGTACAAAGACTACATCTAATGTCACAAAAGCAGAAACTGGCTTCTAGTCATTTGTACAAGCCAAAGATTCAGAGACAGAGTTAGAATGAGTCTATGTGCCTATTTTGTCTTGATGTGAGCATATGCACATGTATGGCATATAAACTAGTAAAAAAAAACAGATATGGTCACAAGCAAAAACAATATGATATTAACTAATATGGCATTAAGTAATACATAATACATGAGTTCATAGAATACAGAGAAGACTAGAACACAAAGTGTCACTGTGAAAGCCAAAGCACATGAAGATGTTAATGTGTAAACATGTACACATGTGCAGAATCAGACATTAAACTCTGTTATTTACATTATGTTATAGGCTGCTAAGAACATTTGTACAATTGTGCACATATTAACTATTGAAAAATCAGATCTGAGAGAGATTAACTCATAAATTAAGCATTCCTATTGTAGCCATATTGGAAATGTTCAACTTCATCATGTATACCATGATGATATAGAGCAGAAAGCTAAAAATGTGCCAGCTAAGGCTTTTTTGGTGTGAGGTCAATGGGTAATTTGGGCAGCCACAAGTTCAATTTTTAAATCGGTTGAAGTTGATCATAAATAAAACCACTCAAAGAACCGCATCCGAACAGAGGTCAGAGTGTGATGCCCCGTTACTGATGAACTCTAGATCACATTGTTAACCTTCAGGGAACCACACATTCTGAATCTAGCAAGTGTGTCTCCAATATAAGCAAACCAGCCTTTACAGTACTTCAGCAACACAGTGAGGTGATTTAATATCTAATTATTGATTGCTATTTTACATCACTCACAATGCGACAAACAATGAATGCCAGATTGACAGAAGTGATGAGGTTCAAGAGGAGCACAAAATAGCTGACCTGACAGAGGGATGAGGGTGAAACCTGAAAGAGTTTGAAGGTGGGAATGATGCACCACCATCTTTCATGCTTACACTTATGAAAGCCACCTCACCAGATGCCTACATCATTAACACAGCAACGTATGCAGATGGCTTGGTCATGTCTGGACACATAAATCCAATCTGATCACTTACAAATCACAGTGCAGACAGTTGTCTTCAGAGATCTAATCTGGGACACAAATCCGATTTGTCTGCAGACTGAACACAGCCTTTGGCTACCTGCTCTTTGGCTAACTGTTTGGTGAATCACATGGAAACCTTTGCATTCATCCTTCAGCCTTGTTTCTCTGGACAAACTCCCACCTGTTCCTGGTGATTGCTGTGCTTTGCCAGACTTTCTGGCATTCCATTCTACTGGAGCTTTGCCAGGCAGGCCAGGCTAATATGCAGTTACAATGCCAATCCTTCAGAAAGTTCAGCAACAACTGCCATTAAAATTGGAAGTTTTGGGGGATCGGGCCTTGTAGTGCAAAGCAGAACTCTAGCCCAAGTTCGCCGAGTTATTTCTCTCTATCTCTACAGTTTTCCATCCCCTCCTTCAACCACAAATGAGCACCCGAATGCGTGGTCCGCGCTCACAAGAAGATGGATGCAACTCAATGTGTGCAAATGTTACTTGCATTATGTTTGCTTAAACCGAAGGGTTTCTTATCAAATATGTCATTTTGCTAATCAAGCAAGACCTAGATACCACTCTGGCTAATTCATACTGCGTAACCACGGTGAGAAAAAGTAAACAGATCTAAAACATCAAACGTCAAGATGAAACGTGCCAGAACACAAGCATTGAAAAGGGATTTATTTTGCCAAGAGATGTTCTCTCATTTAAGAGACATTGATTCCCATGCAGCTAGCAGCCAGGTTACTATCTTGACACATTGAGGACAGGATGAAAGCACGCACCTAGGCAACTCGGCAGCAAGGGAAAAAAAAGAAATCCACATTTTTATATACCAGTCACTTACACGCAACACCAGATTTCTAAGACAGAGAACGGGATCGTGCAAGCTAGATAGGACTGTACATCGTAATAGGATTCTAAAACCCGGCTTATTATTCTGCGCCTAGCTGAGGCGTGCTCACCTACGAGTGGCACCTTCTGAATGAGAAAGACAGTTGGAAAGTTTCAGCATGGCTTCCTGCGCCGAATATCAGATTGGTGCCCAACTCTGAAAGGCCGGCGCTCCAGCACGGCAACGCTCAACTGAACGATGGAGGCCGTTCCACTTCACCAGCAGACCTGCGCTTCAATAGAAGGGATGAGCAAATTAAGATGCATGGTTTGACTGTCAACACCATAATCCTTTAATAAAGAGCAGGGCTTTGCTGAGATTAGCGGAGGCAGGAAGGGGAGGCTAATGGCACTGCATTCTTAGACCTTCAGTGTCTTCGAGGTGTACAGTACACCGTTCACCTCAGTGGCGGCACAAACAACAAATATGAATATAAACGATGTATAAATATGAATCTAATAAATATAAATATCAAGAGACTACAGTGGTGACAATGGCTATGCATTCTTTCAGGGTGCAGTATTGCCATACAGGAACAAAGGCCTTTCGATGCCCTACAGTGCAAATGAAAAGCAGTGCATGGTGTGTGCAGCATGTATGGCTGCATGTGTGCATGCCAGCGCCTACATTGCTCATCAGATGCTCTGCGCCATAAATCTATCATGCTGAAAAGTGTCTGTCTCCATCGCATGGAAGAAAGGAGAAAGAAGACTTTCACACTCCAAGGACACATATGAAGATTGATCAGTCCATTTGGCGGGAACTCATTCTGTTTTTTCTCTTTTTATGCTCTCATTTTCTTTCTCCTCCGCATTGACTGCGGGCAGTTTCGGCAAGGTTAGCCTGGGGTACGGCATTAGGACAGTTATGCATATCATATCTTTATGTCCCCTATATCCATATCCATGATGGCATCATTGTGTATGTATGGAAGCCTGCAGAAAAAGAGTATATTGATGGATTCATTGGTTTAGATGTGACCTGTAGATGTCAAGAACTCTAACAATACAATGCCTGGAAAATAATCTGACAAACTGAGGTTCTGCTCAACTTAGAGCTGAATTATAAAAACAGAAAAAATGAAATATGTGACACGTTCTTTAAGCCGTCCTTTACTGACTGGTATGCTGCCTCAGACTGGACATCAGTATGTTTCCCTGATGGAACAGTGTGCCTGTGTAAACTAGGCTTAATAAAAACTGTACTATATATATATATATACACACACGTATATAAACACACGCACAGTAGGCATATTTTATGTTGTTTATGTTTAGTGTGCATGGTTAATGTGTTATTTTGTGTAGGGGAGAGGGTCGGTTAGGGGCGAATCAGATATAGGACTAGACATAAATTGAAACCCATTAGGGGAATATTTTTTTCTCCAACATCAAACAGACAAATCATTTTAAATGATTTATATTGTATAGTGTTAAATGTGTGTTAATGTGTAATCTAATGCATTGTGCAACGAGACCCTTCCTAATTAATGCTGTTAAATAACTTCTGCGATGGCCAAACTACTACTAGTGGGATGCCAAAAAATGAGGAGAGGAAATGCTTCAGGGTTCCGGAAAAAAAAAAAACATGTAAAGGAAGCATGATTAAAAGGAGGAATAAAAATTGAGATAAAACATTTCAGCAGGTCAACACATTCACAGGAAACACATACACAACTCATGCGTGATAACGCATATGCCAACTCTAACTGGCCAATTGCCCTAATGTCCGTGAACAGATTAAACACCATATAAACATGTACAGACATCATAGAGATACAAACACCAAAGAAATAATTCCTAGCTGTAATAACTATATGCATAAGACATAGTCTGTGCTTTTACATAATTAATCGGAAGCTGTAATATATAATAAGAAATATATATCAAATATAATCAATTGCATCATTGTAAGATAACTTACTGAGGAATTACTATAAATAGATATTTTAAATTTGTTAATTTGTTTCTATAAACAGTTGAAATATTGGGACTATATATATATATATGTATATATATATATATATATATATATATATATATATATATATACTGTAAGTATCTATATAGTATATAACATGTTAGTACACATGTATACATTCACTGGACACTTTATAAGGAACACCTAATTTCAACACTCATTCTCCTCATTCAGTTACACTTACCATACACTATGTAGCTCTACAATTACAGACTGTAATCCATTATCAGCACTGTGGTTACACTGATGTGGTGGTGTGCTGGTATGTGTGGATCAGACACAGCAGTGCCTTCAGCAGAGTGTTAGACACTGTATCCACTCACTGCTCACCTGCTACTACACTGTTCTTGTTGGTCATCCTCTGGTGCATCCTCTAATTAGTGGTCACAGGATGTTGCCCACAAAACTCTGCTGGCTGGAAAGTTGTGGTTGGTGGACTTTATCCCAGTCCTGCAGTGACACTGAGGCATTTAAACACTCCAGCAGCACTGCTCTGTCGGATCCACTCTCACAAGTACAAACCACGCCAGTGTGTTGTGCAGCTTTATGAAGAGTGAGAGATGCACGTGGGTTCACATCATTAACCTATTTAGTTAGCACAGCACCAGAAACTGCTCAGTGCCTCCACCTCCCTCCTCACTTCTTACCAGTCTAGGAAAAATGGCACCAAATGGTAATTGGTGCTGCACCTTTTAACGCAGCATCACTGTATGCGCAATAATATATTATCCTGTACAGCCTCAATGTGTTTTATAGATTATTTAATTTGGCGTCAAGCCAGAAATGTTAACGTTGGAAGCATAATTTATAACAGGCTAAATCCTATTTCACTTTTAAGTCTATTAGCTCTCCCCACAAGTGGAGCCTTCTGACACGTACTATTAAAGTTGATGGACAGGATTACAGAGCCCTCATATGGCACACTATTAATGACCACTGGCTGTATTTTGCTGAGCGTGTATGAGAAGTGTTTTCCCTCATGGATGTGTGTGGGAGAATAATATTGCAGGTGGAATGAGCCTTAGCCAGCAATAACAAGTGACAGGTACAAACTTGCGTGTCAAAATGCATTTTAGGCCATGACTGCGATAATGTGCTGGTGTGAATACGTCAGACTGGCAAATGAATGCTTTGTCATTCAGCACTAAGATAAGTGGGTCAGAGCTTTCTGCCGGGCGTTGGATGCATAGATCCAGGTTCCGCTTTGGCCTTAACTGCATTCACTTCACTTGAAATATGATCAGCGTGTTAACTTGTTTACTTCAAACGTGTTTGGTTGGGTTTTGATGGCTAGCTGAGGCCCAAGGCACTGATTGATCGGCCTTCCTGAAGAAAAAGTTGGCCACTTCCATTCGTTTATTCTTTGGGAATCTGATTTCTTTGTGCTGAAGTCTTATGAATTGATATGATCCAATTATCCAGCTTGTTCTCACATTCTCAGTCAGCCTTAATTAGTGCCACATCTCTTTTCAGATTCACCCATCGTTAGGCTCTCTGTTATATTCTGCCTAGTCTCTCAACCACTCTTTCTCAATCACTCTCTTCCCCCTTGCCCTAACCATAAAAGAGAGTGAGTCCAGCCCTTTGTTTTGCTGCTGGCCCCGAGGACAGAAATGACAAGGATTAATCTTACATTTTATGATGGAGTCTGGATACATTCACACGCTTCTCTATTAAAGCTAGGAGGTTGAGCCCCGTCGGATCCTCACGCCAATATTGCGGCTGACCGTTGGAGGGGTTTTTGGTTTCATAAGGTATTTCCAGCCTTGCATGATGGATTGTTTTCCATATCCTCTTCTGCTTTAAGACCCTTATTCTGCGCCTGTTGGCCTAAAAGAAAAGCCCACTAGGGACAGGGTTGCCTCCTTGCATTCTCCCAGCTCTAAATCTCCTCCCTGACTTAGGCTCAAAAGAACAAACCCGCAGTGGGACCCAGGAAACTGCGTGAAAGAAATGAGAGGACGAGAGGTGGACCAGAGCATACAGGAACAGAGAGAGAGAGGGGAGAGAAGGTTGAGCTTGTATTAGAATGGGGCTGTTGAGCTTTAAATGTAAGGTAGGTCAGGGAAGTGCTTCAGGCTTTCTGCACGTATCGTCATATCACATATAGGAGCTGATTTTGATTTTGTCTTGTGAAGCCTGTGGATGAGGTGTGTGTGTGTGGGTGTGTGTGTGCGTGTGTGTGGGTAAAATCTTTTGCTGCAAAATGGAATATTTCTGTGAGTCATTTTTGCGCAGACCGTGTTTCATTCAGCAATAAACTGTAATTGCAAATGCAGCTTATCAGCTAATGCTCATAGCATGAATAGACCGTAATATTACACCGGTATCTGATACTGGCAGATGAAAGTTTGAATTGAAGAGTTCCATGTATTTGGGACTTTTTGCACCATTGTACTGGGCTCAGAGAAGCCGCTGTGTGCTTACATGCATTTGACTTTATGGGTAACACTTGGGTATCGTAAGTGTAGACTAACAAACATAAAGAAGTAGAGACTGCATTAGTTAACATGAATAATGCATTAGCTATGGTTAATTAATGTCAAGTAAACATGTAACATTTGTGTAACCTGTGTTTACATGTGTACTTAAAGTGTTAAAGAGTTTTCTAAACATGTATCATTATTCTTGCTTCTGAATCACATCACCCCCACCTCTGTTGGGTGTGCTGCACACACATTTGTTTTGTGTGATCTTATATTCACAAATTACAGCGAATAAAAGTTAAAAATAAGAGGGACTGACAAATGACCGCTTTGCGATGTGCCTGGGATTTTACGTACGGTCCCAGACTCATTTTTAATTGTCTGTAGTTATCACCTTGTTCCTACAAATATATGAATTATTACAAATAATACGTTTTTAATTTAATTTACATTTTTTTAGGAAGAATCTGTTTTTAGATTTGAGTGTAATTTAGAAGATCATCAGACCTAAAATTAGCCTTAAACATTTTGCATGGTTAAGGGTGCGTGAGGATGATGGGGCTATAAATACCTGTGGGTGTGTGTCGGGATTCATAGAGAATAGGTGGTACAGTGCGGTGAATGTTTTGTTTGGTGTGTAGACAATGTATTTGGGCGTGCCAAAGGTGAGCTAAAGAGCAGCTGAACATTGATGTTCTACATCCAGAAACTTGTCCAGTCCATATATATATATATGTATATATATATATATATATATATATATATATATATATATATATATATATATATATATATATATGGACTTCGAGCCACTTTGAGCCTTGACTTGAACTGTGCCTGTGGTCTTCCATTTTCTCACAATGTTTCTCACAGTGGAGACTGAAAGCTGAAATCTCTGAGAAAGCTTTCCGTATCCTTCCCCTAAACCATGACGGAGAACAATCTTTGTTTTCAGGTCATTTGAAAGTTGTTTGGAGACTCAAATGCTGCGACTCTTCAGAGAAGATGCAAGGAGGAGAAAAACTTTTGCCCCCCTTAAATACCCTTTCTCATAATTGGAGTCACCTGTGTATGGCGGTCAAGGGTCACTAAACTTACCAAACCAAATTTGAGTTCCAGTAATTAGTTCTAAAGGTTTTGAAATCAATAAAATGACAACAGTGCCCAAATTTATGCACCTGCCTACTTTTGTTTAGACAATTATTGCACACTTTCTGTAAATCATATAAACTTCATTTCACTTCTCAAATATCACTGTGTTTGTCCCCTATATGATATATTTAACAGAATTTTTTTATCCAAACAATCAATGCTTTATAAAGGTAATTTTTTTTTTCAAACTCGCATATGCCCATATATGCTAAATTTGATTAAAACTGAACATGTACAGTGTCTTCCAAAAAAGATTGTCACAGTGACTATTTAGGGAGGATCTTCTACTTTAACTGGAGGTACAGTGAGGAAAATAAGTATTTGAACACCCTACGACTTTGCAAGTTCTCCCACTTCATAGAGGGGTCTGAAATTTCCATCTTAGGTGCATGTCCACTGTGAGAGACATAATCTAAAAAACCCTGGAAATCACAATGTATGATTTTTTAATAATTTATTTGTGTGTTACTGCTGCAAATAAGTATTTGAACACCTGCCAATCAGCAAAAATTCTGGCCCTCATAGACCTGTTAGTCCACCCTTTAAAAACTCCACCTCCACTCCACTTATTATTCTAAATTAGAAGCACCTGTTTGAGCTCATTAGCTGCATAAAGACACCTGTCCACCCCACACAATCAGTAAGACTCCAACTACTAACATGGCTAAGACCAAATAGCTGTCCAAAGACACCAGAGACAAAATTGTTGACCTCCACAAGGCTGGAAAGGGCTACGGGGCAATTGCCAAGCAGCCTGGTGAAAAAAGATCAACTGTTGGAGCAATTATTAGAAAATGGAAGAAGCTAAACATGACTGTCAATCTCCCTCGGACTGGGGCTCCACGCAAGATCTCACCTCGTGGCGTATCAATGATCCTAAGAAAGGTGAGGAATCAGCCCAGAACTACACGGGAGGAGCTGGTCAATGACCTGAAGAGAGCTGGCACCACTGTTTCCAAGGTTACTGTGGGTAATACACTAAGACGTCATAGTTTAAAAATGCATGGCACAGAAGGTTCCCCTGCTTAAATCAGCACACGTCCAGGCCCGTCTTAAGTTTGCCTATGACCATTTGGATGATCCAGAGGAGTCATGGGAGAAAGTTCTGTGGTCAGATGGTCTTAATTCCACTCGCCCTGTTTGGAGGACGAAGAATGATGAGTACCATCCCAAAACACCATCCCTACTATGAAGCATGGGGGTGGAAGCATCATGCTGTGGGGGTGTTTTTCTGCACATGGGACAGGACGACTGCACTGTATTAAGGAGGGGATTACCGGGGCCATGTATTGTGAGATTTTGGGGAACAACCGCCTTCCCTCAGTTAGAGCATTGAAGATGGGTCGTGGCTAGGTCTTCCAACATGACAATGACCCAAAGCACACAGCCAGAATAACCAAGGAGTGGCTCCGTAAGAAGCATATCAAGGTTCTGGAGTGGCCTAGCCAGTCTCCAGACCTAAACCCTATAGAAAATCTTTGGAGGGAGCTCAAACTCCATGTTTCTCAGTGACAGCCCAGAAACCTGGCTGATCTGGAGGAGATCTGTGTGGAGCAGTGGGCCAAAATCCCTGCTGCAGTGTGTGCAAACCTGGTAAAAAACTTTACCCTGGGTATCTCTACTTTAACTCAACTACATGGCTACATGTTCTTCGTCCACTGCTGCTGAGGTGTGTATGTAAGAGTGTGTGTGACTGTGCATATATCTTTCCTGCTGAGCCGAATCTGTGTGTGTGTGTGTGTGTGTCTGAGCGTGTCCCTCAGGCTGATATTGTACCTGCAGTCAGCGACAGCGTTTGGAATATGATGGAATTCCACTTAAGCAGATCATCTCTCATTTCAAGGGAAAAAGGAGCCACGCTGCAGGTCACAAAGAGACGGGTATAAATAGACTTCTCTTTCTGCCTCATGAGAAATGCGTGTCTAGCAGCTGGTAATTACGGACTAAAAGGGGAAAAAAGGGGGACGCTGAGAAAGCTATGGTGCGAAAAACAGAGTGTGAAGTGGACTGAGGGCCCACTCGCGTCTCTAGCGAATAAAGAAGTGCAAATCTGCATATTACTGCATATAAAGTGTTCATGAGCCACTGCACCATGCATTCCTTGACATCCCACGTGCATAATAATGAGCTAAAACTAAAGCTTAAAGCGAACACCGGCAAATCTTTAACATGCAAAGGGCAGATTTACCCAAGCCAAAAATCTGATATGGCCATGCGTTACAGTATCTGTATTTTGCTGTAAATAGCTGCAGGTCAGGCTTAATAAGGGACAGGCAGTCAGTCAGTGGCTCGGAACCTGTCCTGCCCTCCTCCATTAATCTCTATGACGGACTGAGAAAGGTTCACGCACTATGGAGTGTGTCGTGGAGTTGCACAGATTTAATGAGGTCTTGTGACATTTGATAAATAATTCAGCGTCTATGCTCGTTTTTTACAAACCTACTCTCAGCCTGACGAACAGGTGGGGATGTAAATGCTCCTATGCAATTAAGCTCACAGGAATGCTTTTTAATGCCATAAAGCCATTAAATAAGGGAATAAGTGACTCCCCTATGCCAGCCGTATCTCTCGGCGGTGGGCATTAAACTCTGAAATGTTTTTTCTTCCCTGGAAAGTGGAGACTCTTTGAGGCAACACCTGCGTTTCTATTTTCGGGCTGAGCTCGGTCCACAGCGGGTTTGAAGCTAGAGGAGAGGAGGAGGTGAGGCTTCTAACTCTGCTAATGAATACAATAGCGCTCATTTACAGAAGTGAAAAAGTGGAGCTTCTTTACTTAAGCGTGGCCCTGTTTGGCCTTTATAGCTGCGAGGCCTATTTTCCCATAATGGCTCTGTACCAGAGGGCTGTCCCTGGGGGCTGGTCACAGCGCTTGTGCTTGTGTGCTAGCGGGAGGCAACACAATAAGAGAGTGCCGATGGAGCTCTATTATGCAGAGTGCATTATTTCTGCCTTGCACAGATTGTGACATCAGATGGACGGTCTTTCATTAAAGAGATGGCTTGGCAGAAAAATCAACACCGTGTTCCCCTTTAGACTAAAAAGACTTGTTGGGTGTCTGTAGTTTGCTTGTGTTAGTTTGCAATAGAGCTTTGAAGCTTAAGTAGCTAACAATTCATAGATGAGCATAGTTCATAATTAGCATCGACCTAACTGCATGGCTACGTTACCACACATTTGCTTCAAACAATGTCAAGTTGATCACATGGTATAGAGTTATACTGGTTAGGTTGTTACTTCATATCTTTATAACACGACTAAGCAACACTAAAATCAAAACCACCCCAGAGGTGGGTTTGAGACGAGGGGGAGATGAATTGTGGAAAAGTGAATATGGTAGGGTGTAATGCTCAACATGACAGCTGTCCCACCACTTGGGAGTAGGAAATAGAATGAGGAAAGCACCCACCCTCACATTTTTATCTAATTCATCTATTGACACAATTTATTTCTGCCTTGTTGTTCTGCCTTTAGACACACTGTTATATACACTACCAGTCAAAACTTTAGAAACAGTTTTTCATAGAAGGTTCTCCTTATTTTTAGCTTAATGTTTTGGTTTAGTATTAAATTGAAGATATCAAACCATAAAATAGCACCCGCTGAATTATGCAGTATGCAGCTCCAGTATGGAGGTTGATATAGTAATTTTTCTAAGGCAATTTTTGGACCAAGTCTATGTTCACCAATTCTCTGTCCATCATTAATAATTACTATATTGAAAGAATAAAAAGAACTTTTAAACTGCAAAAAAAAGTTTTTTTTGCACAACCAAATCTATAGTATATGGGCGATATGGCAAATAATACATCAAGAGTACATGTGGTATATCAGGATATATATAATTTCAGACATCTTGTAAGTTGGAACTGTTAAGTGTGAGTCATCCATTTAGAAGGGTGTGTCCAAACTGTTGACTGGTGTCATATTTAATTATTTATTTTAATTAGTTTTCTACTCAGTTTGGCCATGGCCAGCTCATTTTGATCTTAGGCAGGTACCATTTAATAAAACTTTTCAACTGCCACTGAACCAACATCAATGGACACCTTAACACACTTGTAAACGAATGCTAACTGCCAGTTCTGTTATGTCAGCTGACAGACGTTTGTGCTAGATAGCATTACACTAAGTGATTAGTCATCCTACCCATCCAGAGAGAATAAAGGCAGTTGTATGGTCCTGAACTTCCAGACTCAAGATGGCCGCTACTGTTGTTATCTGTGTTACACATTTGGCATATTTTAGAATTATACAGTTAAGTCAATTTGAGATTATTTAATGAACAAAGTTGCTAAAACAATGCAAACAAACTGCTGTAAACTTCCATTACTTTTAGCTACATCATTCAAAACTAAA
Organism: Prochilodus magdalenae; assembly: GCA_024036415.1. Classification (NCBI taxonomy): domain Eukaryota; kingdom Metazoa; phylum Chordata; class Actinopteri; order Characiformes; family Prochilodontidae; genus Prochilodus; species Prochilodus magdalenae. The sequence continues at coordinate 136,982 of JAMWET010004918.1, forward strand.
GCCAGACACTCACTGTGAGATTTTCAAGATCTTGTTCTTTGCTGACTACTCTTGCTGGATGTTTGAATAGCCTATAGTGTACAGACAAAGCCTGCAAATTTATATGCTCAGACTGTAAGAAAATGCTCTATCCGAGTGGCACAACCAGAAGGGTGCTCACGCCATACGTGAATCGCAGTTTCTACAGACAGCTCTGTCTACAGGCAGTTTCCAATAAAGCTGTTTCATTTAAAACATGCTGAACAGCAGTCTCAACCAAAACCACTGACTGAATCTCAAATGACTCCCTACTCTCTACACAGTACATCACTTAGGAATTACAGTAGGGGGTCCTGCACCCAAATAACCATGGTAACAAATAGTGCACTGTTCTGGTGCAGAGGCCAGTACTTATATAGTGCAGTATGACATATGATTCAGCCACTTACATACTGTGCCACAACAGCTTTACTAACTTTGACACATTGTAATAAAACCTAGACAGTTTTAAAGACACCTTTTAACATCAGAAAGCTTAGACTTAGAGCAAAGTCAGCATATGTGGACACTGGTACTACAAATGTCGACCTCTCTGTCTCAGTATATAGTCCTGTGGGGACGTGGTTAGTTTTACATGGGGAGGTGGAGTAAGGCCGCCTGTAAAACGTATGACTGATTTGAACATGTTAAAAAATTGTAAAATCTCACTGCACCGGCACATAGTGCCGAGAGCCATGACACAGAACCAGGACACTGCCAGAACAGAGAGAGAGAGAGAGAGAGAGAGAGAGGGAGAGAGGGAGAGAGAGAGAGAGAGAGAGAGAGAGAGAGAGAGAGAGAGAGAGAGAGAGAGAGAGAGAGAGAGAGAGAGAGAGAGTGAGTGAGTGAGTGAGTGAGTGATAATAAGATGAGAATAAGAAAAGAATAGAAAGTTAAAGAGAAAGTGAAAAAGAAAGACAGGGAAAGAGCACAAAAAAGGGAAGAGAGAAAGGAGAACAGAAAAAATATGTTAAGGAGAAAGAAAAGAGTAAACAGTAGAAGAGGGTGAGATGGAGAGAGAGAAATACGAAGATGGCCTGTAAAACGTATGACTGATTCGAACATGTTAAAAAATTGTATTGTGAAAATGACTGGGCTACTCGAAACTATCCAGCCAACAGGGTCCTGTGACGGCTGATAAATTTGAGGATGATAACCATCTTATAACCCACTTACATTAAAAATGACATTATAGTTTGAAAATTAGCAGCTGCATGTTCATAACACAAGCACAGTCTACACAATGATTTACCTAAAGCTGCCAGGAGTGTCACGCCTCTAAGGAGGCTTTTGGCTCGTCCTCTGCGAGTGCGGTATGCTGTACAACACCTGAGGTTTGCTACAGACTTGAACGAGCTGAGGTATCTGTGCCTTGCACATTGAAACTAACTGCATCCTCGAGTGCATGCATAGTTGATGACGGAATATTTACACACATGTTGATTTGCACAGGATTTATTTACCCTGAGGTTATTTTTATGGCTTAAAGGGAAAAGACCCTGGAATCTTTACTGATGTGGGAGCATACAATCAGTAAAGGAAGAGAGAAGAGAGATGAGATGCGGCTGGACAAGCTGGTCAGGTCTGTTGTTGGTATCTATCTATCTATCTATCTGAAAATGACTGGCATGGTGCATTAGGGTGGGACTGAAATCACAGAGGAATTCCAGTAATAATTAAATGATTCCACCTCAACCTATAAAGCGAATCCCGTCTGAATAGGGCTCATGTGTAGGAGCAGTGATTGTGATTGTGTGTTTGTGGTTTTAGGTGTGAATTTGGGAAATCAGTTTGCTCAATCGGAGCTTGTTTGGGCAGATAATGGGACATCGCTTACCCTCTATAGCTGCACAACAAATGACAAGCTCAAATTCAGCCCAATCATGAAATTCTGTTGGCTCAGACCTACGAGCACAGTGCACACTTGGCCTAAAGAAGCAAACTGCAGACACTGAAGATTCCATGGCTATATTTGGGAAATTGTTGAACCTGCTTTTTCACCAAAACCATCCCTTAAGGCCTGTTTAATACAGTGCACTGCTTAACAGCTCTGCACCCTCCCAGCCTCATGCTACTTTCTATTCCCTTCTCTTCCCCTCTTCATCCTTCTCTCTGTCTGCTTATCCCTCCTTCCCTCTTTTTTTCTTCATTTACCCCACCTTCCTTCCCCTCTTCCTCCATTGCTCCTCTCCTCCGGGCCTGATGTTAAATGGGGTGGCAGGCTCGGAAAGCCAGCACACCTGCCGGGTGCTAATGTTGATTAATGGTAAAGGGAGTGCGAGCTGGCTCCTCTGGCCTCAGCGCTGGAGCCCAGCACTCTCTGATGAGCCGAAAGGGCCGGCTGAGCTTCTCTTCTTCTCTCCTAATCTCTGACAGCAGCACCATATGATCCATATCTACAGCGTCTCTGCTTGTACACCAGCGCCTTGTTCCCGTCCTGACAGGCCCGCGAGTCGTACATACGTTAATACCGGTGCGAACGCCCGAGGTGGGGAGGTGGGATAGTGACAAGACGGTTTCCTCTGCCACAGCGGCGGCACCTGCTTACAAAGGAGCTTCGCTAACGGCTACGAGGAACTGTCTCTTCTGATTTGGGACGAGAAGCAGTTAAAATCTCACAGCACCGGCACATAGTGCCGAGAGCCATGACACACAGAACCAGGACACTGCCAGAACAGAGAGAGAGAGAGAGAGAGAGAGAGAGAGAGAGAGAGAGAGAGAGAGAGAGAGAGAGAGAGAGAGAGAGAGAGAGAGAGAGAGAGAGAGAGAGAGAGAGAGAGAGATAATAAGATGAGAATAAGAAAATAATATAAAGTTAGAGAGAAAGTGAAAAAGAAAGACTGGGAAAGAGCACAAAAAAAAGGGAAGAGAGAAAGGAGAAAGGAAAAAATATGTTAAGAAGAAAGAAAAGAGTAAACAGAAGAAGAGTGTGAGTTGGAGAGAGAGAAATACAAAGATGGCTAAAGAGAAAAAGATGAGTAGAAAAAGAGGGATGGAGGGGGGTGAGAAAGGAGAAACAAATGAGAAAATGGAAACAAGCACATGTGGGTGAAAGAAACGGAAGAAAATGAAAGATAACAGATTATGAAAGATAAAGAAAGAAGAGAGTGACAAAGTGAGAGAGAAAAGAAGAAAGGCGAACAAGAGGGAGTGGGAGAACTAGATAGAGAGAAACTAGAGAGCTTGAAAAAAGAGGGAGAGAGAATGAGAAAGAGAAAGTAAGGGGGAAAGAGAGAACAGAGAGAAAGAGATAAAGCAAAAGGCAGAGAGAGACTAAATGAAAAAGGAAAGAGAAAGGGAGGAATAAAAGGAAAAATAAGAGTATAGGAGAAAGACAAAAAATAACAGAAAAGGAGAGAAATAAGAAGGAGAAAAAAAAAGACAAGGGAGGAGAAAGAAGTAAAGGAGAAAAGAAACAGCAAGAGAGTGAGGATTAAAAGAATGAGAGAAGACAAACAGAAGATAGGAAGACAAACAGGATAAGAAAAAGAAATAAAAGAATGAGAGAGAAAGAATGGTCAGACAGAAAGTGAGAGAGAGAGATGCACAGCAGGGAGCGGATGCCTCTGGTGCAGCAGCAGCCCGGCGTTTACAGCAGCTTCTCATCAGTACAGCTGGAGAGAGTGGACACACACGCTCAGACAGAGAACAGCAGCAGGTTAACATCAAATCCAACCTTACAGAGGAATATTCCCGCTGCTCTGTGAAGCCTTGGTGTCAGTGATGACAATGCTGGAAACTAAGAAGACATCCACTCCGCTCCAGAGATGCTACCAGGGCCTTGGTGGGCATTTATCATGCAGTTGCTAAGGTTACAGTATGAATGGGCGATGCATAGAAATGTACTTCATAAGGCCTTCTTTAAATCAGCTTCCAACAGAGCGCTCCAAACCTATTCTGTGCTGAATTGCTATTCATGGCCTAAATAATCAAGTGCAAAAATGCCTTTTCATCCGACTCTCACGTAAGCAAGGAACCATTACGTTCAGTCAGAGGATCTGAAGCATCAGGAGCTGAGCCCTTGCAAGCCGCGCTGCTTCCCGTCTTGCCATTCGAGAGTGCCGTGTGCTAAAAGCATGCTGATAATGAGATGGTAAAAGCACACTTAAAGCCAGCCACGCACTTGTAAGAGGCATGTTTCTTTCCTTGTTAGGAAGCCTGGGAGAATTGCTTTAAGATAAACCTCACGAAATACATTTCCTGCTTTGGTGGATGGCGTTCTGAGCATGGCACCAGCCACTGTATTAATGTAGTCAACACAACCTTTCCAACGGTGTTCCTGCTCCAGTACATTCTTTAATTGGAGCACTAGCGATTTCCTGTTGGTGGGCTATTGATTTTTATTTGCAAGGTTATTTGTTGATGGATACAAAGCCAGTGGCGTCGTATTGATCCGACCCTGCCGAGGGGCCGCTGAGTATATGCGGGCAGCAAAGTGGCGGCCAAGCAGATCCGTATAGCACAACAACAGAAAGAAGGAACTTCACTCAATCTAGAAAATTTGTTTCTAAGAGGGTTCACTATTATACACGGTGGCTGTGCAGGATGAAAGGCGGAGAGGCCTCCTGAGGCTGATGTATGTACATTAGCATAACACAGAAGTCGAGAAAAATATGTCACTATTTTTGATGTTTTTAGCCACTTAGCTGCGTTCACCCCTCACTCCCCTACGCCCTTTAGTGCTTTTCCTGTCATGTTCTTTTGGCATAATAGACCTTTGTAGTCTCAGTCATGTGCATGGTAGGACGTATGGGTCTAAGTTGAATTTCTCTATGACAACAGGGATCGCTAGTCAGCTTGGAAAATGCTAACTGTTAAAGTCTGTCACTGTAAAGGAGCATTATGTGCAAATTGGTATTTTTGGGATCCCCACTTTTACATTATGTCATAAGCCCTTTTAATAAACAGCTGTATACATGCATTTGTTTCTATTCTGAAAACGATTCTATTCTCCAACTGGCTACACTAGGTTAAATGCATTACCCAGGCACATGTACTCTGCACAATACATTCATGATATCCATTGTGTCATTGTGTAAATCACTGAAATTGGTAGTGTAATCTGCAGCACCTATAGCCTGCATGACGCAAGCGCACACAAAGGGGAATCAGTTTCCACCAGGGAGTCAGAATTTGGTACTACACTAACAAAGACCACATCAGAAGAGAAAGAGCATACTTGTTGAGTTACCAGCAGGGGTAATATTACAGGAGTTTATTACAGGAGGTTGGAAACTTTCGAGGCTTATTTGGGATTGACCAAAACTGGACAAAGATTTATTTTGCTGCATGCTAGTGTAGCTGTGGGATAAGGAGCACACAATGACTAGCTTGGGGGGGCGGTGGGAGGGGGGTTTGCTTGTGACTTCAGCAGGAAATAGTTACAGTTTGGTTTGGGCGCTTATTCTCTTTTCTGTAACTTTGCTTAGGTAAAAGCCAGGTGAATTTCACCCTTAAAGGTTATAAAGCAGTCCAGTATAAATTAAATATATACAGCAGTGGTCTGTAAACACCAACAAGGAAAGTGAGAACAAGAACCACAAAGCAGAGATATAAAAACCAAAAAACTGGAAATAACTCACAGCTCATGTACTTTAGAGACTCCCTTTCTTTCTGTTGGTAACGACATCCACCTGCTTACATGTAGCTCTCTACAGAGGACTCACATTACTATATGGTAATTAAGAATATTATGTCAGCTGTATGGTGAATACCTACAGGGGTTGGACAATGAAACTGAAACACCTGGTTTTAGACCACAATCATTTATTAGTATGGTGTAGGGTGTAGGTGTAGGGCCTTTTGCGGCCAATACAGTGTCAGTTCGTCTTGGGAATGACATATACTGCGTCCTGCACAGTGGTCAGAGGGATTTTAAGCCATTCTTCTTGCAGGATAGTGGCCAGGTCACTACGTGATGCTGGTGGAGGTTCGTCCTTCTTGGTGGTATGCTGACATTACCCTGGATACCGTGGCTCTTGATACATCACAAAGACTTGCTGTCTTGGTCACAGATGCGCCAGCAAGACGTGCACCAACAGTTTGTCCTCTTTTGAACTCTGGTATGTCACCCATAATGTTGTGTGCATTGCAGTATTTTGAGCAGAACTGTGCTCTTACCTTCACACTCTGCTCTTACTGGTGCAATGTGCAGTTAATGAAGATTGGCCACCAGGCTGGTCCAATTTAGCCATGAGACCTCCCACACTAAAATGACAGGTGTTGCAGTTTCATTGTCCAACCCCTGTAGGACCTACTTAGAATGGCGGACATACAGAGTAGAAGCTGATATGCAGAAACATCTGCGAAATCTACGTTCTAAACAGGAAGTACATTCATAATTAACTCTACTGGAACAGTTTACATTCATTTTACGTTTATGTCACACTAAACAGGTGAAGGATGAAATACTGACCACTGGATTTGCCTCTCAGAGCCTTTCTTTTCACCCTGGCAACGTGCTCTACCAACGCTGGAAACTCATGTAGGGTTAGGGTGCTTCTTAAAGGGCCAGTGTCACATTAAACAATGTGAACATACACCCAATGAAATGATGAAAAGGACACTTCCAGCGTGTTTCCTACATCATTTACATGAAATTCCTAAACTGTAGATGATTCTATTCTCCAAATGGCTACACTATCCTTAAAAGGGACTGAGGTTAAATGATTTTTGGCAAACCTCTGTGAGACAGGGATGAGGCAGATAAGACTACAGCTTTTTATAAATAATACTGGCAGCAATGAACACTTGGATGGTTGTTGGATTTGCAGTCTCTGGCGTGGTGTCCATATACTAAGAATTCAGAGCTGGCTGCTTCTTTTAGCTAGCTGAAACTTGTAGTTGCTGCCCAGATAGCAAAACTGTTCTGGCCCAGATCTTACCCACATTCCCTCTTTTTATCTGGCTCATCTGTGCCAGAACTGGACCAGATCTGTTTTGGGACAGCTGGGCCAAATGTAACTTTTAGATATGCCAGATATGGCCCACATTCGCATGCTATTGGGACATGGTGCCCTAAAGGTTTATGCATTTCTCATGAGAGGTCCGTGCCTCCCCTCCTCCAAAGTTACATAGTGCTATAGCTGGTGTTTCTGGGCTAAGCATGGCAATAAGAGACTCCATCCTCCCTATTCGAAGTCTGTGTGGAAAATGATTTTAAATTTTTTTACTTGTTGAACTTGATATATAATGTTGCTTTAAGTGATGGCTCTCATCCTCGCTCTCCTGTAATTCCAGCTGCTCCTGAACGCTGACCTGTAAGATTATCTTTGTTTAACAAGTGCTGAGCTCCGGCACCTTTCGCCTGTACTGCTCCCCAGCGCCATGCACTGCGGCCGGCTAAGTCTTCTCCTCTCCACTCCAACCAAAGCTGGAAGATAAAAGGCTTAAATGGATTACAATGTGATTATTGCTAACGTTGCTGGTCAACAGTAGCAAGAGAGCATATTCATTATTTGTGGTGAGGTAACGCTGCTGCTATCTGGCTTTATTGCACATTGCACACGTATCCCACACTACTCACCTGTTAGCTTTGTGCATGTACTTGCAGAGCAGCAATATGGTAGACTATAGCTTGTCATAGACCTTGGTTGTTTTGGTGATATGGATGGTTTACTGAGTGAACCTGTACTACGTGCTTCTGGAGAAGTGCTGTAGATTGCACATATAATTTCCTCCATAAATATCGACACCTCCGCTAAACATGAACAAATAGGCATTGAGATGTTCTTTCTTGCTCACCCTTTTAATCTTTCATTCACAATATTATCAAAAAGCTACATTTTATTTGAAGTGCAATGACTGAAGAAACAAAATGCTGTTATTAAATTATTTCGTGTTTTCAAATCTTGTTGTTGGCACGTCTTCATTTAATACTTTATGCAGTCTCTCCTTTGTTCTGAGTGTCTTATAATGATGAATAATAAATAATGAATAATAAAGAGGAGTTGTGAGACTATTCCTCCATACAGAACCTCTCCAGGGCCTTTGGATTTTGTTGACTCTCCTCTTCAGCTAATCCCAAAGTTTTTCTATGGGCTTTAAGTCTGAGGACTGGGATGAACCTTGCAAAACCTTGATTCTGTGGTCAACTATTTTTGTGTTTTTGGGGTCTGCTTGGGATCCCAGTCATACGGGAAGATCCACCCATTATCCAGTTTAAGCTACCTGGCTGAGACAGTCAGGTTTTGATTTTGTTTCTGCTGGTATTTGATGGAGCCTGGAATTCCATGTACCTGAATAAATTGTCCATGGCTTTTGGAAGAAAAAAACACAACATCACAGATCCACCACCATACTTCCCAGTGGGGATGAGAGACTTTTCGGCATGGCTATCATTGTGTCTACGCCAAATCCACCTCTGGTGTTTTCTTGCCAAAACATCCCACTTGATATTTCAACTGTAGCATCTTGAGTGTGTTGGCGCTTGGCACCAGAGAATTTCCTCTGGCAACTGTGTCATGTGGGTAGCGCTGTATTGTAGTTTAGGATTTGTTTTGACCACCAGACCTGACAATGGTCTGCAATTCTCCAGCTCTGATCCTTAGAGATTCTTTTTCCACTTGAACCATCCTCCTCACGGTGCATGGGGTCAGTATAAACACAGGTCCTGATTTCAACAACGTTTTGTGGCACATTGCTGTCGTATCCTCTGTTTCTTCTCATAGTGACAGACAAAGGCCTTTGTGTCACTTCATATTCAGACAGGAAAAAACAGGAAATTGGGACTGACCATTGAAATGTTCCTAGTAACTCAGGTGAAGTTTAAAACATACATTTTGAATGAGGAAAACATTTTTGTTAGACTTGACTCCAGAGAATTCCTATGACTGCAAATAAATGTGGCACATATAGATTTAAGAAAAATATTTCTAATACATATAAGATAATTCTTTCAATCATTGTATTTTGAAGGTTGGGTTGAGATGTTAAGAATTTAAGTAAAAGCATAAGCAAAAAGATTTTTTTTACCCCATTTTGTTTTGCCCCATGTTTACCAGGGATACCAATTTATAGATGGAACTGTGTGAGCTCAAGTTAAAGCCCATGTTCAGTGCAAATTTTAAACCATGCCTGATTATGGTTATTAGCAGTTTGCGGAAGCGGAAACTGCCAGCTCTTTATTTAAGACTTTAGAACGCCACTACGCCACCATTTAAGGAGAATTTGTTATTTGTGCAGTAATGTGCAGATGCTATGTGTAACTAGACCCATAAAGCCCATGTCCATCTGTGGACAGTGCTCCCAAGCAGGTTACAGCACTCCTAACCACAGCAAGGTTAACTCTCAGTCTCCTTAGACAGAGTGAGTGCACATTGCCCATATGGAATGATGGCTGATCTTTTGTTTGAGTGGCCTAACGTGATTGTAAGGGTCACATGCCATGATTTTCAGCCATCATCACATTTACTAATCCTTTCATTGGCTGCTTTGCTCTACATTATGCAACCAGAAGCAGAATCTTCAGCATGACTAACCACAGGTTGGAATACCCCATTGGGGCAGTGCTACTTCTACATCCTCCTCTCATGTTGGATGGATTCAATGCTACAGTCTTGAGATACAAAGATAGCACAGGTCGGGAATAGCTTTTTTAATGTCCCTGTAAACACGGGCTTAGCCTGAGTGCATGTGCATGATCCATTTGGATTGTTGGCTGGTTCATAGTCACCTCATATAACTCTCTTGTTGCCTTTTATCCCCACTGAAGCTGGCCTTCTCTGTGGAGCTGCAAACTAAAACGTAGCTACATTTTCCACCACGAAGCAATTACTGGTAGACTCCCTCATTATCCTTGCAGCTTGACTGCAGTTAATTACAGCTTCTATAACCTTCACACTATTTTGAACTGTCTTCTCAGGGTTACAACTGATTTCAGTGCAGCTTTTAACCAGTTCATCGCTTGGCCTTCCTTTAAGTGATTCTGACCAGTTCAGTGCTAATTTGTTGCAAGTAATGTGTAACTGTTCCAAAAGGAATCACTCGGTTCCTCTGATTGTTGTAATTTGGACAAAAAGAACTACCTCACTTAGAATAACACATGAAAGAAAAGGTTTAGTAAAAAGAAAGGAGTTATAAAGTGCTTTAAAAGGGAATTCTGTCTTTTTTAATATTTCTGCACAATTAAGTCATTAAGATAACATAAGACAACAAAAGCCTTTCAGAGTGCTTTGATGTAAAATGCTTCATTCTGGATAATTGTGCTCTGAATACACTTTTGTCCAAATTGTTCACAGTTGTGTTGATAAGAGTATAAGACATATGGAGCGTTTAATGCCTCTAAACGCTAATGTTATTATATGAAATGTTTAGAATTATTAGTTTTATTTCTGAGGCATTGTTTAATGATAACTTTATATATATAATTTTAATTTTATAAGATGAATTTATAAGATGACAAGATGGTGGGTGCCAGAAAATCAGTGTCTGTCCCTATCATAAGAAACAAGGAAAAGTACAGTCACTTCCAAGGGCGTAGGTTTGGAAGGCATTGGTAGGAACTAATTCCCCACCTCATCCTCATCCAACTTGTTCCAGAAATGATAATAAGACATTAGAGCCAAAAAACATAATGCTACTTTTACTCTCCATACTTAGGTATATTCAAAGGTAAATACCTTAGTACTTTTATTCAAGTGGAGGTCTAAAAGGAGGAACTTCTACTTTAACTAAAGTACATGGTTTGTGCACTTCCACCACGTCCACCACTGATGAGGCTAGCATGAAAACCTCTGTAGTTATCTCTCTAACACAATAAATAGATGGTTTTGAAGTGCCTCACACTACTCACATGTTGTTGATAATCATAATTCAGTTTGAAATGTTTTAAACTAATTTTGGTGGATAGGTACACATTTACATTGTGAGGCCCAATTATCTGACATTGTTAAAAATAACTATGTAAATAAATTTACATAGTTATCTAAAAACTTAGTTATCTAAAAACTTAGTTATCTACATAGTTATCTAAAAACTTAGTTATCTACATAGTTATCTAAAGACTTATTGGTGATTTTGGATAGTAAATAAAATTGTGATTATACTGGGATCCTATCAGCATAACTGTAAATAAATCTTGGTCTTGTTAAGTGTCTTTATGATTTACCACTTCATATCGAAATTGCTATCTGGATCACTCACTATATAAAACTCATTTACAGGGTACAGAATTTGGGATAGTATTAAATAATTTCGGCCACTATGGAATACAGGTTTGCTCTTTACTGTATAAAAGCAGTCCATCAAATAAACGCTATGAACATCATGAGTGCAGTCCATTATAACCACTGAGTTAGACTGCACACAGAACTGACTTACATCTGTAACAGGTCTGAATATAGAGACACTGCCATTGTAGCTGGGCTTGATAGTGGTGCATTGTGGGACTGTTTGAGTGCGCTGGCTCTTCTGCCCTACGTTTTCTGACACCACTGCAAAATGGCACAACCCCAGAATAGTGTCTTGTATAGTGAATAGAGTCTGTTTTCAGACAGAGCTTTTGTTTTTAGTGCCGTTCCGCATTAGCTTGTACTTCTCTGTGTTTTCAAATGATGATACTTTTACTTCTACTCAAGTACATTTGTGAGCAAAGCAAGGTTTTCACTCTGTTCTCAGTTCCACTCAGATTAGTTTTGTGTGTAATTTCATTCTGTTCTGTTATTTTAGCACCTTGACTGCTTTGCTGTTTCTCACGCCTCTCATTTTTAGGCTTTATCATTTAATTTTAGAGCTAAAGAGTTCCAAAAACCAAGAATAGTGCTGAACAAACTGTACTCAAGCTGTTATAGGTGGCTACTTTTACTTCTGCTGGAGTCATTATGTAATTCATATTATGACACTTTCACTCGAATATGGGTTTAGGCTACACTAATCACCTCTGTTGAGCTATCTTTGCATAGTGAAGGTCATTTAAAACTTCACTATAATAACACAGTAGAGGCCATAGCAGATGGAAAGGAGCTTATGCTGCATTACCTTCGCACATCCCATTATTTCACCACTCCCCCACAGCTACTAATAGTAGATTAGTTAGAGTTTTAAAGAGAAATGGACATGATTGAGGCTAGGGAAAAGTTACAAATAAGCAATAACTGGACAAAATGGTCTTAAATGGTTAATAGGTTATTACATTTCATGCTGACGTTCCTGCATTCTTTAAAAAAGGGGTTCTTCAGTGGTCATACATTCACATAGCACTTCATTAGGAACACTGTACTAATACTGGGTAGGGCATTCTTTTGTTTTCAAAACACCTTTAATTCAGGTGCAATTTCATGCTGTAAATCTCCCGTTCCTTAACATCCTATAGGTGTTCTGTTGGATTTAGATCTGCTGACTTGGAAGACCATTGAAGATGTAGCCATTAGAAGGGGTGCATATGGTCAGCAATAATGCACAAATAGGCCATGGCATTCAGGAGAAGTGAATATTCCCCAAACCATTACACCATGCTGGGCAAAAAGGAGGTAAGGTCCATGAATTCCTGCTGTAGGGGCTAAATTCAGACTGTCCCATCTGTGTGTCTCAGCAGAAATTCAGAATCATCAGACGGTTTCACACTCTTCACATGTCCAGTTTTTGAGTGTCTGTGCCAAAAAGGCTAAAAATTCAAAATTCGCAAATAACTGCTGTAAGTGCACTTAAGTTAAAGTTAATCTAAATCTAGAGCACAGTATAACTACTGCGGAGAGGGTCCAGTCTTTTACTCTACTTCAACAAACAGAGCTAGTTAAAATTATATCATCTAAATCATCTACCTGCATTCTAGATCCAATTCTTATGTGCTTACTGACAGTTCTGCCAGAAATAACCCAGTCTCTTTTGTCTAATCAAACCTTTAATTAAGAAACCTGGTCTTGAGCCAGAGTTACCAAACTACAGACCAATCTCTAATCTTCTGTTCATATCAAAGATTTTAGTTAAAGATTTTAGTTAAAGCTGTAGCACTACAACTGAGTTCTTACCTGGACAGGAATGACATTTCCTTGGTTTCAGACTGGATTTAGGCCTCATCATAACTTTAAGACAACACTGATAAAAAGTGTAAAAACTATAGCGTATTTTAGTATCAGCTGACAAAGAAACCATATCCCTACTTGTTTTGCTTGATCTTAGCACAGCATTTTGCACAATACACCACTCTATCCTAGGCTAGAACCCCTTGTAGGAGGTACAGGAATAGCTCTCTCATGGTTTAGATCTTACTTGTGTGATTGCTATAAGTGTGTACATTTAAATGATAAATCATCTGTTCACACACAAGTAAAGTATGGTGTTCCACAAGGCTCTGTCTTAGGACCCATATTATTTACATTATCTATGTTAATGTATGCTCAAGTAACTTCCTCCTACTGAACTTCGATAAAACGGAAGTTCTTCTTCTTGGTCCCAAAACTGCTAGAAACAAACTGTCTACATTGTCAATTAATCTTAATAGCTTTTCAGTTACACTGGTTAGATGTGTTAAAAGTTTTGGTGTTATGATCGATTCTGATCTGGCCTTCCACTAACATATTACTGATAATACCAGAATAGCTTTTTTATAGATACAGAATATGCAAAATTAAGAAATGCACTTTTCCTATTGGACACAGAAAAGCTATTTCACACTTTACTACTTCAAGGTCGTAGTATTGTAATGGTCTGCTTTCTGGTCATCCCAGTAAAAGTCTTACTAAGCTCAAGTTAACCCAAAATGCTGCAGCCTTTATGTAAACTAGAAAATTTGATCATATCAGCCCAGTCTTATCGACATCGCACTGGCTGCCATTTAAATTCTGCATTAAACTTACCGACTGACATATAAAGCTCTAAATGGCCTCACTACTCAGTACCTCAGTGAACTTGTCTTGTACTATAAACACAAGGTGCAGGCTCACTATTGGTACCTTAAATGGAAATAGTTACATTATCTGAATCCCCCTAGCTTTGGAATAGCCTTCTAGTTAGTGTTCAGGACTCAGCCCCAATATTTAAGTCTATGCTTAAACCTACCTGTTCAGTCGAGCATTTGGTAATTATATACAGTACCTGCTAACTGCTAACACCATATAGGGCACTGAGTCCTTCTGTCAGAGAACAGAGACAATCTCTTTGTTCTTCTGGGTGTCAGCTGAGCCACTGCCCAAAATCCTTGGTCTGCTGTGGAGCTGCTGCCCATCCTGTGCACTATGATGCAGTTGCTTTACCTGCCTTGGCTGGGTGCCACTGCCTGCCTGGTGGCCAGTTGGCCTACCATGAAGCTTCCCCTTGTCTTGGACAAATAAAATGCTTCTCTTATTATTTCCACGCATGGCAATGTCAGATAATGTAGAAACAACAACAGAATGTAGAATAAATGTAAAACTGATAGAACTGCTGCAGTAATTTCTGCTGTTGGAGCTCAGTGGTGTTAGCGTAATATTGTGTCTTGCGCTTTTACAGATGCTGCGGCAAACACTTGGACTGATTGGATCTGGGAATAAATCAGTTAATTATTCTAAGTGCTACTGAGGGAACGTCTTTGAGTGGCTTACACAAAGAAGACTTAATAGCAGACAATTCTCCCATGCTATGTAAATTTGTCCTTGTGTGCCACCAAGAAGAGTAAATACCATCACAGAGAATACATAGGAACGGAGTGCGCTTTATCTTCATTCAACGCTCATCAGTTTCTTTATTGTCTTCTTTCTGGGCTTGAAATCGATAAGAAAACGTCACAATATGTTGAAACCTTCTTTTCATCTAGTCGACATGTGCAAGCACTTTTGTGTACATAACCCATTATTTTTTAATTGAACACCACTGTTTGAAATGTTCTCTGTGTTTTATTGTGTTTCTGGCTGAAAAGAAATGATCAAAAAGCCGCCATCACTGAGCATCTTTAAAGCCTCCTTCTGTCTGTCATTTCTGCCTAATTATGTTTCTCCCTCTGCCATGCTGTTTTGACTGGCTGACAGGTAACATTACAAAGCGTGACCCTCCTCCCTTTGTTGCTTTGATGCCTTTTTCTTTTTCTTAATCTCACCCCATCTCAGCATCTTATCGAAGCATTAAAACAGTATTAGAGCATTTAAGCTCAGGTGGACAAGGTACACAAACCATGCAGTTTAGTTAAAGTTGCGATACCAAAGGTTAAATATTCTTCCAGTAAAAGTAGAAGTTACTCCACTGGAGTAAAAGTACTTACTGTAGTATTGAGTTTGGAGTATGAAGTATCCCGGTCTAGGTGGCTATGCTGTGCTACACCAATAAGAGTCCTTGGGCAAGACTCCTAACACTACACTGGCCTAGCTGTAATATGAATACTTGTAAGTCGTTTTGGATAAGAGCGTCAGCTAAATGCCATAAATGTAATGTAAATGTAAATGAAGTATGGAGAGTGAAAGTAGCAAGATTTATTATGGCTCTAATGTCCTATTATCATTTCTACAACAAGATTCTTAATGAACTCACTGTAAGTGAAGAGATTGTCTGTCTACCAGTACTGTAATAGATTAATTGGTCTGACCCTGATGTCTATTTAAATGATCATAAGCACAAAACACTAAAGGAGAGCAATTTCATTTGGCTAGAACCAAGCTCTGTCCAACAAAACAAAACAAGCTCAAAACAAAGTCCTCGCTGTACCCTGATTGGTCACCCTAATGGGCCACACTTCTTTACATAGGCCAAAAAGAAGGACAGATTTGGCCATAAAGTAGAGGAGTAGAAAGTAAGATATCTGAGTTTGAAAGTTGTGAAGACCCCCAGAATAAAAATACTTCAGTACGGATATACCAACACACTACTTAAGCAGAGTAACCAGTTACATTTACTTAATCACTACCACCACTGTGTTTAACATACTCAACACTGTTTAGTTCCAGAAGATGTACAGGGCATGAAATGAACTCTTTTGGCTTTGTAAACATCTGGCCTCATTCTGGTGTTTTTGAGAAAGGTCCCAAGAAAGAGTCTATGCCAGATTAATGAGGTGTTTGTAAGTGTGAGCAGATTCTGTTCTGTCAAATCTGAAACACTGGTAAATCTCTGGACCTTGTGAAAATTGCAGAATGGGGTAAATTATTCCTAAGAAAAGTTGGTGAATTAGGCACAATGTTGTCATATGAGTAAAAGAGGACACATACTGTGGTACTCATTTACCAATATAACCAATATTTAAGTCATTAAGCGGTCATTTAGCCATATTACTGAAAAAAAGAAAACTTTGTGCCAACATGGTAACTTCCCATGAGAAGGAAAATCATTCTCAACATTATATGGAAGTTAATTAAACTAAATAAGTCATTTTTTAGTTACTGTTTTTTGTCCATTCACACAAAAAAATTTGCATGTTGCAATGAGCAGCTTGCATTTTTGTATTTTCACAGATAAACAAAATACAAGAAAATACAAAGTGTTGTCCGAGCTGACCTGATACTCTGATTTTTATTTAAACTAGTATCAATTAAGTATGTAGTCAGGACTCAGTAGACAGATGCCATATGGAGTGTTACAAGCTTTCCTGTTTATCTAAACAGTGATCAATCTCTTCCTTTCTTAAAATGTTTCTGGTTTAGGTTTTTCTAGAAAAACTCTGGGAACATTAACTTTACCAGGATGTGATGGCACATGACCAGCTACAAAAAATGTGTAAGTGAAAGACCATACCTGGCCAGTAAGCATTTCTTTGTTTGGCTTTAGAATTAAATGCTACTAAACCAAGAAAAACACATCGTGATTTGATGAATGTCTGTTAATCATTTCTAAGCTGTCCTCAATACAGCTCTGTACGCCCAGTTACCAAACAGTACCTGCTTTATCACTAAATCAATCTTTCATCATTTTTGAATGTATCAAATTAACCATTCCAGCCATTGAATAGTGCTTTTTGTGCGCATCTAACCAAGATATTACAAACCTCAGTTCCAAAACAGCTGGAACAGCATGCAGCAGGTGTATTTAGTTTAAAATGAAAACAATAAAAAAGTACAGTATTTGATGTTTTATATACTTTTCAATACTAGCCAAAGCCTTCCAACCCAATACATACATTTCATAAGATGAGCAGGAGCATGTTTTCCTCTGTATTACATCACCTGTCCCTCGCCATCCTGTCTTGCCCTGCCCTTGTCTTTCCTTGGTTCTGTCTGTTTCTGCCTTTGTTTACATTCCCCTGTGGGTCATACCATGTGCTTTAGTTGTTGTTGTTTTGGTCTTTGTCTCCTCCCCTGTCCTGCCTTCTTGTCATCTGGATCATCTGTGTGCAGTTTACAGCCCCGTCCTCTCGTTAGCACCAGGTGTTTCTTGTTTGTTCACTGTGCACTTATACTCCTGGTTGTGGGCTTTGTGGTTTGGTTTGTTAGTCCTGGTTTCATTACCTCCTGTTTGTTTCCAGTCTTCATCATCTCACCGTGTCTGTCATTTTGGTTCTGTTCAGGTGCTGTTGTCATTAGTGTTCATTCTTTGTTTAGTCACCAGTGTGCATCTGCTGTCTTCAGTGTTTTCAGTGAAACCGAGGACTTTGCACATGTGTTCTGCCTCTCGGCTCTTTTCATGCACAAGCATGACTGCATCACTTGTTTAAGATGGTTTTAAACGTCCCAGCTTAAAATCCCTCATCTCTTTTTGGAAGATGTTGAAGGTATCTGTTTTAAAATTTGCAAATATTTACCAAAAAAAGCAGGACAGGATAACTCATTAATTAACTACATTGTCTTTGTGATGTTTTGTTTGCATAAAGACCAAAGTATATTTATAAAATATTGCTGTTTGTTTTTAATATATCACCACTGCCCAATTAATAATCTGGAAAATCTGGTTACATCTTTTTATATTATAATCAAATTAGGTTTACCATTTTGGATATATATATATATATATATATATATATATATATATATATATATATATAACTCTATATTTAGATCATTTATACACTATTATTATATAGTCTATGAATATTATATATATTATGACTATATTATTTTTATATATACAAAGTATATATAATATATTTATATATAGTATATATATATATATTTTTATTATATATATATATATATATACCATATAGCCTCTAAAGTCTACTGCAACCGTGCAGTAAATTAGTTCCTTGTACGTATATTTTTTGGTGGCTGGATAACACATAAGTAAGGCAGAATTACCGTGCAGTAAATATTTCCTTGATCTGTAGTCTGCATCCTGATCTTTGTGATAACACAGTGCAGAATTACGGTTTAAACATTTCCTGAATCTGTAGTCTGCATCCCGAATTTACTGGTGAATTTGTGTGTCTGCATTTAGTGTATAACTGACCAGTGGACACTCATGAAATCCCTAAGGACCCTTACCAAACATCAGCTACATCAGAAACCCTACATTCTTGATTTACGCAGCATCGGAGACATGTGAGAAATGGCGGTGAAAATGTCGCTGCGGTAGTTTCTCATTACAGAGAGAGCTGTGAGCATTTTGATATAAACAATTTTGTATAATGCCAAATCATGTTGAAAAGTGAAAAGGCAATGCTCCTTAAGCCCCAGACAGTATGTTCTCCTGTGAAGTTATCATTTTGGAGATATGAGGTTTCTTTCTGAGGGCAACAATACACTGAACACATATCAGACAAAGTACTATGTATCTAAATACCCATGATCCAGATAGGAGGTATGTATGACCTAAAGTCCTGACATTGTATCTACAGAACAAACAAGCATCTCTGTGGGTGGTTGTGCATGTGCACGCACTCACTGTGGATGATGCAGAACAGCTTCATTCTTTTTTTGTGTGTGCACAGGTATGCGTGTGTGTGTGTGTGTGTGTGTGTGTGTGTGTGTGTGTGTGTGTGTGTGTGTGCGCGTGCGTATTCGCTGTGTGATAAGCAGACTGAGCAGCAGTGGGATTCCTGGTCCCGAGGATAAGCCTGCACTCTAGTTAAACTGTGCTGTCACACTGTATCTGTGAACTGTGCATCCTGCATTGAGCCTTTATCCTCCACTCTCATGGAGGAAACAAGTGTCCTCTTTATCTATGTATGAGCTCAGCTGAGCCATGGGCGCACCAGCCCATACTGTACACCCCAGCATATCTCAACACAGGATATCGCCAGAGGTAGGAAGTAACCAACTACTACTACAGTGGTTAAAGCACTCGAGTAGCATAGTTGATTTACAGAAACAGGACTTTTTGGGGTATAAATTCAAACCTAAATTATTTACTTACACTAGAGTTTAGCTCTAATAAAACATTCCTACAGTTACTACAACCCGATTTCATTACTAATCTTAAGGGTATAGCTAGCATTTTTTTTTTGATGGATGTACAGTTTCTGTGGCAGGTGGTTGATTCAGGAGTGCAAGGTGGAACTTTGCTTCCAAGTCTACTGTCTATGTCACCCTAATAGAAATACTCTTGCAAAGCCCATATTATACCAACACCCTAAAAAGCACCTTGGATGCCATAGCCACCAACCTATCAAAATCCTAGCAATGACCTGGAATAATGCTGCAACCACCAATGCCCTAGCAACTGGATCACCATAAAAACCTTAGCAACCACCTGGGGAACCATAGCAAACCTACCAACATACTAGCAGCCACATTACTACTTGGAACACCAACTGCAAAGCACCCACTAGAGATATCAACAACTGGATATCAACAATCTACAACCATATGATCAACTTAGCAACACCCTAGCAACCACCTTGGAAAACCATTGCGAATAACCTAGCGAGAATGTCGTTGGAGAATGTTGCAACCGCGTAGTAATGCCATAGTAACTGTGGGGATACCACAGCAACCATCTAGAAACAGCTATCTAGAATAGCTCATGAAGGAAGATGCATTTTTGTGGCATTCTCTGAGCCCACTTATCCATGTGGAAAGCCATCCTTGTGGATCACATACACCCATACATGCTGATAGTGTTCCTTGGGGCGGATGGAATCTTCCAGCAAAAGAATGTGACACGTTACACCATCTTGGCACCCTAATTTCTGAGACCTGAACTCAACTTTCTGTGGGAGCACCTCAATCATCATTTTCATCTTATGGATCCTTCCCTAAGCATCCCCCAGCAGCTGTGGGATGCACCGCAGTCTGCATGTCTCCAGAAACCTGTGACAACCTACCAGGACCTTACTGAGTCACTACTAGCCCGTCTAGCTGCTGCCTGTGCTGCACGCATCAGTAACTCTGAAAATGAGATGGTGGTCATAATAAAGTGACTCAATGCTGTAAAAATAATAAGATGCTGTAGGCTGCATGTTACAGTGATTTTGATTTTCTGATAATTTAGCGAGAATATTTAGCAGGTAACCCTAGTGAAGTTTCTATCACTTGTTTACTCAGTGATACACTCAGGCATGCATGAGCGTTTTTTAGTGAACAGCTACGGTTTAGTCATTTTCATGAACAAATATTACTTTGATCTGAGGGAATTGTCAATACTGTGCTGGTACTTTTACTAAAGCAGGGATTATTAATATTCCCTCCACCTCTATATAGTCCTGCAGAGTCTTCCCGGCCTGACAGGCTTACCGGAAACGTGTGAACATCATTATTTTCCAGCATTAAGTCGTGCTGCAACGTCTGAGGATTTAATGACTGTGTCTGCAAAGAACATGTACAGTAATGTGATTGCAGTGCGTAGGAAAGTGATGGATAATAATGAACTGTTTTATTTTAATTAATTGCTTGGCTGAAACTGTGGAGCGAAGCAGCCGAGTACATTCACCTCATCTGGTTTTCACTCTTGTCTGTGGCTGCAGCGTTTCTTCACTTGTTAATTTAACATGGCAGAGAGTGAGAGTGTGAGTGAGTGAGTGGAAGAGAGTGAGATTACATGACTGGTGTTTTCTCACTCCCGTCTCCGTGCCTGTGAACATGGCACATTAGGAGGCGTGCGGATGTGCCGGGGCTTGCTCAGTGCCGGCAGCAGGAGGTGTGGAGCGCCACGGAGAAGATGAGAGGTGGGTGCTGGAGTGCAGAACTCTAAGGGCGGTGGAGGGGGGTTAGGCTGGTTGGTAAGGTGGTGGCGGAGGGGCAGCTAATGTGACTGTTAGTAGGTAAAAACACTGGAGCCTGCAAAGGGAAGCCAGTCTGGGACATGTTAAATGGTCATCCTTTCCTAAAAAAAAAATCAGGCAGAAAGAGACGTGATTAAGACCCAGAGAAATGGAAATGAGCGAGATTACTGGACACAAACTTGATTTAAAATGGCCTGCATATTTTCCACTTAATTAAAAAAATGCTGAATTAATTGCCGTGTCAGTATTCACCCAAGATAGAAGTGGAGAAGCCGGTGTGTGACAAACAAAATAAATGTCCTGTCGTTTTCATGCATTATAAAAACAGGCCTAAAAAACAAACAAAAAAAAAAACATGCAGAAAGCGACATGATTAAGAGCTGAGCAAAATGGAAATGAGCACGATTACTGGACAAAAACTTAATTAAAATGACTCTCTGGCACTTTTCATAAATTAAAAAAATCAGACATTAAAAAAGGAAGAAAATTCAAATCCAAAATCTGTAGATCTGATGGACGCCGGAGCTTAGCATGTAAACATGATCTGTTGTGCTTTAGGAGCTATTCAAAAGCAACTCACTTAAATGGACTGGATGTGGGGAATGATTGGTATCTGAATGATAGTATTTTGCTAATGAGGTTATAACCCAAGCTACTATGCTGTATAAGAAGGAGAAGTAAAGGAAGAAAGAGAATAGGTAGATGTCGAATAAGAGGAACAAGGAGAAGAAGTAGAAGAAGGAGAGAAGAAAGAAGGAGATGAAGCAGTAGGAGAAAAAAAGAAGATATAAAAGGAGAAAAATGAAGATGAGGAAGATGAAGGAGGAAGGGAAAATGATGCTAGAGGAAAAGCAGAAGAAAAAGAAGAGGAATGAAAAAAGAGAAGGTAAAAATGGAGAAAAGAAAACAGAAGCTAAAGAACAGGAAAAAGGGCAACGAGAAAGAGAAGAGCACAGAAAATAAAAAAAAGGAAGAAGAAGAAAAAAGAAATAGAAGAAGGTGATCTGTGGAGCATGTGGTCATCTGAGTCTTGCTTCATTGGGCTCTTTTTCTAACCACTGTCGGCAACACATTTAAAATCAAACCTTAACTGACTGAAATCTAACAGGCAAGGCCTTCTCTCCAGCTCCTGAAGGCTTAACTAACAGAGCTATCGTCTACCTCAAGACCACTGTGGTAACAATGAGTATGATGCATGCATACAAGCATGGTGCAACACACAGAGGGTCTTAGGAGCCCTAAATGAATCTCCTTAACTCCCTGAGTGTCTCAGAATCAACTCTTTTGAGGAAGTCTCTGAAAACAAACCTACTAATGAATCATTCGCATGTCTCACAATGTCAGACCAGCCCAGAAGTTTCATTCCTGTAGGTTGTTTCCTTCTGGGACCAAGTGTACATGGTTCTTTGTTCTTGTCTTGCGTGACCCATAGTTAAATTTCTGCAGTGCAGCAGTCTCTTTTTGAGTGCCTGATATCCTGGACCCACTCTGCAGATGAGTGCACTCACACATGGCAGTGGGCCTGTGAACGCCAAACGTTGAGAGATGAAAGAGTGTGGCAGAGAAGAGGACAAATGGAGTGAGAAATCAACTCTCATTGGGGCCTGCGTCACCCTCCTCCCTGCTCAAAACACAGCTACAGCTGCTCCTCTCCATACAGAGGCCTTGAACCCATGCTGCCTCTAATCCGCTCTCTCACCCGTGTATGTATGCATAAGGGTCATCACCTCACAAGCACCCATTTCAGTCTGCTTTCAAAGATAGAGCAAGCATCATAGTGGGCACAGCATCGCTGAAATACGACAATGAGGGATTTGACAGTTATCGAGAGCGAGAATGCAACAGTTTACTTCATCATAGCGTTTGTGCGTCAGCGAAAGAGGCAGAAGGATAAACAAGAAGTGCAACGGTACGAAAAGAAGCCATTAGGAGCGATCAGTATTGTGTGGGTTGTGCTGTTTATATGGGTAGTCAGAGTCTTATCTGTTCCAGCCATCGCTGCCTGCTCCAACATTTAACAAGCTCTGCCATCGACTCCATCTGTGTCCTATACATCAATACCTGACCAGATGTTCCCAAACCCACAGGGGGGAGGCGTGAGTGAATGAGTCACAGTAAATAAACTTGTATAATACCCTGATGATGCATGGTCAAATCATTTAGTGACCTCTGTCTTGTGTAAAGAGAGAGTTTTTTTTATTACTGTTACCTTCAGTCATCCATATGGCGCTGACCCTGACATTCCATCAGGCCTGTCATAATTGTTATACTGTATAATCGCTAGATCACTTCATTTGAGTTGATCAGTTATTAAGCTGTAGGTGATTATCATCTACATTTGTTAGATCTCATAATCAAATTACTGAGCGCATGCAGAATTTGAATTGGGTGCATTTATATTGGTTGGGTTGAGGAAAAAAAGGACATGGTTCATTAGGACAGGATTTCTCAACCTGTGGGCCATGGACCATCAATGGGCCATGAAGCACCCTCTAGTGATCTGTGGGC
Source organism: Prochilodus magdalenae (assembly GCA_024036415.1). Taxonomy (NCBI): domain Eukaryota; kingdom Metazoa; phylum Chordata; class Actinopteri; order Characiformes; family Prochilodontidae; genus Prochilodus; species Prochilodus magdalenae. The sequence continues at coordinate 160,500 of JAMWET010004918.1, forward strand.
CTGTACTCAGATGGAGGCAGTCATTTGTGGTGGGCCTAAAATGTCATAATTAACCGTATTAGTGTTATATTAAGTATACATATATAAATATATGTATATTAATGTACACGTGTAGAAATAAAATGGCTGCAGTAGCAAGCTAATTAAACATCTCCAGTTTGAGATAACTTAGCCACCGGCTGGCCGCTAATAGAGAGGCTTCTTGGGGTGGTTTCACAGCTCCCTTGTTTACATTAGGACATATCATTTTTCTATAACCAACTTTCTCTGAGAAACTGTAGTTAGAAAAGCTGGGTTTAGCTCTGTAGTTATGTTAACTGTTGGCCAGGGGCAGAAAAGGTTAGGATCCCCTGCATTAGGACACCCAGACACTATGTGCGGCTTTAAGGAGTGGCCAGAGTGGCCTGTTTCCTTCCCTTAAGCCAGATTGGCCACCCTTAATAGAGGAGAGTTGTACAGTCAGTGACAGAGAAGTGTAAAACAAATAAACATTTCAGAAAACAAAATGACAAAAATTAAAAATTTACACACAAAAAAATTACATTCAAGAAAACAAAATTGCAAAAGCAAAAACTAATTTACAAGGCGAGTATGTTTGTAAAAGTGTTTTGGTACTTGTAAGTGTTTCACATCTTGTAAATTTGTTTTTACTTTTGTAATTTTGTTTTCTGAAATGTAATATTTTTGAGGACTTGTATAAACATTTTTGCTTTTTTTTTGTATTTTTTTTCTTTTATGAATTTGTTTTTATTTTTGTTTTTTATTGGTTTGCACTTTTCTGGGCACCATAGAGTTGCAATAAAACACCCCATTTCCCACCTCTCACAATTTCTCTTCATGTATAGTATTGGTAATCATCGGAACTCACCATCTCTCTACCCCTACATATTCTGCCACCCTACAGAATCTCCTTGCCACCCCGGTAAGACTACTCCACTGAATGGAATGCTATTCTTTGAGATTGCTGTGATACACTTCAGTTTTCTTCATGTGAACTTTAGAAAACTCATCATGGTTCAGCAGACAGAAGAGAACTATTAGCGCTCACACAGCTTTCTGTACATCATTAGAGTGGAGGAATTTCCATAAATAAGAGTAATGATGTAAGGAAAACTTGTTTCGTTAAATGTTGATGACTCCAGGCAAAGAAACAGCAAGAGTGCTGAACTTGTCATCTAACTAGGCCTCACTGACACAGTGTAGATAAAGCAAGGCAGCAGAGTCTGGTATAAGCCCAGACCACAACAGGCCACTTGGTAAAACTGTGCCATGTCACACCACAAGCTGTAACTGCTTATATTTACATTGGTGATAGCATCTGTACTGCTCTGTGACGGGTACCACACACTCATCATCCAAAAAACAATTGCACAATAAGATCTAGGACCCAGAAGGAATCAGCCGACAGGAATGAAACTTTGTGTGTAGGTATGTGTTCTGTGTGGAATCTGAGTGTGGAGGCACCGTGGGCACCACCAAGATGAATGGTTTGTTGCCTGGTGTCACTCCACCTCCACCCCTACTGCAAAATCTGCAGGAACTGTGTGAGAATATTTAAACTGCATGGGACGTGTTATCACAGGACACCATTAGAAACCTCTTCAACTCCATGCAGAGTCATTTTACATACTAAAAGGCACACCTTCCGTACGTGTAGCTCAATAAATATTGCCCATATCAGTCTAAATTAATCATCATTTATTGCTCCTAGTAATCTTTGTGACACATCCTTCTGGGTGCAACTATGTGTTCTTGATGATGAGGTTTATATAGTTTTATTTTTTAACAATTTTAGAAAAGGGTAAAGAGAAACATTTTTTGAGCTTCTACTTTTGTATTTTAACCTCAGGTTGTTTTGCCTTAGGATGTTCTCCACACGTCTGGGGAAACACTATAATTTTACAAAAACAACAAAATTACTAACTAAGTAATATAACTAATTTGGTACTGTAATACATGTAGAGGGCAGCACTGAGTAATGTTTATTTGTTAGCTATGTGGCTAATTCCAAATTTGCCCCACTCTGTATGTGTACAGGTGTCAGTTGATATAGTTCACCACACAGTCAATCTATATACCTGTAGTCTAATAAAAAAAAATTGGGATTATGCTGTCCTCACTAAAAGTGGTTTCAGCTAACGTATTTTTCATCTATACAGCTATCTACAAAATATATACTCCAGAAATCCTCCAAGGAACAATCATATTCCTGAATTTGTCAGGATTTAATGATGGAAATATATATATATTTTTTTTTTGTAAAACTGTCCCTTTTTATATTTTGTAGTTTGTGTATATTTAGTATTTATTTAATATATCTCTTTTATATCTTTTTATTTTAATGTTTAGTATGCATATAATGTTGTCCTGCTGTAGAGTGTCTACCTCAGTCTCACCACAAGCATTTCAATGCATAAATGTCCTGGCATGTTGTGTAAATGACAAATAAACCTGAAACTTGAAACTTAAACTTGAAAACATATCCCGAAGCCATGTACCAAACCAAAGAAATAAATGTCACAAACACATAAATAAAGACGTAAGCATTGCAAGACTTACAGATGAAGCCGTTTTGTGGGTTTTGAAACACAGGGTTAACAGGATTGCAATATGTACAAATGCTCCCTCTACAAGTCCATGGCAAACAATAGAAATTCACTGGCACTTCCTGTTCCTGTTAGTGCACTTAAAAGCTTTTACCACTAGGTGGTGCTAAACAGGATGAACAAAAGAACCAAGGCAAAACAAGCTACTATCGAATCCAATACAGGGATTTTGGAAGCATATGGCCATATAAGGATGGAATACGGGAAATCCTGGCATGTCATGACTTGAAGATACATCAGCCAAGATCTCAAAATAGACTTATTGTTCTGTCAGCGCATAGCAGAACACAACCTCTCTCTCTCTCTCTCTCTCTCTCTCTCTCTCTCTCTCTATGTGTACATTCTTTATTGCTGGTTTATTATTACACAGGATCGTGCCTTTGTTTACAGGCCTAGTGATGTCATTAGTACAGAACTGTATAGATGATTTTGTAAGGAGTAGGTTCAGTATCAGCAAGCATTAGAGCACAGGTAAAAAAAATGCTTTTTGGTGTCACTTTTCATTGAGAAACTATCGCTTCTCTTGAGCATAATGGCATATTTGTCTAATTTGATTTTTCAGAACTGCAGCTTGACGGGTTTAGGTCTTAAGTGGAGAGATGGAAGGCAGCGGAACTGCTCGACCTGTGCAAATGATTTTCCTATTATTGTAGGTCACTGAATTCATTTGAGAACGCCAACCGGTGCAGCTTCTTGGGGGACTTGTTGCATACGGTGTGTGGTGGGCTACATTTCTCTGACAGAGTGAAGGGGGCATGACTTTGAGCATATGTTTGGACTGAGGGTCGTAAAATTTAGTCTTTTGCTTTATCAGATGAAACTGAGAAAGAGAGAGAGGGAGAGAGAGAGTACTGCACACATACAGGAAGAGCTGTCTCCTCCTTCCCTCTGTGGCTGATCCTATCTGTCTGTAGGACATGAACAAATGACCCCTGCAATCGTAGCAGACCATCCAGTGGGAGCCCGGCCAATTCAGGAGGTGGAAAGTCCATTAAAAGATTAAAGTGAGGCAGTGGGCAGGGTCCTTGTGGACTTGTTAGGCACTCATCAGAATATAGCTGGCAAATTTCATTTACGGGCCAAAAGTGCAGAATATGCTTTCAAGCCTTTATCAGTCGTTTCCTCATGTTAAATGGAATACTGCTAACTTATACTGTATTAGGCTTAATGGAATAACCGTCCTAATCAATGAGGAAATTTAAATCTCATGTTTCACATCCTTGCCTGTTTTTTGTCATTTTGGACTAGATTGAATCCTGAAGTGTTGTCTAATATAACCCCACAACCCCACACCATTTCAGAAACACACTGCCACTTGTCTTTGTTCACACCGCCAATTAGGCATACCGTTGCCCTGGCAACCTTTTTAATATTTATTAGCTTTCGATCAGTAGCGGAGTGGCGTGTGCTTTTGATGCAGGTTGCCATTACTTATGCGCAGGGTACCGAGCTGGCATTTAAGAGAGGCAAAGTTTGCCATTATATGCTTTTAGTAAAGATTTTCTGTCAGTGGCGGCCTGGCAGAGGCGCCCTGGTGTTCGGAGGCAGCTGAAAGTGTGCTGAGGAAAGCTGCTTCTCTCAGGTTCAGACAGGGCTCAGTCTGTGGAAGAATGTTTGTGCGAGGGAGTGCAAAAATAAAAAGAATGATCTCTCCTGGACCCCCCCACCTTTATTTCCTTTAGAAGAAATGTTATTATATAATATTATTTAAGATATAACTTTAATATAGGTATGTTAATCGCTTTGCTTTAAGTGATTCACACTTCAGGTTGTCTTGGATGTGCCAAACGTCCCAAAGCCCACAGATATTTTTACCCATTGGTAGTTGGTTGCAGTTAAGAACTCAAGGTTCCAAAAGTAGACCTGTCAGAATAATCACCTGATCGCCTTTATTTTAGCTGAAAGCAATTACTTTCCACACTCGTCTTCACAGTGATGTGCCTATATCACCACCAACAGAATGAGATGTATTTGTGTTTTATCTGTTGACTGAGGCAAATATAATAAGCCTTCTGAAGTAACACCCTTGGAGGGAAGGCAGCCTGTACTGTTTGTTCATTTGAGCTCAAAATGCTGAAAGTTTTGACTGCTTGGAATCAAAATAGCTTATCAGAGAAACTGGCCACTTTAGGCTTGTGTAATTGTATACCTGGTCAAACTGCATGCTTAGTTACACTCACTTAGCATTTCATTAGGAACATCTTCTTGTATCTACACTCTTTGTGCATTTAATCCACCAATCATATAGGAATAATTCCAGACTGTTTATATTTATCGGTGTATATGTATACTGGTGTGAGTGGATCAGACACAGCAGTGCTGCTGGACTATTTAAACACCTCAGTGTCACTGCTGGACTGGGAATAGCCCACCAACCCAAACTATCCAGCCAATAGCGTCCTGTGACCACTGATAAAGGACTAGAGGATGGCCAACACATTCTGTGCAGTAACGGATGAGCTATTTCCTCTGACTTTACATTTACAAAGCAATCAGCAAAGTAGGGGCGTCTAATTTCATCAGTGTGAAACTAACCGGATCTCGTGTACACAATATAGCTCTCTAGGTATCAGCACTGGCCCTTGTTCAGGCAGTATCTGAGCTCATGGTGAGTTTTAGACTCTAACCTTCCTGTACTAGCTGGAATATTATTCAATGGAACACTAAGCACAGTTGTAAGTCGCTCTGGATAAGCATCTGCTAAAAGCCTTAAATGTAAATGTAATAGAGTGGACAGTGAGTGGACACACTCCAGCAGCACTGCTGTGTCAGATCCACTCACACCAGCACAACGGAAACTAACACACCACCACCACGTCAGTGTCCCTGCAGTGCTGAGAATGATCCACCACCCACAAAATACCTGCTCTATGGTGGTCCATTAGTAAAACAAGGTAAATGTGGGATAACAAAGTATGTAGTGAATCAGATGTACTACAATCTTTAATTATAGGAAGTGTTTCAATATAGTAAGTGGGGGTGATGAAATGGAAATTGAGTGCAGATACAAGGAAGTGCACCTAATAAAGTGCTTGGGGAGTGCAAGTTAATGCATCCTCCAACAGAGAACACAGATTTTAACGTACAATTATTGTGAACTTGTTGAAATGAACATATTCCTACATACCATATTCAATTATAACATACTACGGATTCAGAAAAATGCCATGTGTAGATGTTTAAAGGATGTGTTTATTTTCACATCTTACTTTCACATAGAAAAAAACTAATTTAAGATGAGATAACCTTTTATTATGGCACATGGGGAAATTTGCATTGTTGTAGCAGAACAGATACAGAACAAGAGGTAGACGAAAGTGCAGGAGTACAGAATACAAAATAAGAAACTACAGAAAATAAATAAATCTCTATTGTAAGGTCAAAAATACAACAAAACACTGAAAGATATTCCATAAATATTTTAAAGATAATTCACAGTTACGTGTACCAGCTATACAGATCACCTAGTACAGTCACCTAAACACTGATGGTATAGAGTGCATATACAGGTGACTGATATGCGGGTAATAAGGTGCAGCACCAAATATTGCACAATAAATTGAGTCACATTGAATATATGGAAAGAAATGGGTCCATATAGTGTTTTACAGTAGTGAGGGTCTGATGCTCTGCTTGGGGAGGTGGCGATTGTAGAGCCTAACAGCAATAGGGAGAAAAGAGCTGCGGTATCTCTCCTTGACACAGCACAGGTGGAGGAGCCTGTCACTGAAGGTGCTGGCCAGTTTGAACACGGGTGTTTAAACGTTTTGCATACAGCTATATATAATAGCAATATACAATGAACAAGTAAAAGACACTTAAACTGTTAATCCTAATTAGTGGTATGTAAATTAATTATATTGCTATTAATAATCAACTTTGAATTTATGCTCAACACAACAAGTATCTCGCCTCAGCTATCCAGTACATAATCACTTGATAAACAGTTAAAAACAACTGACCTGTCACTGCAGTACTGAGAATGATCCACCACTCCAATAATACCTGCTTAGGTATTAGGTCCTGAGGGGGTCCCGACCCTTGATAAATGGAATAAACAATGAGACTAACAAATCATGCTGAGAAACCGATGCATTAGAGTCTGTAATTGTAAGACTGTGCAGTGTGTTTATACGGTAAGTAGACTTGATATAATGGACAATGAGGAGGTAGCTGAGAGAGGTAACCGGTAAGTGCACAGTTACACCTTGGGCACTGTCCTTCGACCTTGCATTGCAGAGCACTGTGTGCCTGTGATTCAGGTTATGAGAAATATCCTGATGCTGTACTGACTTGCTGCATCACTGTCAAGCCAACGATGCAGTTTGGGTAGAACTTACTCACCAAGGAGTAAATGTAGTACAGTGAATGTATTTGCCTCCTCACACACTGAAACGGTATACATTGGGGGGATTTTTTACTGTTGTTGTTGGATTTTTCCCTTGTAAACATAGTTGTGGCCATTCCCACCCACAGGTTACAACTACCCCTTCACATGACCATCTTAGGCTAAGGGGGTTAGAGTTAGGTGCTTCCTTATCTTGGTGTCCCACCATCCATGGAGTATTGTGAGTATCGTGGTTGGTGTGGCTCAGCGGATAATACCACTACCCACCAGGGAGCCACCAGCACATGTGGGAGACTGGGGTTCGAATCCCAGTCTGCATGGCTATGCTACACCAATAAGAGTCCTTGGGCAAGACTCCTAACACTGCACTGGCCTACCTGTAATATGGATACCCTTGTAAGTCGCTCTGGATAAGAGCGTCTGGATAAGAGCGTCAGCTAAATGCCATAAATGTAAATGTAAATGATACTACCCACACTAAAAAGTCGTGATCTGTTTAGGAATGTCTTCACCGACATCTTCAACATCTCCCTGAGCAGTCCCAACGTGCCTCAAGGCAACCACCATCATACCCGTGCTGAAGAAGTCTTCAGTGTCCTGCCTCAATGACTACAGCCCTGTTGCACTCACACCCATCATCATGAAGTGCTTTTAGAGGCTTGTCATGAGGCACATCAAGACCCTGCTGCCTCCTTCACTAGATCCTCTGCAGTTCGCGTACCTTCCCAACTACTCAACGACAGCGCCATATCCACCAGCCTTCACCTGGCGCTCACCCACCTGGACAATAAGGACACTTATGTTCGAATGCTGTTCATAGACTTTAGTTCAGCATTCAACACACTCATTCCTCAGCACCTGATCGGGAAGCTGAGCCAACTGGATCCTGGAGACTGGAGACCTCAGTCAGTCCGGATCAGACATAACACCTCCAGCACCACCATGCTGAGCACTGGGGACCCCAGGGCTGTGTGCTCAGTCCTTTGCTGTTCACCTTGTTGACTCACGACTGTGCAGCAATGCACAGCTCGAACCACATCATCAAGTTTGCAGATGATACGACTGTGGTGGGTCTCATCAGCAAGAACGACGAGTCAGCATACAGAGAGGAAGTGCAACAGTTAACAGACTGGTGCAGAACCAACAACCTGTCTCTGAACGTAGACAAGACCAAAGAGATGGTTGTTGACTTTAGAAGGACAAGGCGTGACCACTCTCCACTACACATCGACGGCTCCACTGTAGAGATCGTCAAGAGCACCAAGTTCCTTGGAGTTCACCTGGCAGAGGATCTCACCTGGTCCCTCAACACCAGCACCATAACCAAGAAAGCCCAGCAGCGCCTCTACTTCCTGCGAAGGCTGAGGAAGGCACATCTCCCACCTCCCATCCTCACCACCTTCTACAGAGGAACCATCGAGAGCATCCTGAGCAGCTGCATCACTGCCTGGTTTGGGAACTGCACCGCATCGGATCGCAAGTCCCTGCAGCGAGTAGTGAGGACAGCTGAATCTCTTTCCACCATCACGGTCATTTACACCACACGCTGCATCAGCAAAGCAACCAGCATCATGGATGACCACACACACCCCTCATACACACTCTTCACCCTCCTCCCGTCTGGAAAAAGGTACCGAAGCATCCAGGCCCTCACATCCAGCCTGTGCAACAGCTTCTTTCCAAAAGCTATTAGACTACAGACCAATCAGAGTCTGGTCTGAACAAACACACGCACACACATCAGTGACTGAACTGAACATGAACACACACACACACACACACACATCCCCCACCTTTTTTCTTTTTTACTAAAAAAAAACCAACTAAAACCTGTCTACTGCTATTGTTCTACCACCTGGATAACCTTAGTACTGCTGCTAAATTCAAAGTACAGTGTTTACAGTGTCTAATGTTTACATTTACACCAAATACGCACAACTGCACCTTACTGCTCCCACTGCTTAGGGGCCAACTGCACTTTTTTTCCCCCTCTCTTGTATTTATTGTTTATTGTCTTGTAATGGTCTTGTGTATTTACAGTATATTGTCTGCACACGTGTACTTTGTTGTATTGTATTGAGTAGTCTATTGCTACATATAGCACCTTGGTCCTGGAGGAACGTTGTTTCGTTTCACTGTGTACTGTACACCACTGTATATGGTTGAAATGACAAATGAAACCACTTGACTTGACTTGAGGAAGTACTTACACAGCTGTATCACTATGCAAAATGAATTTACTTTAAGAAATGAAAACACATCAACATCTTTAATACTCTAACACCATTTACACACAGTTTTCTAGGTACATTTATTTCAGCATGGGCAGGTGTTCTTTATCTGAGCACAGAAAGTGCTCTCTCTCTCTGTCTCTGCATGAAGAACCTTTGGAAGAACTCCAAGCATATTTGTGACTCCAGGGTGACACAACAGTCCAATCAGGCTAACTGTCTGATAAGCTGGAGGTCATGGTGTAGGAAGAGTAGGAAGCACTTAGCCACATATGTCCCCCTAAGGAAACAACCAGAGGTGAGACATAGCAATGAAAAATAGGGTGGAAAAGTGGAAACGAATGAAGATATAGCAAGCAGTTTTGACTTACACACTGCCTAAAGCTTAAAGCTGCAGTTTGTAAGACTAAATATTAATGTTAGATGCACAGAAGCACTGAATCAATGTTCAGCTTCATTAATGCAAGATTGACATTATACTGATAAAGATATGATGACAATAGTAGGACATTCACATGGATCCTAAGCCTGTATGGTTTTACTGAGTCCTCATTGAATAATTAAAGACTCGCCCAGTCAGAGAAGGGGTCTGAAGAATAACCAACATCACAAAATGTTCTTACATTTCACATGTAATTCCATGTTTACACCAGAGAGGCCTTCAAATCCTATTAAACTATACAACATGTGGTCGGTATTGTTGGCCTAATTGAGATGCAGAAAGGAAAATGTGAGTGTAGAGAACTATTGACTAAGTTAAGTTTAGAAGACTCTGGCTTATGGTCAAATACCAGAGGCTGCAATTGTGAGGCATTTTCCTGCTGGAATACCTTTGACTGAAAACCCACTTAACCCTCTGAGGTCAAGAACATCAAAGGACTTTGTAGATATAAGACTAAATATCTCAGCAGTGATGCGTACTAGAGACTTGCTTTTTTTGGTTATCGATGGGTTGATGGAATGTTTTGATCTCATGTCCTTTAGATGCTTTGTGGTCTAGTCTTTTTGGAGACTTTGTAAGTTAAAAACATTTTCTCGATCCATGCCTTTTGATTGTTTGACCCTTTCTACATATAGGAAAATTCATTGGTCTTGTTAGGATGGCTCTTAGCCATTCATTAACACTGCGGGTTGGGTCTGTTAACTAATCAGAGACTGTGTTTCAAACTTGACCAATCAAAGGCTATGTTGCTGAGTCATTCTGGGGTGGGGTTTCTGGTGGTGTGTGTGTGCGGTAGTGCTGATCTTAAAAACCATTGTACAAAATTGAATAAGATGAGATTAAACCCTGGCTCATACACATAGAGCAGCTAAATAATAGTGCAAATATACTGGAGGATTGAAGCCTTTGGCATCTGTGCACAGGCATGGCTTGGCTGTACTGGTTGTTGAAATAATAAAAATGCAAGGATCCTTTAGGGGAAAAAAACAACAATAAAAAAACATAAATCATTTTTTATGTGTTATTCAGAATGCTCATTTCCCCCCTGATTACCAAAGACTTGGGAGAACAATTTTCAAAAGCCAACAGCCCTGTTCATCATTTTTCTCTGTGTGTTTTGAAAGTTCTTTGAGATAAAATTCCAGATTTTCTTTGAGATTTAAAATCATATAACTATTTATGAATTTATGCAGCATCACTCCAGTCAAAGTCCTGATTTGAACCCTATTTAAATGCTGAGGCAGGACCTTAAAGGAGTAGTTCGCACTTAAAAGAGGTCCAGTGAGCCTAAAATGAAAGCAAAGGAGATTCTGCTGGGATTCCTACACAGTCAATGCCAGGGCAGATTCCCGGTTATAGGAAGAGTCTGGTTCCGGTTGATGCTGGTGTTACTGAGTTTAGAAGGACAATTATTTTTCCATGCAGGTGATATATGTCTTGCAAAAGTCCTCCTTGTCTCCTTGTCTTATACACTGGTAGACCAAAAAAATTTAAATTGTAATTTAGATTTAAATATGCACATATTTTAATAAATAAGATTAAGATATACGATTTAGATATATGTTTGGATATCTAGGACCTACTGACTGAATGTGCTGTAGCAGGCAACAGTTCGTTTTACCCTAACTGCTACAGTGAATAGCCTCCCATTTCTTAAACAACCATATGGGAAAAGGTATCTCATGATCGCGGAAAAAAGATATTGCCGTGTTCCAGAAGGGTTAGTGGTAATCATCAAGCAAAGAAGCCAACTAAAGAGAAGTTAAAATGGCTGGAATGACATGTTATTAAAAGCTGGAAAAATCAGTAATTACTTAAATGCTTAAAATCAGGAAACTCACGAGTTAGTGAGGCAAATGAGAAAACCTGATGGGGAGCATAAAGATTTGACTCCGGAGATTGGACAATGGAACAAGTTCATGTGGTCTAATGAGTTCAGACTGGCCCCGCTCCAGAGAGATGGGCGCATCAGAGTAAGAAGGGAGGCGCTTGAAGCGCTGAACCTATCATGCAATATATCCATTGTACAAGCATCTGGAGTCAGTGTTATGATCTGGGGTTGCTTCTGTTGGTCCAGTGTTATGATCTGGTGTTGCTTTAATTGTTAAGGTCAGTAGATGGCAATAACATTAAGGCAGCTGACCACCTGAATGTACTTAATGACCAGGTTTTTCCCATCAGTGGATCTTATCTTCCCAGACAGAGTGGGCATATACCAAGCTGGTAAAGCTGAGATTTATCAGGCTCAGATTGGGGAAGAAGTGGTTCAGGAAGCATGAGGTATCATTTCCACACATGAATTGGCCACCAAAGAGTGTAGGCCTTAACCCCATAGGCTGTCTTTAGGATGTGCTGGAGAAGACTTAATGAAGTGGTTCAATACTCCCAACGCCAATACAAGATCTCAGCCAAAAATGAATGCAACAATGGAATGGTTGGTGACAGAGTGCCACTGTGAATGTGTGCGATAGACAAAGCTGAAATAGAAGAACTCACGATGCTGTGGCCAGCAAAGCAGGAGGGCATCACATTATGTGCTTGTGCATTATTGAGTTGGACTGCATTTGTGAGAAGCAACAGTCTTTCTGAACTGAAAGTCACTGTACACAGATGAATGAAGTTGACTTGCGGATCAACAAATCGTTCGACGAGACGTTTGATTCTGATTCGGTGAAACAGATGGTTCGAGAAGATCGATTCTGTAAACTGAATAGAAAGCCCCATCACTGCCTTCTGTTTTCCTAGTTTTTGCTCTCCCGATCCACATCACAGCTCTGCCTACTTTCCCATCCAATTTAATCTTCCTGTTTGCAGATGAGGAACCCAACTGAAAGTGGCAGTTTACTGTTCAAAGATGCAGGGCAGCGACAATAAGAGCTCTGAAAGCCCTCCTTTTGATGCCCTTCTTCACAGCCCAGTGTTTATCGTTCCACTGTCATTAGCACTGGGGCCTTGATATGCAGCTCGACTCTCTGCATCTCCCTTGAGATCAGTGGGAAACGCTGACATAAAAACACATTTATTAAGCGTGCATGCAGGCGGTAGACGAAAATCAAAGTTAGACTTTATTATAACTGAGGTAATGCTTTGCTGGGGTTAAATGAGAGATGACTGAGCGAAAAAGACATCACAATGAACTGTGATGAAGGCCACAAATCAAATCAAACGAACCCCCATGTCTTCAACAGCTAGCGCTAAATGGGTGGTAAGCACTAAAACCATCAGGCTATAAGAGATTTGTTTTTTATGTCTTATGCTCACTTAGGGCTGAAAGGCTTTGGCAGACATGTGGTTGCTTGTGTCTGTGGAACGTGATTGCATTTGAATGTAATACACATGTAAGGAAACATGCGTTCCTGATTTAAAGGCGTTTGTCTTGCTATGCTGCTTTGCATGATTACACGTGATTGGTTACTGACCATGCACAAGAGAGCTTTGATGAAGCAATTTATATCCTATTGGTACCATGAATTGACTCCTTCCTACTTCAGCGTTCCTCTATTGCTTACCTCTTGCTTTCCAGTGTTCCTACTTTCCTGCTAGAAAACAACAGTGCTTATGCTTCGGCAGACACAACAGCTCCCCAGACATGCCCTCCACGGGCACATATCATAGAAAACTGGATTATTTCACTCGTTTAATGAAAAATGTGATGTAGTATGTAAACAAAACATCATTTACTTGCCAGTCCATATAAGGGTAGCAGCAGGAAGAAGGAAGAGCTTGTATGTTCAGTAATAAACTTCACCTCTTTCAACCTCTGATATCTACAAATCTGCAGCTATGCCAAGCATATCGTTGCTGTCCAAAGAAAAACAAGTACCTCCAAAATGGCATCTATACAGGAGAGGCCATAACCTCATTTGTCTTCTTCATCTTTACATGCTGTTGATAATTTTAATTCATTTTGGATTGTTGTAAAATGTTTTGATGTTTTAGCAATCTTACATGTTCCTCCTGTAAAGGGGCAAATACTGGTCTTTAATCCCACTCAGATATTACAAGTGGATCTCAGAGGAGAACTCAGTCACTCATCTACTAAACCGCATTATCCTTCTGGGTTGCAAGGGGAGCTGGAGCCCATCCCAGCTATCAATAGGCAGAGGGCAGGAAACACCATCCAATACCTCTGGGATGAGTTGGAGTGATCTAGAACTGATCATTCAACATCAGTACCTGACCTCACCAATGGTCTTGTGGCTGAATGCAATCAAATCCTAATTACACATTAAATTCCTTTTAGTTCTACTGCTGCAGTTGCTGTGCAGAGGTTAACACGCACGCTTACTTGCCGTTATCACAACTGTCACTCTTCTTAAGGCTGATAATGCTTGTAGAAAGACGAGCAATTAGTTACATGTTCCCATACAAATAGAAACAAAGAGGAATCTTTACAAAGAAAAAAAAACCTTTCCTTTAAAAGAAGACATTCACATTTCACAAAGAAGGGAACAGAAATCTGTCCTTTCTGTCTATAGAGCTGTCAGAGAGGCTGTGTGTGGAGATAATATTATCCCTGCTGGTGGAGATGTTTTCATTTGTGTGAGTGACACGCACATTGAACTGGAAAAAATGCACATCGCTCTTCCATTGAGCCATGTCGCAGGCAGAACATCATATTCCAAACTCCTCACAATAATAGCATGTTCCTCTGCTCCGAGTTTTTCAGCAGAGGACTCTGCAGGCGAGTTGAGAGAGAACTGCGTAGTTATGTGATTAAGTTCAACTGGTTTGTACAAACCACATTTGTCAGGCTAAAAAACAGGCGCAGCAAGAATCAAGAAAGTATAAAATCAATCACCGAGAGAGCAAATGAAAAAACACCCAGTATGCATACGACAAGGATGAATACAATTAGACTGGATTTATGCCCGAGTTTCCAGGCATTTGAGCTGGTTCTAGATTAAGCTGTCTGTAAATCCTGAATGCCACAAATGTAATGCTGTGTTGCTGAATATGCTCCTGCGAGAGGTTTAGAAGTCACATGCTGTCAGTAGCTCTGCTCTATGTCAGGAATGTCGCCCTTTTATGGTACTCGGCAGCACAAATAGCCCACTTTTTTAGAAATGATTTTGATGCAGTGTTATTCAATTCTAAGGTAGGTGTGGGTCTGGAAACATGCAAATCTGAATCCTCTAGAGTTTAGTGCAGGTACCCCGGTAATACAGCTGCTGCGTAACATTGGTTGCCAAGGCTGACCATTTGAGAGACTGTACAATGCTGCCTGGACTGTCACCTTGTGTGGCGGGGGTGAACTGGCAACAGAGCAAAGCTACAGCTACACAGCTACACAAGTGGCGCCACACAGCAAAGCTGCCCGGATCGACCGATTGAGTGGCATAACATCGTAGCTCTGATGCTGACTTGGCCAGACACCTGAGTTACAAGCAGCTATGGGGACTCATGGGCTGGAGAACATCTTCTCCCACAGCTATGAACTCTTGTGGGGCTAGCTAAGTGACTGCTTTGCTTGGTCTGGGGAGGCTTTCCACTGGCACATGAGAAAACTGTCTGTATCAATTTTAGACAGTGCATTTGTTATTGTTGTTGTTGATGATGATTTTAAAGGGGATGAGACTTTGCTAGTCCTAAGGTAAACAGGTACATAATATAGAGTTCATGTTATTAATCACAGAACATAAGAACGCAGTACAGTACAGTAACCCAGATGGATAACGGGGTTTAAAAGATGAGAGAGTAAGTAAAGACTTACTCTAAGTTAGTAAAAGCTACAACTGGCCTGACTCCATTCTTAAATCAACGAAAATGCAATGGTAGGGATGTTGCCAAGAATAAGTTTGTGTCTACTCAGGTTGACCACAGACTCACCCAATCATTAAAGCAAATGTCTATGTTTTCATTAAAGTGCTCTATATTACCATATACAATACCTTCTTCATCAATCTGAAGAATCATTCAGCATGCACAGAACCATTTAGGTGTGCAAACATGAAACCAGTCTTATGTAGTGTAGAATATATATTTTTACCCGTTTAAATCTGAGTATCTGTGTGGAGCGGTGGAGCAGACATTTCTGCTCCATGTTTAAAGTGTTCTGTAATCACTTCACTGTAACGCTATTCCGGATTTCTATTCCTGCTCCACACTCACTCCTCGCTCACATGTCAAGGAAAACTCATCCCATGTCGTCAAATGACTTATTCGAATGATATTTATTTTATGTCTTGCTTTATTTAATATCTTGATGACTTTTATAATTTATGGCCGCTATGAAATGAAAAACTTATAGGCTCAAAATGCCAAAGAGGCAGTCAGTGTGGAAAAAGGACTGTCTGGCTTATGGGATGGAGTGATATTTGAAGATGCTCCAATAGATGCTAGAATTTTCCGATACTCAGGACAAAATCACACCACTCCACATCTGACTCCACTTCCACTCCGCACCACTGACACACTCTAATCCAAAGGGGCTGTGTAAAAATGTCAATGTTGAAGGTTACTTCCATCATGTCACTGAGTGTAAGACCTAAGTGGACCATAAACATATTTCATGGTTGTATGTGTTGGCTGTATGTGTACTTCGGATGAGTGAGTTTAGGATTTTAAGTTTGTTGTTTTCCTGCAATGGACTGGTGGCCTGTCCAGGGTGTTCCCTGCCGTCTGCCCATTCAGGGCTGGGATAGGCTCCAGCACCGCCTGTGACCCAGAAGGATAAAGCTGTTTAGATGAGAGAGAGAGAGAGAGAGAGAGAGAGAGAGAGAGAGAGAGAGAGTTTGTTGTGTCGTTTCTCCTTGTCACACATTTCAACTGTCTGATTTAACTTAGTTATGTCATCTGCTTTCTGTCTGTCTGCCAGGGCTGTATGCTTAAGGACACTGAGGATGATTAATGTTAGGTGTAGGAGGTTTTGCAGTTTCCTGTTATTCCTTGTCGTCGTATGTCTCAGCAGTCTGATTTGAACTGAGATATGAGGTCTTCATTGAGTTATCGTGCACTGAAATGTCTGTGGTAAGTGGTGCATGGTTCCTAGCAAAGGTGCTGCACTGTTGGTTGGGTTTTTAGAAGTCAGCAGTGGTAGGCAAGTTCATCATTATTCTATAATACCACAAAATGTACATCTTGTTAGAAAAACATTTCTAATGCTAGTTGGTTTAAGAGCCCTCCTTCAGGTACTGCATGAAAGTGACTGCATGGCTAGACTACAATGTTAAGCAATGTAATACCAGAGCATTCAGGATAGAATTCCGAGGTCATTTGGATTGGAGCTCTAGATAAACTCTTATTCGCTCTATATTATGAGACAATATATTTGGTAGGATATTAGGAAGGAGTCGTTCCAAGCATGGTCTTTCTCCAGAACCTTTATTGCAGTATCATTATGTTCAGCACAATAAAATCAATCCCCCTGAAGTACTATAATGACTCCTGGGGCAACTCATATTGTATCTCTGGGAGATAGCCCATTTACTTCAGCTAACGTGTAGGTAAGACATAGCTGCAGGTTCAGGCAAAGTGCAGATACTATATAGCCAATGATGAAATATCTGGACGTTAAGGTTGTTGGGAAGATGTGTGCAGCAGTTTTGTTAGGAGCTTTCTCTGAAGGTCTGGGATGAATGTTAGTAGGTTTGGAGCATATTAGAACCCCTTGGCAGTCAGGAGCTCTATGAGCTGTAGTCACTGTTTTGCAGAGAATTACCTTCAGTTCTATTTAAGACTTGTTATAATGTTCAGCAAATAAACAAATACATCAAATACATAATTTTTCACATACCTCAAATGTAGTTTATAAAAAAAAGCCACATTTGGCCTTTCAAAGATGCTTAGCTATATAGGGGTTGGACAATGAAACTGAAACACCTGTCATTTTAGTGTGGGGGGTCTCATGGCTAAATTGGACCAGCCTGGTGACCAATCTTCATTAATTGCACATTGCACCAGTAAGAGCAGAGTGTGAAGGTTCAGTTAGCAGGTAAGAGCACAGTTTTGCTCAAAATACTGCAATGCACACAACATTATGGGTGACATACCAGAGTTCAAAAGAGGACAAACTGTTGGTGCACGTCTCGCTGGCGCATCTGTGACCAAGACAGCAAGTCTTTGTGATGTATCAAGAGCCACGGTATCCAGGGTAATGTCAGCATACCACCAAGAAGGACGAACCACATCCAACAGGATTAACTGTGGACGCAAGAGGAAGCTGTCTGAAAGGGATGTTCGGGTGCTAACCCGGGTTGTATCCAAAAAACATAAAACCACGGCTGCCCAACTGACGCTGTATAGGCCGCAAAAGGAGGCCCTACACCATACTAATAAATGATTGTGGTCTAAAACCAGGTGTTTCAGTTTCATTGTCCAACCCCTGTAAATATAGACAGTTTTAGGTATTCCCAAACAGATGTTTTTGACACTGCATGACATGAAAATGAATGGTAACGCTATAACAGTGTGATGTGTGTGTGTGTGTGCGCGCTACATGTAGTTGACATGATATCAAATATTATTGGGAAGGAAGATAAAGGTTACCAGGAACAATCCATGATAATACATTTAGACTGATATGATCAATATTCATTGAGCTACACATACAGAAGTAGTGTCTCTTAGTATGGTGTCGGGTTGCTCATATGGAGTCGTAGAGGTTTCTAATGGTGTCCTGTGATAATCCATCCCATGCAGCTTGAATATTCTCACACAGTTCCTGCAGATTTTGCAGTAGAGGGGGAGATGGAGTTACACCAGGCCTTCCGATTGTGTGATTACAAACTGTTCTTGGCCCTGACCACGGTGCCTCCCTACACAGATTTATTGGTTGTCTCCACCAAGACAAAAGTGGCCTCCTCATTAAAGATGACCTGCTACCATTCTGAGTCACTCATGGCGGCAGTGCAGTCTTTGGTGACGTTAATGCAGTGTTAAGGCCAGTCATTGTAACAGTCGGCATACATGTAGTCCTGAGTTGTGCAGCCGCCTGACAATGGTGTGACCGCGGTGCCCCTACATGCAGAATCGTGGGTCATCTCCACTAAGACCAAAACAGGACTCGTCACTAAAGATGACCCGCTGCCAATGGTGCTGGCACTAACAGGATGACCCATGGAGGGCATCACTGCTCACTGAATGTCCACAGTGGTGATTGTTGGGTCAGTCAGGTACAGTGATAAGACCTTGATTCATTTGCATGTCTCATGATGTCTAACCTAGCCACAAAGTTTCATTCCTGGTGCAACTATTTGTGCAGCTGTTTTTGGACATGAACTGTATAAATGTCCCTGTGACACAAAACACTTTTCTGGGAAGGCTCTAGGTTTTGGAGTATGTCCAAAGGAAAATGTGTGAGGTCAGATACTGAGGCCTGGCTCGCAGTCAATGTTCTAATTCATCCCAAAGGTGTTCAGTAGGTTTCCTTCGTGGCTCTGTGCAGGCTCTGTGAGGATGTCCTCTATACTAAACTCATCAAACCATGTCTTTACAGACTTTGCATCAGGGTACAGTTATTCTGGACTAGGTAAAGGTCTTGCCCAAACTGTTGCCACTAAGATAAAAAATCTAATTGTCTAAAATGTCTTTGCCTGCTATAGCATTAACATTAACCTACACTGGAACCAAGGGCTCTAGACCAAAATCTGGAAAACTGTCCTAGACCATTTTGCTCATGTTGCTTCCAGATGCGGTTTTGGTCTCTGTAGTGAGTGATGGAATAGAAGATGTGTAATTTTACATGAATTTGGTGATGCCCCACACATCTTGCAGAGCTGTTTTCTCTGCTATAGGCTTTAATTTTACAATATTTGCACTTACAGTTGCTCTAGTGCTGATCTAGCAGAGCTGTGTTTTCACAAACTAAACTGAGGCAAATGTAGCCACATATGCAAGTGCCGTCAAGTCATTTCTGATCTCTGGGGACCACATAAATAGTGTACCTCTATAATGTCTGGTCTTCTCTTTGGGTCTTCAGTCTGCTGAATATCAGGTTCATCCTTCCTGTGATTGTTTCCATCCGATCTTCCATCAAGCTGGTCAACTTCCTTCGTCTTTCACCTTCAACTCTTCCAAGCATAATAGTCCTTCTCAATGAATCAGTTTTTCTCATAATATATTTAGAATAAGAGAGCTTCTGTTTGTTTATCTGAGCTGTGAGTGCAAGGTGAGGACTGATTCGGTCCAGCATCCATTTGTTTGTTTTCTTTGACAGCACCAAAGGTTCAATTCAGGGCTCTGTGTAGGCTCTGTGAGGAGTTCCTCTATCTTCTTCGTAGACTGAAGAAAACTGTTGCCACTAAGCCAGAAAAATATAATTGTCTAAAATAGTCAGTTGTCATGTAGAGTAAGAGAGCTTCTGTTTGGTTATCTGGACTGTGAATGCGAGGTAAGGACTGACTTGGTCCAGCATCCCTTTGTTTGCTTTCTTTGACGCTCAAAATTCTTCGACAGCACCACAAAACCGTCTATATTCTATCCGTCTCTCTTGTTCATTGTCCAGTTTTCACATCCATACAGAACCACAGGGAAGATCACAGCCTGAACAACTCTGATCTTTGTTTGTAGAGACCAATTGTTACATTTAAAGATCTTTTTCAAGCTAGATCCTTTGTTGTCAATAACCAAAACAAACTACAGACACCAAAAATGTCTCGGATGGTCGATTACATCTGAGATAACTAGAAAAAAGTAAAAAGTAATTTTTCTCACTGATTGCCTCTAAAGAGAGAAGTTTCAGTCCAGTGCAGTTTCTCCATGTTTACAGCAGGCTCTTCCCACCCTGAGGCACCCGGTCAGACCCTGAGGGTGATTTGTATGTATGCTTCCAGACTTGTATCCCAGTGCTCACAAATTCTTTAATGTTGAAAGTAGGAAATTGACCTGTTTTAAGCTCTATGTACAGCTGACTCTTAGTTCTCTGCTGGGTGGGTAATTATTACTTTCCAAGCTCTTACAGAGGAAATGGGCTGTTCGGCTAGCACATGCTAGCACTAGCGGGCTGTGAAATGCTCATCTGTGCTGCAGCTGTCGGAGGTGTGGTCTGTCAGGAAGGGTGGCAGTGGGTGTGCGGCAGTGGCACGCTGTGGGGAGTAAAAGGGGTACGCAGGCCGCAGGGTAGATTTGGGCTGATTTCTGCAGCGGAAGCTCGGTCGGGGGCTAAATGCTGTGCCTCGGCTACTCGGTTTGATTTGCCCTCACTGTTTGGATTTGCTTTGATGAGTCCTGGACTGTGCTTTGCGCGGCTGAGTGCTGTTTCTGGTTTTTTGTGCAGTGCTTTAAGCGTCCTGCTGAGATGCAGTCTGTTGGATTTTTTTTGAAAGGCTCTAATAAATAATGCAATGTAAATAAGTTCAGCCATTAGCCATTAGTTATGCAGACACCCAATTAGCTATCTAAGCTACCCGTTGCTTATTTATGCTTGGCAAACAGTAAAGCAGTAAGTTAGCACCTTGAATCCTATTACCACAGCAGCTGGCCTTGCAGTGGGAAAAAATCCATGGAAGTTTTCCTCTCTGTGGTGTAGCTGGAGATGGTAAGACATATGGATTGATAGCAAAGAAACCACTATTGATCAACCCACATGTAATCCCACAGGGCTTTGAGTGCAGACAGTGTGCAGGTTTGCCTCATTGGGCCGGGCTGTAAAACGGATACTTAAGTCAGCTGGGAATGAAACGCGTGCGAATGCTTTATAAAGTGTGTATCAAAGCAGAGCACCGTTCTGTAGGGATTCAGGTCACAAAGAAATAAGCCCTGGTGACAGACAGGACACATACTGGTGGATTCTTTAAAAAGCCAGAAAGACAATGTTAAAATAATCATCATGGCCTCAGACTTTTGTAACTGCTGCTCATCAAATAGTGAGAGCAACAATGAGGAGGCATGGGCTAAATGAGGCAAAATTGCAGATCGTGGATGAAATGTGATAACACAAGTGCAGCTGAGGATCAACTGTTGCCTCAGGATTAACCCTAGCAAATCAAGCAGCTTGGCGGCTGTCCGTCTGAGAATCTGATCTGCTCCTTTAAATCTGCCAGCAGTGGATTAAAACACATGCATGTTCACATTGACCACAGTAAAATGTATTGAATGTCGGCTCTCTGGACAGAAAAAGAGTCACCTTGTGTGCTTAAGGTGGTAGTAACTTCAGGCTACTGCAGATGGCGTTTCACACGGATGAATGGGCTATAAATGCCTACATGAGTGATGGGATTCATATGTTGAGAGGAGGTGGTACAGTTCAGTGAATGTCCCATTCAATGTGTGGGTCACAAAGTGGATGTTTATGATCGGCTAAAAGGAGGGATTGCATTTGGGAGTGCCAAAGGCAATAGTGTGAGGGAAGTCGTTGAATTTGCCTATGTATGGAAGCATACGGTCCGCTCAGAATGTGCCAAGGAAGGCATCCACCAAATCTGACCCAACTTTGCAATTCTTTAATGCAAGAATGGCTGAACATCGATGTGGAAAACTCCAGAACAAAACATCCAGAAACTTGTCCAGTCCATGCTGAATCTAATTACAGTTGTTATTCATGCTTGTGGAGGTATTGCATGCTATTAGGTGCTATAGGTACACAGGTGACTATAAATGTAGCTATACTTTAAATACCAGTTCATTTCTGGTACCATGCTGTAAGACAAGCTAAATAAACAACACATTACGTTGTTTGCAGAAAAAAGAAAAAAACACTGTAGAAAATACCTCATGGTATCCAAGGGGTCCAATGCTGGCTGGCTACTCCAGCACTGGCTCATTCAGTAGGTAATGCAGTAATGCAGCTTTGAACACACATCTCCTCCTAAACCTGAACCGTGTAACAATTCATCAGCCAGTCTCTTAGGAACTTTGGGTGTGTTTTAGATGTACAAATATGTTTTCAGTAGTATGATGGACATAGTTACAGTTGCTAAGGTGATTATGCTAGGACTTCACTCTGAGGAGGAGCTGTGCTAGACCTCTAGTTTGACAAAATACCAGAGGCTTGCAGATTAAGAGTAAAGCACATAACAATTTTGTTGAATTTCCCTGAATTACTTGAGCATTTAGTTACCAGCATAATAAACTGATTTTCAGGGACCCACAAAAATTCTGACTTTGAGAAATGTAGGGGTTTTAATGGGTTAATTAGGTGGTCCCAGACCCCTCACAACCTCTTGTCTATCTTACTGTAAAAATATCCTTTATTTATTTATTTATTTCACATCCATATCGTTTACCTGTGATTTGGTTTAGATAGTGACATGTCAGTAGGTACTGACATCCTCCAGTATCAGAGAAAACAATTTCTTGTCTGTTCAGACCAGTTCACTGACGGCCAATCGCTGTAATTCAGTGGTCGAATTGGGAGAAAAGTTAAACGCAGTAGGATATGCCCTCCCTTCTTGTCAATCGTTATAAATTCTGGAGATCTGTGCCACTTGCACACAAGGCCATTTAAAATTCCATTAGTGAAGAAGTTAACCTAGACCTGATTTTGGCATGTCAAGTATTCGTTTAGTTTAAAGTATTCATTTTGTTTCTCAGGTGGGGTTGAAACAGAGCGCTCTCGCTATGCAGTGTATTAAGTCTCCTGAATCATAAAGTACACTGGGCTTGTCTGTGCTGTGATGGTTTTGCTACCCTCGCTTTAGTGTAAGCAAATCAGCTCTTATGAACAAAAACAGCCACACAGCTACAAATCGCTTTATTCGTTCATGGTAGATCAGGCATATTATAGCATCATGTATCATAGAGCAGAGCTGTAAATGAACCAGTAAAGTGGAAGTCTAATGAAAGTCTCAGACTGGGTGTAAACCATGTAATTGTCATTATTAAGGGTTACTTGATCTGTAGAAGTCTACAGTTATTGTTGTGGCTTTACCATTCATTTGGTTTACATTACAGCTACTTTTCTACAGCCATATAATCACATAACTTATTATCATCATGTGATAAATTTTGCATCTAAATGTAAACCAAAACATTATGGCACTCTCTGCTGTGGTCCTGTTCCCACCCAGGGTTGCAAGACCTCTGAATCTGCTGTGTGGTATATGCCACAAAACATTAGTAGCCGATCCGGCAAGTCCTGTAAGTTGTGAGGTGGAGCTTCCATGGATTGGACTTGTTGTTCCAGCACAGCCCAAAGATGCTGAATCAGATTGAGATGTGGGGAATATGCAGGGCAGGGTAACACCTCCTGGAACTCTCCCTCATGTTCCCCTAACTGTAGTGTGGCAGGGAGCATTATCCCGCTGAAAGAGGCCAGTGCCATTGGAAAAAGCCAATCGGTGTGGGCTGCCACAGGAAGGTTTAGGTACACGGCATGTTTTAAACTGACGTCCACATAAATAATAATTCCCAGAGTTTCCCAGTAGTATATTGCCCAGAGAATCACACTCCCACATCTGGTTTGCCTTCTTTCCACGGTGCATCCAGGAGCCATAATGTCCCTGAGCAAAAAATATGAGACTCCTGTGATAACATGGGTCAGAAAATGAGAAATAATCCAACAAAATGAAATACCATGATTGTCCTAGGAGGATCAATGTATCCAAATTAGCTGGTTACCTACTACATTAAATGGATATTGGGTGGTTGGTCTTAGTGGGTGGACAAAATGTGGACTGGTTTATAGTTATTGTTGGTAGGTTTTAAAAAAATTATCTTCATCATCAAAGGAATAGTTGCACCCATAAGGACGTATTGGGTTGCAATGCTATTCTGAAGAAAGATAAAGGATACCAGCAACAATGATGATACATTTAGGCTGATAATGGGAATATTTATTGAGCTACACATACAGAAGTAGTGTCTCTCAGTATGGCATCAGACTGCCATGTTTGCTGATGCAACATGAAGACTTCTGAGCATAGAGCTGTAGAGGTTTCTAATGGTGTCCTGTGATAATCCATCCCATGCAGCTTAAATTTTCTCACACACTTCTTGCAGATGTGTGTTAGGCTGGAGGTGGAGTGACACAAAGACCTTCTGAATGACACACAGATTTGTTGGTAATCTTCACCAAGACAAAAATCCCACTGCCTTTCTGATACAACACCCTGATGTTGATGTGCTGTTAAGGGCAGTCAACATCACCATAGTCTGTGTGCATGTAGTCCTGTGTTGTGCAACCATCTGCCAATGGTGCTGGAACTAACAGGATGACTTATGGAGGGCATCACTGCTTGCTGAATGTTACCACACACCTTTTTCAGGAGGGGATTTCAGGAATAAAACTATGAGCCATGAAAAAATGCAGAACCGGTCCTTTAAACTGAAGTGCTTAATAAAACGGTGGCTCTGTGTGCTTATAAGGCTCAGCAGCTTGGAATGTGGCCTACAAATGGATATACACACACACTCACACACACACTTGTCGCCGGGTTGACAGCTCTTGCATCAGTGAAGTGAGCTCCTGATGAAGTTCAATGGCACTCATGTCTTTGTCAGCTCGGCCAGACTGGAGAAGCCCAAACAGAGTGTCAGCAAAACAAAAGCTCCATTCTGGCTTTTGCAGAGTTTGTCTTGAGTATACCTGACAGGACTCCCAAACACTCTCTCTCTCTCTCTCTCTCTCTCTCTCTCTCTCTCTCTCTCTCTCTCTCTCTCAGACAAATAAGTCAGTGGGCTGTACTCATTATCCATGCTCTTTGGAGTCGGCCTTCACTGTAAGAGGAGATGTATGAAGGAGCCCATAGAAAGCCAGGCCTCTTAATAAAAATCATCCATTTTTGTCACAGCCCAGCAGAGTGAAGTGAAAAATGCATTTGCACAGTATCAATAGGTGATCTTTTTTTTCCTCTTTCCCCTCTTTCCCTCTTTTGTAAAGTGGATTCCTCTGAAATGGGGGCAGCTTGTGGCACCGGCGTGCTTTTCCTTCAAATGGCTTTGTCTTCAGCGAGGGCTGACCCAGCTCTCGACGCTCGGCTCACTCATGAGGCCGAAGGAGCCCAAATTCGCACTTATCATCCGTAAGTGATGAGTGTCAGAACCTCATCTCTTCCCTGGCCTCTTTAAAGAAGGGATGAGCCATGTGGCCCCCTTTTTTTTTGAACCCCTCACCCACACAATTGAATCACCAATTTTAAGTTCATATTAGAAAACGGATAGTTCTAGCTCACTGTATAATATTCAATGTGTATGTGCTGAATTCTGTTTTAATATGCTCAGATAATAAAAAGCCCTGTTAATGGAACACAAGTGGGACGAAAGTGTGGAACGGGTATCTTCAACTGGTAATGTTGCTTGGAAGCCTTAGCATACTGTTAACAATGCCTTCAAATTCAAAGAGCTTAATAATTATCATGTGCAACCCTTTAATACATTTGTCATAATAAGAACACTTTAGAAAGTTTCAACCGCACTGTTTCAATAGCTCATTCCATGCATTATTCAGTGTGTTTTACTTTCAGACATGTTAGTAGACATGTTAAAATATCTAATCACAAAGCTAATCATTTCACTATGCAAACGCGTGAACACTGGAAAAGGTGGGAAGTTGAGAACCAACCCCCTGTAGGGAAGTACAGAAGCTTGCCTCCCCCCCTAGGAGAGCATTTTAGTAAATTTATCATGAATAAAGGATATATTGTGGTGCACTCAGGGAATAAAATACAGGCATGCAAGTAAGGGCTCCAGTTCATGGAGTTCAACAGCTGTACCAGTTCGAGTCATATCAAAATCTGTACTGCTTTCCTGCTGTTTTGACATACTGTATTTGTCATTCATCAGTACCAATAAAGCATTTTTTCTGTTATTTTATTTCTTTTCCCTTAACATTTAACATTTGTGCAGTTTGATGTACCAAAAGTGGTCATAATTCGCTTGTTAGATTACCATTTTCCAGCCTCTCTGATTGCCTTAGAAAAAACATAGGTGCATACTGTGCCTTTAAACTGATTTAAGAATAAAATGAATTCTGTTCTGATTGGCTGTACCGTATTGTGACACATAGATAAAGCACTCAAATCTACTACTAAGAGCTATTTCTCATGACTTTACTGTGAATAGGCGGGGTTAAACTGCTATTGACTGAACAGGTGGAGTATTGTGAAACTTTAAGAGTTGAGTTAAACATTTAAAAGCAAATGACTTTGTTTGCAAACTCCAGGAACTTGAGTTAAATCTGTTACTGTAAAATTGTAATGCTTTATTGTAATGTACTATTTATGAGGCTGCATTACAGCTACATAAGCTTGCCATTGCAACTGACACAACCCTTCATAAATGTCTAGAGATAGATAGATAGATAGATAGATAGATAGATAGATAGATAGATAGATAGATAGATAGATAGATAGATAGATTATTGATCCCAGAGAGAAATTCAAGAAATTTATAAGTTTATAAGAATAAAAAATATAAGTGGTTATTCCAGTAAGTGTCATCTGTCTGTCATAAAGGCTACTTTATGCAAACAAAACTGACCCATAACCTTTATAGCCACTGATATCTATTGGAATAATAATTTATAAACATGTATGTAGGATTATATCCGTTGTCATGATAAGCTTCTGTGGGTGTCATTATGTCTTATTAACAGTACCGTAAAGTAAAGTGTTACTGTGTACGGAGGTCTGCTGCTAGGGAGGGGATTCTTCCTTTCAATCCTTCTTGTTGCCAGCTTCCAAATGAGAAACACTTCAAACCTACTCGTTTTGTGTGAATGTCATATTCATCATTCACAGTTTTGCGGAAGGCAACTGGTATATCAATCAAAATCATGCTCAGAGGTGGTGAGTGACAGGAAAGGGGGCACAGATGGGATTTTCTTTTTTTCAAATTTACTACATAATTTACTTGCTCAGATGTAAATGAAATCATTCAGAGTGATGTGAAACTGTTTGTTGTAGACAAACACAGACTTGGATTTCTTTACAGTGGTGGTGATGGGAACCAGGGGTACAATGCAATCTGTATATACAATGCCAATCTAGAGTTTATTTGCTATTTAAAAAGAGTCAGTGAACATACACAGGCCTTCTGGTTTTAATATGTATTATTAGCAATAAAGAATGAAAAAAAATAGTTGTAAATATAAAAAAGACTAAAACTATGTTTTAAACTATTTGACCTTGTAATACCTTGTATGTAGCTCTTCTGCATGAATGGCTTTTAATAAAATATGTTTTAAGGAAAACAAATCACAAAACATTAAATGCTTGGGATGTCAGTTGTGACTCAATATGTTTGACTAGAATGGAGCATTTCACACCATACCTAAACTCTCAACTCAGAACTGAATCACTTAAGGGTTCTGTTACAAAGAAATGTAGAGAAATCTGTGGAATTCTGTATGAAAGTTGGCATAGAACAGAAAACTGTATTTATACTGGCCTAGTTTAATAGGCAGACAGAGCTGACATACCATAAACCACAAACTCTGTTCTCCTTCAAATACAAATTCTGCATTTGCAAAAGAGGGCAGTTAAAGATTTGATTCTAAAACCCTAAACTGTTCAACAGTCTTTACTGTTTTCAGAATCAGAATCTCTTTATTTCACCAAGTATGTTACACATACAAGGAATTTGTCTTGGTGAGAGCAACACGTATGACAAGTAACAAAAACAGAACACAGATTATTTACAGTATTAAACTAAAGGAAAATTACACTAAACAATAAATAGGGTAGGGGATAAATTAAAAAAGTAAAAAGTACTAAAGGTAATAAAGAGCTGAAGAAGCTGAGAGGTGTTGAAACAGATTTAGTTGAAAAATATTATATATAGAAAGTTACAGATGACCTGAATATTTACAGAAAGAGAACATCTGTACAGGTGTGCAAATAGCTGTTCAGTCCGGTTTGGTACAGTTCAGTTGTAGGTTTCGGGGTTTACAGTGGGAGGTGTCCACTGTGGTTGAGGAGCGCTACAGCTCTGGGGGAAAAGCTGTTAGCATGACGTGTTGTGCTGGTTTTGATGGACCGCAGTCTTCTACCAGAGGGGAGTGTCTGGAAGAGGAGGTGTCCAGGATGTGAGGGGTCAGATGTAATTTTGCCAGCACGCTTCCTCACCCTGCTGGTGTAGATCTACTGAAGTGATGGCAGGTTACATCCAATGATCCTCTCTGCTGTCCTGATGATGCGCTGGAGTTTGGTTCTTTCTTGTGAGGTGGAGGAACCAAACCAGATAGTTATGGAGGCTGTGAGAATGGACTCGATGATCGCTGTGTAGAACTGGTTCACCAGGGTCTGTGGCAGGTTGAATTTCTTGAGCTGTCTCAAGAAGAAGGCCTTTACTGTGTCACAAGGTCTCAGGTGTGAATGGGGAGCAGGTGTGTTAAATTTGGTGTTATCACTCTCACACTCTCTTATACTGGTCACTGGAAGTTCAACATGGCACCTCATGGCAAAAACCTCTCTGAGAATCTGAAAAAAACAAGTGTTGCTCTACATAAGGATGGCCTAGGCTTTAAGAAGATTGCCAACGCCCCGAAACTGAGCTGCAGCACAATGACCAAGACCATACAGTGGCGTAACAGGACAGAACACTGTATCAAATTAGTCTGCATGGCTGTCTGACCTGAATGTCCTGTTCCATCTTAAATACTACAGCTTGCAATGCACCAGAATTTAACTACAGGACCATTTAAGGTGGTATGGGAACTTGGTAGAACAAGCTGATGAATGCAAAGCCAGCTTAATCTGCCTCATCTATAACAAGATCCTGAGCAACTTGAAATCCAAGTTGTTTGCACTTCACTCCATACACATGTAAACTTTGATGAACATACCGAACAGCTTCGCTCAGCGTTTAGCACTAAAGAGACAGAGGAGAAGAGCAGCTCCACCTTTATTAGCCCCACAGAGCAGCCTGTAAGTAGCAGACACTTTTTCTTTTATCCAATATTTTCTGGTTGAAGGCTGAAGCCCAAATCATAAGCCTGTAACGGGGAGTGTAAAACCCTGACCAAAGTCATGTGCCTTCTATGTAAGCAAAGCAGAAATCAGAGACTGTTTTACTGTATAAATCCATTTTATGGCACCTTTAAGTGGATAATCATTTGTATTAGGGCCCATTCCTGGCTCCACCCCTGGAGTCTTTAATATGGGGATGATTCTGCCTACAGAATGACAACATCACAGCAGAGGTCTATGTACCCTCTACAGACAGATCCTCCTTAAATCCTTTTGTGTGTGTGTGTGTGTGTGTGTGTGTGTGCTGATATGCTTACACAAACGTGTGCAATGCTGCATGTGCTGTGTTCGCTCTGTGCTGCTGCTCTGCTTTGCACCGAAGCCTGTTTGTGTTGAATGCTGTATTGTGAGTACGCTGAATGTTTACCTCGCACTGGAGGCTGGTGAGATAAGCTTTTCATTATACTGTACATTTGCAGATGTGGATGTAATGACAAAAAAAAATTGAATTGAATTGAATTGAATGTAATTCCCTGTGTTTGTGTCCAATGCTATTTAAAAAGGTGGAAAGGATTAGAAAGTTGTATAGAGAAAACAAGAGCTCTCCACTGTAGGGGTTTAGCTCAGGTAAACAAGACAAGTGTTTACGTGTGCGTCGGTGTATGTATGTGTGTGAGCACGCTCTAGTTTGATGGATTGAAGATTGCTGGTGGGTGGGAAATGTCAGAGGATGAAGCCAGTTCTTTCTGGTGGAGTGCATGAAACAGGATTACACTTTGCATAGGCAAACTGCCTCGAAATTGCTTTAAGGTCACCCTGATACTCGAAATACGACCACTTCTACAGGCCAATCCTGTAGCGCGTTGCTTTGTTCCTTCATGTCTTTGGGCTCTGTTCCTGTTCGCTTTCGTCCCACCTGTGTGAAAGCACAAATGAGTGCTGCGATAACCATGAATTTGCTGCTAAATATAGCAGCAGTCTGCAGGCTTACATGCAGTGTGCTTTATTAAAGGTCGGACAGAACAAAACCTCACTTATGTTCTTAAATGGAAATGGTTAATGCAGAAGTTCAGCTGAAAATCAGTCTCACAGAGTTGTCCATGCACCTCAAATGTATGTCTGGGGTTTACTGTTTGCACTAAAGCTATGAGGCTAATGTTGCTAAAAAGTAATAGAAGCTTACAGCCACCAGGTTAAGGTGCCTCAATCATTGTGCCCTAGCCCTTTATGTCGACATAGCATGATGCCAATGTGACTTTCGTTACCTGTAAGCTACATGGGTTTCATAGCTGAAATGCAAATTTATAAAAGTTAACTTGATCTCAGTCTTCTTGGGGTAACAGGACAATCTTAAAAAAGTTAAAGCAGGTCATTCAGAGCAGTTCAATATGAAATCTGCCAATTCCGGACACACTTGCTCCTTAAGAGTAGCTCACAGTGGTGGTAAAATGGACTAAAGAGTTTAATGCCTGCAAAAGTACACCACAGAAAGTTATTGCATGAAATGTTTGAGTGCACTGTTTGATCTTTGAGACATTGATTTACAATAGTTTTGAGATAAGCTTTGAGCTGAAAGTATTTATTTTTTTATTCCTCCATGGCTAGAAGGTGCATGCAGGGATTAGTAAGGCCAAAAAAAGCCTTATTTTCTCAGATTTACCTCTATTTAATAGTTATTAACATTACATATGAAACACATGCAAGACACACCTGTATATGCATAGTTAAATGTCAGTGTTTACATTTTACATACATATTTTCATTCATTTATACATATTTTCGTTCATTTATACTCCCTGTTGTTGCCTTTGTTCTTGCTTGGTGTTTTGTCTCCATGTCTGTTGTTTGTAACCCTGTTCCCAGTCAGTTCTCAGTTTGCTAGTGTCTTTGGTTTGGTTTTAATTTGTTCTTCATTAAGGACTTGCATTTGCATTCTGTCCTCACGTGAGATATATATATATATATATATATATATATATGAAACACATGTAAGATATATATATATCTCACGTGAGGACAGAATGCAAATGCAAGTCCTTAATGAAGAACAAATTAAAACAAAACCAAAGACACTAGCAAACTGACTGGGAACAGGGTTACAAACAACAGACATGGAGACAAAGCACCAATCAAGAACAACGGCAACAACAGGGAGTATAAATTAACAAGAATTAACAAGTAACACCTGGGAAGGGGCGGAGCTACAAACTAAGGACAGGTGCGGGGCCTGACAAGAGGGCGGAGACAGGAGGAGCAATAACCAAAACAAACAGAAGCACATGGAACAGGACAACAAAAGGCACATTGAAATGACAGAAGAAAAAGACAGAAACAGAAAACCAGACAAAACAGAGACAAGCAGTGGAAGACACGACAGGACGTGACTATATGTATGGTTCAGCAGCCCTCTGATGAAACAGGGTTCCTCAGAACTACACAGAATGGCAGAGGCAGTAAATTAGAATTATTAGACAAAGAAATTTCAAAAGCTGTTAATTAACATATAATCCCTGACATACTCTTGAGCACCTGGAGCTATTTTTATTTCAGTCCTGTGGAATAAGAAATGTTGGATTACACTTGGAAACTATCACACATATTCACACAGAGTCCAATTTTACCTGATGAAAAATGCACATCAGGTTTGGAAAATGAACACATATTACGGGCATAGTTCGCACTGATGGGCATCGACACAGAGTAATTTTTTTAATTAAAGCCTGTGCTGTATGGCTGCATTAAAAACCACCAATCACAGCTCTGTTGTCATGGTCATGACACAAGAAATAGACTGACCATAAACATGTGGAGGGTAAGAACATAGGGAATATATGGCAGGATGCAGCTGAAACAGTGAAGAATGGTAAGCACAGCGACTGTATATAGCTTCTTTAGTTTATCTAGGTGCATTTTCCATGCCTATGCAAAACCACTGAGAAATGTATAATACCTGATTCACACCTGATCATCTGGGCAATGGAGCTGTTTTCATTTCCTTTTTGAAGCCGAAAAAGTTTTGGGCTAAACTCTGTGGAAGAAAAAAGCATCAAAGTTGTTTCATTATAGTTTCCTGAAAGACCTCATGTAGAAGACAGAAAGAGAGGCCTCCTCATCTTTCAGCATTCCCCTGACTAGCCTCACTATTTGCCCATATTTGCCCAGATGGCATAACTAACTAAATAGTTGAAAAGAACAAATGCAGGGAACCCAGTGAACTTAAAAACCTTAAACTTTAAATTATTGACACCAAAAATCAAACTGCCATGCCAGGCATAAAGAACGTCTGTGGTCTGTTCATATCCTGCCCCTGTGGAACTACTGAAGTAATGTCAGTTGCTTACTTTGGCATTTCTACAAAGCTTTTGTAGTAAGTGCACTGCAAATATAAAATTCATGGGAAACTGATGAGAGTGACTTTTCTCCGTTACCTGGGTGAAAAGACACCATACTCTACAGGACAGAATCTTACTTTCATAGGACTACAATTTTCTCTTTTAACCAAAACTAGAGCTTCGATTTCAAACACTGGCATGCTGGTAATGAACTGAAGGCTTAGGGGATAGCCTTCAGTTGCTGTGCAGCAAGAAGGACCCAACAAATCAGATTGCACAACCTTAAAAAAATTGGATTATTACAAAATGCAACCCTGCAACCCAACCCTGTTTTACTCAGTGCCTCTGTTTTTTAACCCACCTAAGCCAATGCATTAAATTCCCCCTGAGCCTACATGCATTCTTAAAGTATTTCCCAGTGTGTGTCTGCATTGGACATCTTGTAAGGCCAGCTTACTTTC
Source organism: Prochilodus magdalenae (assembly GCA_024036415.1). Classification (NCBI taxonomy): domain Eukaryota; kingdom Metazoa; phylum Chordata; class Actinopteri; order Characiformes; family Prochilodontidae; genus Prochilodus; species Prochilodus magdalenae. Next base: position 193,704 of record JAMWET010004918.1, read on the forward strand.
AAATGTTCCAGATGCACTCTGTGTGCTTCTAATTGTTCTGAAAGTGTTACGGTTATGAAGGAATAGCAGAACAAAGACAAATGCTAGGCCTGAACGGCAGATGGAAACTCAAGGATCCACCTCAACTTTCCTCTCCTTGTCCCCTAAATGGCAGGAAATCCTCAGGCTGCAGAGGTGCGTGAAATGAGAAGGCCCAGACACACACTAATATGATCGGTCACAGGCTGTTGGATCATGCAGCCAATACGCACTGGCAGATTGCTGCCCCAGATAAGCCGAAAAAGCCTTTTTCTCTCCCGATGAAATATGGATGTCGTTCTACCAGTTGGAGCTGCAAAGGTGCATCTTTTCAATGCTATGCTTTTTAAGTGTGCTGTCTCTCCTTCCTCTCCTCTCTCTCGCCCTCCACCCCCTGATCCCACTCTTCCACTTCCCAAGAGCCTTTACAAACGCACACCTTCCTTTCTCTCTGACAACAGCTTTGTGACTGCTGGAGTTTTCTGCTTCCTGTCAAGGGTGGTGTTAGAGCAGTGATGGTGCAATTGCCATAGCTTAGCTTTGTGGCAGAATAATAAAGATGAACTGCAGTATATGAGCAATAAAGGCCAATCAACAGTTTAATGTTAGAAAATTTTAAGCAGGTCAAAACAAACAGATCAAACAGCTTAAGGGTGAACATAGGAGAACGTTCTAGATGCAGTCATGCGAAGATTTGGGTTTGTTGCTCTGGCCTCAAGATTTCTGCATCATCTTAAACAGGTGGCATTGGGCACATCACTGCCTCAAACACTCTTTGGTTCTAATTATTTTTTAAGTTTATGTTATACATATATTGAAGAATGCTTTGAAATTCCCTGAGCATGCTGGGTAATATGGTGTTTGTGATATTGAACAGCTAATGAATTATTCACCATTTATTTGTTCTCATGTTATTGTTTATTTGTTGTTGGCCCCTGAATATATAGTCGCTGTTAAATGAAAATATGTATATCCATTTCTTTCTTTTTTTTCAGTACACCATAGCCTTTGGAAAGCTGTATGCATTGCTGTGTGGTACAGCATGAATATTCTTTATGAATGTTTCCATGTGTAAAATATTCAGTGCCGAGTTTGTGTGTGATTTAGAGCGTTCCTCATGCAAACTGGCATTAGGTAATTCCAAACTGTTCTCTATACACTGTGGAGCTAAACTGAGAATACTCACAGGGCTTGCATCAGATGGCTAAATGTCTGTAATAAGGATAATGGATGTCACATCATTACCAATGATCTTGTAAATATGAGTTGTTAGGTTAGGAGCTGAACTGAGCAAAAGTGCACCTTTGGTTGATGTGGACTGCAAGTTGATGAAAATATAATTAATTTCCAGTACAGTCTTTGTGAAATCTTATTATCTATTCAGTGTGATAGGCCTTACTGAAAGAACCCCCTCCTCTCCCCCAACTCCCAACAAGACTTTAAATAACCTGAAAATGTTTAATATTTTTTTTCTTTGTCTCATGAAGTGTTAATTAAATTAAAATACTACATACAGGGGTTGGACAATGAAACTGAAACACCTGGTTTTAGACCACAATCATTTATTAGTATGGTGTAGGGCCTCCTTTTGCGGCCAATACAGCGTCATTTCGTCTTGGGAATGACATATACTGCGTCCTGCACAGTGGTCAGAGGGATTTTAAGCCATTCTTCTTGCAGGATAGTGGCCAGGTCACTACGTGATGCTGGTGGAGGTTCGTCCTTCTTGGTGGTATGCTGACATTACCCTGGATACCGTGGCTCTTGATACATCACAAAGACTTGCTGTCTTGGTCACAGATGCGCCAGCAAGACGTGCACCAACAGTTTGTCCTCTTTTGAACTCTGGTATGTCACCCATAATGTTGTGTGCATTGCAGTATTTTGAGCAGAACTGTGCTCTTACCTGCTAACTGAACCTTCACACTCTGCTCTTACTGGTGCAATGTGCAATTAATGAAGATTGGCCACCAGGCTGGTCCAATTTAGCCATGAGACCTCCCACACTAAAATGACAGGTGTTTCAGTTTCATTGTACAACCGCTGTACATTAGTAGATTGTGTATCTACGAATACACAGAAGTGGACAGTAGTGAAGTAAGCGTAATTAGTTACCGTAATTAAGTCATTGTTTCTTGTAACTGTACTTTCATTTAGTATTTCCTCAGGTATCTTATTTTTACTCCACTACAGTATGCAAAATCTGCCGTTCCTTTTGTATTATGTGCATGTAAAAATGTAACATGTCAAAACAAAACAAGCTTATTCCTGGATTCTTAGCCTCCATAGAAATGTCCATTTCAGACCTGGACTACATCCAGCACCACCCGGAGGAAGGCAGGTAAAGCAGGATGGAGTTAATGCACACACTGACTGACAATCATACATCAAAGCATTAGTGAATGGATAAAACATATTGTTCCTGACTTTATGGGTAAATAGAAAACAATATAGACATATGTACACATGCACTCGTGACTGGCACATTTATACAAACACAATTTCCTTTATAGTAAATTTGTTTTGGCTAGTTTATGTTAATTAACAGAGACCTACAGATGCAGTATAGTAAAGGAAAACTCATTTGTAAAGTTGTTAATTGTTTAATTCAACTTAAACTTGTAACTTAGTTGCAAAACAAATCTTGTAACTTGTTTGCAAAAATATATATATTTTCTTAAAGTTCTTCCTAATAGAAACTGTTTGCCTTTAGTGTTTGTTCCTTATGATCTTTTTAATAGACATCAGTGTCAGAGTAATTAATGAGCTTCTATTAAAGACTGGTGGACTGAGAGACACTGGAGTCTCTGGTGGAGATCTAAAGGAAGGTACTTCTACTTGTTTCTGGAGGAACATTTTTCTTTGGGTGTTTTTATTTTATCTCAAGTAAATGGTTTGTGTCCACCATTGTGAATATGTTAGGTTTCTTTGACATTATTTATCTTGTTTAATCCAAAGTCACTTAAAAGCAAAAGCAATCATTAGAGTCTAAAGCAAACATGCTGTCATACAGTGGGCATTCAACAAGTTAATGGGTTTTTATGAAGTTTATATAACTACAGTATTTAACCTACTGTTTTACAGTGCTGATTAAAAAGTGTCATTAAATGTTAAATTGGTTAGTGATGTTTGGTAGAAAGGCTGGGGTTTTTGAGTAGGGTTCCAAACCTGGTAGGATAACATTGAAGGCTTGTAAAGGGGAACTTGAAAAGTAAAGTGATTTTACTTTTTTTTTTTAAACTTTAGTGCAACATTCATCTTTGTTCAAAAACAAGGAATACTACTAACAGCACATTAAGTAAATTAAGCGACATAATTAAGTCACTAAGACAGAAACAGAAAGGCTGTCATTTTTATGACGTCAGTGCAAAGAACTCCATATAATTATTCCTACATTGACGAGGTGCATTAAAAATAATAGTGCTCACTACCCAGTGTAGTGTACTCAAATTTATTTGTTGCACAAATTAAAAAGAGCGCTTTTTATTGCCAAAATATGTAACGTGAATTTTGGACTTATATGACCACTGAATATTTTGTAGTAAAGCCTTTGTGATTTTTTTTTTAGAAAAGCTAAAACTAGCTAACTAGCTAGCTAGCATTTTTAGCATATGCTATGTGATATCATTCTGTTATGTTTTTTTTTTTTTTTTGCTAAAACATTTCTGCAGCTCTTTTTCTGGAGTTATCTGGAGGATAAACTGCATTCAGACTTACTTATTCAAACGAGTAAATGAGCACTGCGAGAGGGAGAGAATGCAGATGCTCTTAGCATTCCACCACTGAAGGAGTTGCTTCTATCGATGAACATCTACATCTCATATGTTGCTCCATTGATTCTTCATTATTTTTAATTCCCAGAACTGTTTTGGGGAGTGTGCAGTGGCAGTGGGCGACACAATTAATTTGCACCTCTATTAAAACAGACTCATTAACGGCGCGCAAAGCTGAGTTTCATAATTGAAAATGTGAACAAAAATAACCCGCTGACTCATTAGCATTAAGTACCTGTTTTGTTTTGTTTGCTTGGCTACCTCAGCGAATCGTATTTGTGGACATGATTGATGGGAGGCAAGAAGGCCCGTGTCTAAGGTTACTTATCTAAGTGCCCGCTATGTTCTGCTATTCACTCCATCATTAGGAAGGGGGAAGAGGAATATGACAGGTGCACAATGCACATGAACAACAGAGTTAGGCATGATGTAGTGTTCTCCGTCATATAAAAAAGGTTTTTGAAAAAGTGATGAGTGGCAACAGGAAAGTAGTTAGCACCTTTTAACATCTTGGGTTAATTTACTAATCGTTAGCTGCTATTTGTGTTGTGAGTTATCTGAATTGTCTCATGTTATTGGTAATCAGTATGACCTGTGCTCTGGATAAATATTGTCACACTGTAACATGAACATAATGCATGTTGGGAAATTAGTTTGGCTGTAAACACAGCGTGAATATGCATTCCCTTCAGCAACTCTACGGGTGATTCTGAACTTGTGCTGTTTGAAAATGAGCGTCGTATTGCTTATCACCGGAAAAGATCTATACGACCGTAATGAGGTGACTCATTGAGTAATGTGCTGCTAAACTGCCGGGTTTGTATTGGAGGAAACTGAAACGACGTGGAATTGTTTGCACGGATGTGATTAATGACAGTTAGGGGACGAGAGTGCTGGTATTTGCAGCACTCCATGAATGGACAGAATCTGCTGCTGTAATGATTTATGTGGCTTAGTATGGCCTGAGGCTGTAGCAGCTTACAGAATCTGACCAAGAAGCTTAGAGCTCACTAGGGCTGTTCCATTCCTGAAATTTTGATATCTCCAATTCCATGGATGAAGTGAATTTCATGATTCTCATTTTTTTTAAAAAACAAGACATGTGGAAGCAAAATTGTTTTCCAGTAGAAAATAAATTATGGCATTTGCATAATGGGACATCTTGTACATATTTTTGCTGTTTGTTTGGTAAATGTAACATATTGGGTGTAAATATAAATTGTGATCTGTGGAAACTGTATGGTATATATATTTTTTATTTCATTATTCACTTGTTTCCTCACTATAGGAAAGAAAAGAGGAAAAGGCTGCACTTTTAAGGAAAGTTAAAATTCTTAAATAAATGAAGAAAGTAAATCTTGGTCACAGTGGGCTTTATCATTAGCTAACTACCTAGCTTGTTAACGCCATCCCCCCATCATAAGTCGATCTGGCCTTGTGAATCCCCTTAATAAAGGCTATAGGTTTCATTGGGTGTTTGTTATAGTGAACCCACATCTCTATATCCCAGGCTTGTTGGTCAGACCAGGGCTGATGAAGATAAGAAGCTAAGGATAGCTAGTTAGCTAATGCAACCATACCTAGCCAAGGCTAGCTATCTTCTCCTTAGCTGTGCAGAACACACAAAAAGAGACAGAAACCTGAAACGTGATGTGGGTTCATACCAAGAAAATTCCTTTATAACCTATAGCCTATATTACGGGTATGCACAAAGGACCAGTTAGACCAAGTCTAGTGGGTGCTGATGTTCTCTAGGTGGTTGGGTGACAATTTACAATTTTATTTACTTATTAATTTATTATTAATCAAATCTGTTCATACAACAGCCTAAACCAACACAGTCGAAGCTTCGACTACAAAGAAGCTACACTTAAAACTGAAGTTATGTAGATACACATAAGTATACAAGCTTCAAAGGAACTACCAGCTATAGCGGAAGAGCCTGTCTATATAACAACTGTCCATTCAATTTATTGCACACAAAGGTAGAAAAATGTCAAAAAGTCGGGATTCCCAAACAAAAGAGCATCCTCTGACCCTCCTGCCAATATTCCCAGCCCAAGTCCATCAACAGTTCAGAGGAAGCAACCTCTTCACTTTGGCACTGTGGTATCATGTCATATCATGGGTCATGTCCAGGTACCTACACAGAAGGAGATAGATCAGGGGTCATGTCCAGGTACCTACACAAAGAAGGAGATAGATCAGGGGTTATGTCCAGGTACCTACACACAGAAGGAGACAGATCAGGGGTCAGTCAGGTACCTACTCACAGAAGGAGACAGATCAGGGGTCATTCGGGTATCTACACACAATAGGTGATAGATCAGGGGTCATGTTCAGGTACCTACACACAGAAGGAGATAGATCAGGGGTCATGTTTAGCTACCTACACACAGAAGGAGATAGATCAGGGGTCATGTTCAGGTACCTACACACAGAAGGAGACAGATCAGGGGTCATGTCCAGGTACCTACACACAGAAGGAGACAGATCAGGGGTCAGTCAAGTACCTACTCACAGAAGGAGATATATCAGGGGTCGTGTTCAGGTACCTACACACAGAAGGAGATAGATCAGGGGTCAGTCAGGTACCTACTCACAGAAGGAGATATATCAGGGGTCATGTTCAGGTACCTACTCACAGAAGGAGACAGATCAAGGGTCATGTTTAGGTACCTACACACAGAAGGAGATAGATCAGGAGTCATGTCCAGGTAGCTACACACAGAAGGAGACAGATCAGGGGTAATGTTCAGGTACCTACTCACAGAAGTAGAAGAGCACAGCCAACATCCATCCACCCAGTCATGATGATGATGGTACAGCAACCACTGTACAGCCTGCAAATGCAGAACAGCACCTCTAGAACAATTTTCTAATATCCACTGCCCACGCTCCTTCACAGAGAGATCCAAAGTTCTGCAGCTGTCAGCCACTGTTGTTAATTTGAGAAAAGTTAAGTACTGCTGTTTGAATGTCATCAGTCCGCTGTCTAGGTGGATTAGGCACAGTAAACTTGCGCCATAAAAGGGATGCAATAGGGATGTTTGCAGCCAGAACTCGACCCGATAGGATAACTGCATTAAAGACTGGACAACCTGGCATGGGCTTTCTTCATTACACCTCCCCAGTTCCTGGCCTTTAGTTCATCAGTCTCCAGCCATAACCCTAAATACTTCAACCTGGTCCTACTCCACTGAGCACCACCTGAAGGTTTTGGCAATGGGTAATTCCTAAGCACACCAAAGAGCCTCTGTTTTACTCCATATACAGAAACCTTAATTAGACTATTCTCAGTCTGCAGACTAGAGAGTCTCTCCCTACTTAAACAGAAACGGTTCCACTGCAATTGAGTACAACTGTCCAGAATTTAGGCAGCCCTGCCTAATACCCCTGCCAACTAGTACAGGACTCAACCGTGACCGCACCTTAATCAAACAAGAGGCACCTGTACTTGGCTGCATGATCCAATCCAAAGCATTACCAAACCTAAAAGCTTTCAATGTAGCATATAAAAAACTCTTTTTTGTTATTAACAGATATTTTCAGTACATGGTACAGAGAGAGAGAGAGAGAGAGAGAGATCTTAAAAAAATAAAGAGTGGGAAAGAAAGAGGGAGTGAAAGAGACTGAGAGAGAGAGAGAGAGAGAGAGAGAGAGAGAGAGAGAGAGAGAGAGAGAGAATAAGTGAGGGGAAGGGACAATCAGATAAATCTAAAGAAAAGAAAGAGAAAGAAAGGCAAAGAAAGTGGAAGGGAGAGGGACTGAAAGAGAAAAAGAGGAAAAGAGACAGAGAGAGAGAAAAAAACAAAGAGAGAGGGAAAGATAGAGGGAGTTAAAAAGAGACTGAGAGGGAAAAAAAACAAGGAGAGAAAATAATGAGAAAGAGAGAGAGAAAGACTAAAACAGTGAGGGAGAGAGAGAGAGAAAGAGAGAGAGAGAGAGAGAGAGAGCAAGAGAGAGAGAGAAAAGAAAGAGAAAGACAGGAAAAGAAAGAGGGAGTGAAAGGGAAGCTGAGAAAGAGAGAGAGAGAAGAAAGAATGTGGGAAGAGAGGGAGTGAAAAGGAAGCTGAGAGAGAGAGAGAAAAGAAAGAAAGTGGAAAGAGGGGGAGTGAAAGAAAGATTGAGAAAGAGAATATAAAAAGAAAGAGAAAGACAAAGAGTAGGAGTGGGAGAGAGAGGCAGAGAAACAGTGGGAGTGAAAGAGAGACTGAGAAAAGGGAGACAAAGAGAGAGAGAGAGAGCGAGACAAGTAGCTCCAATAACAGCCCATCCCGCCAGTGTACTCTACTTGTTCCTTCTATTCAAAGGTCACTGAAAGATTCATCACGCTGATTTGTAAGTAAGATTGGAGCAGGTGTTGCGGTTTGAGGGTTTTGACCTATGCAAAATGCAAAACGTGAATGCTAAATGAACTTTAGGAGCGCGTTTGGGAGAGTATTTAGAAATAAAGAATGAAGAGGAGAAACAGAGAGAGACGGTGTGAATGAAATACACATCCACGAGATCGCACAAGTGTGTGTTTGTATGTGCCCTCACTTATTCATAATCGCTCCTGATGTTTGTCTCCGAGTGTGGCATGACAGCGGGCCGTGTAGGGGATATATATTCTTAAACAGAGCTCACGGCGGACCCAGCCAGATGGAGGATTCATTCGTGCTTTTAGATGGCCAGGCTGATGTTATTTGAACAGACAAGGGGGTCTACTTTAACTGTCAGATTGCTTTTAGCCAAATAATCCAGCGTCTACTCCACACCCAAACGTATCCGCCACATTCAGGGAAGATGGTTATCACAGGAGACAGAAAGGAAAAGTTTTAAAGTGAAGCGTTGGTTAAAATGAAAAGGTGAAGACACAGTCAACAAGGTGTATTATCTTTGACTTGCTTATCGTAGCTGTCATAACAAACCTTCCTAACTATATCGAGCAACAGTGTCATGTGACTGAAGTCATCCTGGGCCTAATTGGTCCGGTAAGCATCAAACGCTCAAGCATGAAATGCTGATACAGCGTAAAGGATCTCTGGCGGTTTTAGATGGAGTAAAATGTTAGTGCTAGCAGATCATTCATTCTAAGACCTTCATTTCTGTTTGGCGGAGTGTTTTTCAAGCGGCCGTTGGTTTTAGATTGCTGTCACAGAGTCACACTTCTCTGCAGGTTTACAGGTTTACTTTCTGCTGCCTTTTTAATTTTTCACCTTGGGTAATTTACTGGCAACCATTTACCTGGGACTTTGTATGGTTTAAAAGGGGGCTTAACTCTGTCACTATTTTAACACTGAAATAGGTCAGCAGAGCAACTGCCAGCGTGCGGGCCACATGAGGTGAGGTGCAGCCAATCATATTCTCAGAGTAGAGAGTTTAGGGCCATTGTGTGGCATTCGTTCATACACACAGAGGAATTTGTCTTCCGCATTTAACCTATCCGTGACGTGAAACACCCACAATCAGACGCTAGTGAACACACACACTAGGGGGCGCACTTGCCCAGAGCAGTGGGGAGCCCTATCCACGGCACCCGGGGAGCAGTGAGGAGTTAGGTGCCTTGCTCAAGGGCACTTCAGTAGTTACTATCTGTTCAACCTCCAGCCCACGACTGCCCCCCTCCCACCTGTGAGTCAACTTAATATTTTTAACTTTAAATGTAGTAATTTGTAATATACACATTTTTGTTTAAAACATTCCAAAATTAACTAAAATTATCAACAAGATATGAAGAAGTAACAGTCAGACATCTGTGTATTGTGTTGCAGAGATAGCTACTGAAGTTAGCATGCTAACCAGCTAATTCTGGCCCGCCCTGCTTTGTAATGACGCTTATGTAAGGAGGGTAAGTCACTGTTGCATGAAGTCGAGTCACTACAACATGGGAGGGTAAAAGCACTGCTCTAATGTTGGATTCTAGCCTCAAGTTCACCTCCGCATGCTCACAGCGAGAAACCACATGATGGAGCAAATAAAAGAAATGAAATGAGCAGATGCAAAACAAGAGTTAATGTCTTGACTCTTTCTTCTAGATTGGTAAGAAGTGAAGAGGGATAAGGATAGACCGTATGCTTCCCTGATTCTTATGATAACACAGCCTTTGGGTTTGCCTTTAAATGATTCATTTAAGCTTTAAATTAGAGATAGAAATATTTTTCATCCTTGTGACTTATTATTCACACCTGATGGAAAGTTTTGCTTTATTAAATCAGACACTGTGACTCGTTACCCAAATCTTCAGAAACTTTGATCCGGGCCTTCATAACATCACCCCAAGAGTATTGTCTTTTCTTTTTTATCAGTATCCCAGTTCAAATCTGGCAGAATCGCCTTTTCCACACATCAGTCAAGCTCAGTTGCACTGGTGTCTTTGCATATCCAAGTCAAGGTCCTCTTTGATGACATTTAGCACCACCCTTATTTAACTGACCTCCTTCTCCCCTATACACTCGATGAGGGCATCCTGGTGGTCCCTGCTTTTAAAAAGATCTGCCCCGAATACAGAATATTTAGAGTTATGTCCCTTGAAATTTGGAACTCTACCTCCTTTATCATCTCTGCAACTACTCCATCATCTTCTCCTTCAAATTCTGATTAAACCTGTCCTGTTTCCTCAGTTCCTCAGTTTTGTTTTACTCTGATTGTGTAAAGTGTTGATTGTAAAATGGCTGTGGTCATGGAAAAGGTGCTATAGAAATGTAAGTTATTAATATTATTAAAATAAAAAATAACAATCACTGTTTTTATGAATAGCAATAATTATTGTTATGGGGAATAAAACTACTAATAAATATGGACTAGATTGTGCGTAAATGAGTGCATACTTAAAAAAAGGAGTAAATGAATGAATGCATGCTTCAAAAAAGGGACATTTGTTTCTGCCTTTTTTTTTTTTTTGCCTGCTCCCCTGGGAGAAGACCACCTGGCTGATGGCGCCCAGGTACTTCATGGACAGCTCTTCTGCATCTTCCTGTTCTATTTCCGCAAGGCGCAGATTTTGACAAATGAAAGATGTCAGATTCACGATATAAATGCACTGAATAACCTGATTATCGCACTAAATCCAGGTGCCTTTAGTCCGGTATGAGAAACCTATGAGGATATTATCATCATATCATTTGCATAGAAATGGACCTGTTTTATCTTAATCAGAAGTAAATTTGGGTTTTATTGTTTACACATTGCTGGAAACAACTAGTAACAGAAAACTCACTCTTAGTATCTGACCATGTCTGTTCACATTCCATAAGAACAGACGTCGTTCACCATCCAGCTGTTACAGTGAAAATATAAGTGCACAGGCTTCAACACATTCACAGTTCACCAGATAACCCAGAGTAGAAATGTGGAGTAGAACCTCTTCTTTATAAAGTCAATAAGATGAGCTTCTTAAAAGCTCTGCACCCCAGAGACTTCGCTGAGTTGAGTGAGTGAGCGCTTCCTAATCTTCCTTTTTTCCTCTCTCCTCCTCTTAGCCTCAGAGATGTGCCGCTCTCTCCCATCAGCTCAGCAGAGTCAGCTCGCTCCCCTCCACTGCCAGATACACCGAGGCGTGTGTCAGGTCAATTAGCAGTGATACACTTGCGTTTTCCACCTGACTCCTCTTATTAACACAGCCTACGTACATGGCAACATAGACCATCTTTCACTTGTTATCACTCTCTTCTTTGCTACTCCTTTCCTTCAAGCTTGTTTAACTTCTCCCCCCACCGCCCCTCACCTCACCCACCGACTACCTCCAGTCATTTGCCATTTTTATGAGATATCCCAACAATTAAGGCTGGGCCCGGGAATTCAGGTACAGTAGTCTGTGTTCAGTAGTCTGTCATCTCAGTGAGCTCATAAATATGCTTTATCCAAAACTGAGACTGAGACTGGCTGTGTAAATGACATGCTGTAATTGTTTTAGGAGCATTATCAGTCTTACTCAGTACAGTACCAATACAAACAGCAGTTTCTATAAACAATCAGTCAATGTTTATTTGTATAGAGCTTTTTAGAACCAGCGTTGTCTCAAAGCAGCTTCACAGAAAATCGATTTGTTATATATAGGAAAAGGAAAGGAAAAAAACATAAAGTTAATGTACAGACATTTGAGGGTGGGTGGGGGGGTGGGGAAAAACCGGGTCCAAGCCCCCCTTGAGCAAGCCAGAGGCAACAGAGGCGAGGAAAGACTCGCGTGAGAAGGAAGAAACCTCGAGAGGAACCAGGCTCAAGGGCGGAACCCAACCTCCTCATGTCGAACCCGGATGAGACGAGGAAGACAGAACTAACAGGAGAAGAATATCTATTAGATCCAGTCTGATTAGTCCAGGGGGGGAGTAACTGCAAGATGGAGCCAACCCATAGATAGAGTTCAAACAATCCAGTCTTCAAAATTGTTATACGATATGGGTTTGACACAAGAATACTAAATTAAATCTACATAATTATAAACGTTATTTTATTTAGAACATGGTACAACATATACATTGTTTATTAATCGGAACTGTAGATAAGGCATTGGCATTCTGTCCTACCTGGATGATGTTGGACTGGGTCGAGAGGCAGCTTGTGGATGTATTTGTAGAAAGTATTTGATTGGTTCCTAGGTTTTGTTAACCACATTTATCGGCCAACACCAGTTCTCAGCTGTTCTAAGCACGGTCTGGACAAACATGTCTTGTATGATTAATGAAATCTGGGCTGAGTGTAAAATTGTGCAAATTCCATTTAGGTGCCAAATCGTTCCTTTAACCACAGATATCCAGCCAACGGTGGTCCTGTGGTCAGAAACCTTCCTGTCCTCTTGGCGAAGGACTAGCAGGTGACAAAAAACACACTGTGTTTATTTGTAAAATATTGTAAAATATTTTATATTTATATTTTATATGTAAAATATTGTACTAATCATTTTTTTAAACAGTTTATGTGAGCATAATTTCTGTGACTACAGATTCCTAGGAGAACATGAGATAAAAATACATGTGTTTATAAATGCATTTGAATTGCATTGTTTTATTGATTATTCTTTTATTTAATTCAAACATTAAAAATAAACATAGAATACTCTTACGTTTAGATAATGTTCAGTTAAAATGATTTTTTATCCATTTTAAGTGCAACTGTACTACACAGTTTATTGAGTATGGTTGGATAGTAATGATGTCACTAAGAGTATTATAGTATAGTTTGCAGCTACATCACAGCAATCTTGAGGTCAGTGACGGTGAAGTTTACGGATAACATCATGCAGGAAATTTACTCTAGAGGGCCCTGCAGAAACTGTGTATTTTTTAAGGTATGCTATGTGGTGAGCACCTGATACAATGGTCTGAGCATAAGATACTATACTATGTATCTAATATAGATACACGCCATAGCATCTGGTGCTCAAAACATAGTTTCTCACATAGGAATGCCATGCACCTAAAAGTATCCGGTGCTTACCTGATGGTACTTGGGGTGCACCACATAATATTTGGCACCCATTGATAGCATCTGGTCCTCACGATAAAAGTAGCAGGGGTTCTTTACATAGTATCTGGTGTGTACCCCACATCCCCGGTAACCAGTATCTTTATGGTGTATGGTGTCAATTTATTTATAAACTGTAGTGTGTGATAATTCAGCAACTCAGATCTTAAGTCATAGGAGTGGCAACACCTGCTGCTAGAACTCAGACCGTAAACATCTGACTTGGGTATATTTTTGCAGATTTGAGTTTAGATACAGTTACACAATAATGATCATACAGTTATGGTACCATTACAGTCATTATAGCACTGCTAGAAGGCATTCATCTAATCTAAATTAAAGTGAAGCTGTGAGATGCACTTCTAGTAGCATCATAACTACAATACCACTAACACTGATATCTGAGGATGGTGTTTGTTGCTGTGGGCTGAATGGGCCTACTTATAGTGATCATTCTTGCTCTACAGAGAGAGAAAGATCTATGGCCATAGATCCCCCATTTTTCCACAGCAGTGCACCCACGCCTTCCCCACCTTTATAAACGGACAAATGGACCTCTTTCTCCTCAAACGGTGTTGTGACCTGTCACTGTTCCTTCTCATGTGGCTGTTTTATTGGCAGTGGCCCACGCCTCCAGATATTTATATCCTTTACTGCACATATAGTCCCAGTTGAATAAAGAAATAAATAAAGGGCCAGAGCAGGAGCGGAATGGAGGGAGTAGGAGGACTAATGGTCTGGAAGTGCAAGGAGGAATGAGGAGGCCTCCGGCTGGAGGCGGCCTTGGTATCCATCTCTTTTTCTCTCCTCCATTCCCTCGCACTCTCTTCCCCACCCGCTTAAACAGACGGTTGTTAATGGTTGCCAGGTCGGGCTGCTGCGAGGTTAGGGAGGCTGCGGAGATGACGGATCTGCCGTTGAGGCGTGAGCGCAGCAAACTTATTTCTCCTGCTTGTTCATTTTAAAGCCACGCCGCCTGTGTCTTTTCATCTCCGCTCAACTAGGGGCATTTGAGGTTTGCAGTAGAGTGTTAGACAGAACCTGCTTCATCCCCTGAAAGTCTGAGCCTATTATTCTGGTATTAATCTGGAAGGAATACTCAGTTCCACAGTTCCAGAATATGGGTCATTACTGCAGATGATCATTTGGAGAGAGTTATGATTAATAAAGTATACAGAGTGTTCTTATTTTTTTTTTTTCTGACATATGGGGAGATACTGTTTTTTTTTCTGTTTTTGTCATATTTTTTTTCTACACTGTTAATTACAGCCAAAATTAATGATTGCAAAGTTGCAAATAACTGTGGTGTTGACGCTGAACTGTAGTGCATGGCTTCATGGGATATGACAACAATTAGGAGCTAAATGAGCTTAAACATTTCAAGATTTCTGTTCTTTAAATACTTTTACATTTTTACATTGATTTCTTTTTCTAATTGGATTGTATAAAGGAGCAATCTGTAAGATATGGCAACCTGACAAATTCATAGTCCAAACAACAGGGGCTAGCATATCACCAGATAGTTATGGTATAATAAGAAACAAGGAAATGCACTGTCCCTCATTCTTTTGCCTCACTGCCTTTCAGACCACATTGGCATCAAGCTTTTTTCCCTACTTTTTTTTCCTTTCCTGAGTCTTGTTTTGCTTTTATTCTGAACACTGTTGTTTGGTGTTGAATCTGGTTTCCTGCCGAGAGTGTGTGGTGGCCCTTGCTTGCCAAGCCATTTAATCACTGTTGCATTTACCTGTTCTTTACTTGGCTATGTGTCCTTAAATGATCCAACTTGGAGCAGCACCTGACTGACAAGAGGTGGTTGGTGTAGCTCAGCGGATAACACCACTTCCCGCCAAGTATCCACCACCACACGTGGGAGACTGGGGTTTGAATCTTAGTCTGGGTGACTACGCTGTGCTACACCAATAAGAGTCCTTGGGCAAGACTCCTAACACTACATTGGTCTACTTGTAATATGATTAACCCTGTAAGTTGCTCTGGATAAGAGTGCCAGCTAAATGCTGTAAATGTAAGAGGTTAGAACAAACTGTTGGGGCAGCAATGCGGCTTCTTCATCCTCTCATGTTAGGGTTATGATTATGATAATACAGTAACTCATCACCTACTGATGTACAGAGTGGTACAGAGTGGACAGGACTCGGCCATCTTGTCTTGTAATACAACTTTGTACATCGATAGCTAGCTGGTTAACTTAGCAGATATCTCTGTGACACAATACATGAGTCTTTGACATACCATTATAAGTTTTATCTCTTTGCATTCTGTTGATCATTTTGGTTATATTGGAATTTTTAAACCTAAAAAAACCTTACAGCCCCTTCACTTTTAAATGTCCGGATAACTGGGGTGCTGAGAAGAAGTGGCAGGTTTTGATTATGTAAACTGTACTGTGCAATGCATTATTAAAAATATCATGTGCGTGTAGAGTACAAAACATCATAAATATATTCACTGGTCCTTATTAATTTGGTTGCTTCCTAAAAATATTTATTGGTCTGGTAAAATTAATGGTCCCTTCAGTCAGGTCACTTTACAGTAATTTACTGACTGCATTAAATTATTACAGAAAACTACTGTAATTACAGCTCATTACTGTAGATGCACAGCACAGACAATTATATCACATGAAGCTAACGGTTGGTGAATGAAGTCACAGTATGCAGCTGGCTTTTCACTGTTGTTTACTATTACTATAGTGCAGTAAATTACTTTGAACATAATGCAGCTAATCGCCACTAATGCACTGTAATTTTACACAGAATTGTTTTATAGTGTAAGTGCGGAAATATGATACGTGTCCTGCTAACTGTACTGTACTCTACAGATACAGCAGACTGGGGTTGAAACACAGAGGCATTCCTGTATTCCTTATTATTTAGCAACTATTGTGAATTATTCAGTAACAATGTGTTCCATTTGTGTTCATTGAGTGTTATAGTATTACAGTCCAATCTCTCTCACTCAGTTCAAACATGTCTGCTGCCTCTTAAGGGTTTAATTGCTCTTACCATAATGGCTTAACTGGGAATCTGGAAATGTTTGTTGATGTTCATTGATTCCGAAATTCAAACATATCCCCTAAAAGCAGACCAGAATATCATTATCATTATTAAATATACATTAAACAATACGAATAGATGTATGTTGCTTTGCGTTGTATTTACAGTAGTTGACTTTGGATGGTGAATCTGGAATTTCAGGGAGAAGAAGACAGGGAATAACCTCACCATCATCACTATAACTGCTGATCTCTAGAGTTTACTCAAGATGGTGCAATAAAGAAACAACATCCAGTAAGCGGCAGCTCTGCAGACGGAAATGCCTTGTTTCCCACATAATTGGAGAAGCACATGTTAGCGTTAGCCATCCCATTTACAGCTAATGGGAATGGGAAACCATGGCGTACTTTCCCTCAACATCCTCACATATTTCAAAGTGAAGGACTGCATCTGAGAGGGTCTCTGTGCAAGGTGTGCAAAGGTTCGATATTGATTCGTCTCTTATAAAGGACCCATATCATTGAAACTGAATTTCCCTGCATCCTGAAACTTCTGTAGTATATAAACAACCTTGAGGTGTCAACATATACCATTCACTTCCCAGTCTCCATGGCCCATGTATACTAATAGAGCTGGAAAAACTGCACCTTACTGTTTTCGTGATGTCAAAACAGATGTACCTATATGCCACTTCAGTCTACAGCAGTTTAGACATTATACTGAATGTTTCAGCCTGGACTGCTTTTTGGAAGAGGCCTGATACAGTGCAACCAATCAGAATAGAGCGTATTTACATATATCTGTTTTTAAGGTGCAGGCACTGTAAATTTACAGTATTTAGCTGATGCTCTTATCCAGAGCAACTTACAAGGTTAATCATGTTATAGGTAGGCCAGTGTAGCGTTAGGAGTCTTGCCCTCAGACTCTTATTGGCGTAGCACAGCATAGTCACTCAGCCCGGGATTCGAACCCCAGTCTCCCACATGTGGTGGTGGCTACTAGTGGTGTTATCCGCTGAGCTACACCAACCACTGTATGTAAACCCATGTTCACATCAAAAGTGGACCTTAAGAAAGCCAATAAAATACTGTAAAATATAGAATTTAATGGTTTGAATGTAATGAAAGGCTTAATTTGACAAGAGACATGAACTATCCAGATAGAATGAGTCATTCTGATTGATGTGCTAAGAGAAAAATCCTGCTTCATGGCAAATGAATACAATTTGTTTCACCTAATAAAAATACATTTGTGATTAATCTTGCACAGTTCAGTCTCGTCTCCCCACACAGTTGAGTGCTATGGCTCTGTCGTTTGCTCTCTATTCAAGTCGAAGCTGAACTGCAGCAATGTGACTGCATATCTGAGCAATTGTCAACAGGGTTGAACAAAAGCAATGCGAGTGACTAAGTTGTGCTGGGTGCATTTGAGTAGCTGTTATTGCAGCTCGTTCTCGCTCTCGTGGCATTGTGTTCTTCCATGCTCCATCTCATTCACCTCTAAATAACGGCCCTCGGCTTGCAGCGGGGACACACGCTCCTATTCCCCGCTCTAAATACTGGAGTGTGATTCAGTCCATTTGCCTGAATCAACTCTCACCATCTTCAATTTGTGAAAGGCTATTTGGCACCCTGACTACAAGGAGAAATAATTGAAAAGCATTCCTGCTGATTTTTTTTCCTTTTTATTTTTTATTTTTTATGTTGCCATAAGGGAGCCGGAAAGCTCTCTCCGAGGGCCCTTTTCAATCTGCGGCAAAGGACATTCATCAATGGAAGATGGGAAAATCATAGTGAGCAAAGCTGGGGTGGGTTGTGCTGGGCAAAGGCTCATTGTCTAAGGCTTGTCCACAGAGAGACATCTGCCAGATAACTCCTTGATGATTAGAACTCAGGTTGATTGGCCAGCTTAAGTGTGTTATAGGGTAATGTGTAATAGCGACAGCATTAGGGCCTCTCTCATTGTAATAATCTCATTTAGAAGGGATTTGATCAGGGGTGCTCCTGGAAGGCTGGGGTCCAGCACAGTTTTGTGATTCTCCTACTCAAACACACCTGCTGAATCTGCCATTTGACCAGAGAGTTGAATCAGCATTCTGTGAACAGGGAAATCAACACACTGTCCTGGACACTGGCCCTCCAAGACTGAAGTGTAATAACAGCGGGTTGGCTTTATGCTTTAGGTTGAACATTTAGCCGGACTTGAGTGATATTCCTCCACCAGTAACTTGGAGTTATAGGTCTTGCTAGAGCATAGCAGCACTACCAATATGTTATTTGATGGGAAAACAGAAAACCACTGCCTGAATTCTCAGACCACTAGGTTAGTATGAGCATATTTTAGGATTTATGATGTAGGTGTATGTTTGCAGGTTCTGCCAAACAATCAACATTTGTGCATAATTGAATCTTTAAGTTTCATCCTAGGGAAACTTTACTTTTTCACTATAGTGGTTATATGAACCAGGCACCCACATTTTGTAACTCCTTTAGAAGCTCCCCTGTACTACTTATAATGTTATGGCTATGAACTTGTTAGTTGAAGCTTGAGACAATGTTATGAGTGTTATAAATAGTTTCAAGATAAGAATTTGGCCTAAAATGTACATATCGTCGCTGTCCAAAGAAAAACAGGTATCTCCAAAATGGCAACTTTACAGGAGAGGCCAAAAACCTCATTCAATTTGAATGGAAGACAATGGAACCGGACGTCTTTCTAAGCAGCTTTGGGCCATTTCTGTTGGTCCATTCTTCATGAAATTCACACACAGTGTTAACAGCAGCTCATGTGATCAAATGAGGCTTAAAAGTAAAAATAAAAAAAAATGGAGATGTTTTTCCTTGGACAGCGATATACAAGGACACTCTTATGAATGTCTAATGTCATTCAAGTAAGTGAGTAAGGCCAGTTCCAAGAGGTGCTTCTCATCTAAGAATCCATTCATGGAGGAGAGGTACATGTAGGACATTGCGAGGAGAACAGTCCCCAGAGAGGTTTCTTTTTCCAGTTGTAGCCGTTATCAACATTACAGACCAACTCAGAGGACAGTATGTCAGTGGACTGGTTATTCGATAGTAAATTGAGTTGTAGACCATATTTGCTCTACAACCATCTCAACCACTGTGGAGAAATCAGAGTGGGTACATTTCTCTAGAGTCCACACAGGATTGTTTGTATTAGATTCAGTTTACATCATAAAACTGTTTCACGATAATGCTAGACCAATCCTAGCAAAAGAAAAATCTAACTGCACTGTTGTAGATTTTGCAGTAGGGCTGGAGGTGGAGTGACACCAGGCCTTCTGGATGTGTGACATGTGACAACAAACCATTCCTCTTGGCGCTGACCATGGTGCCTTCACACACGGAAGATCGTCTCCACCAAGACAAATGTCTAACTCATCACTGGAGATGACCCACTGCCATTCTGAGTCCCTCAATGACAGCCTGGCATGACACCATTGTAGTGATGTTAAGCTGATGTGATGTTAAGTGCAGATGTTGTAACTGTCTGCATGCATTTTTTTATTGCACTCTAGTTTTTATGTTATTATAGTTTTCTAGTAAATAAATACAAATTTCAGCATGTGTTTTTGTCCTTTAGAGTGACATGTCAGTGCTGACGGATTCAGAGTTTGAATAGTTCTGTCTGTTCTCTTGATGTTTTAACGTCTTTGATGAATTCAGTAATATTTAAAGGGATTATGAGTTTTCATTTAACCGTGCTCTTTCAGGGAGCGGAAAAGCTGGGGGGTGACTGATTACTTCCTGGAACTAGTTTATTGCTGGCTGTTCCATGGACCAGCCTGTCAATCAAACGAGGACACACTTTCAAATTAATCCTGACACTGCCTTCAAAGTGAACACTGCCACTGCCTTCAAAGTGAACCCTGTCACTGCCTGATGTAATGCTGTTAAGTATCCACTGATTATACTAACAGAATCTTCAGTACCAGATTTAGGCCAGAAATGTTGGTGTATCTTCTAAAACATTCACATCAGCCATAGTGCGTAATAGAAGCAGTACAGACAGACAGTTTACACTTGTCTTATCAGTTTATCACATTGCAGACATGCAACGCACCAGTATGCAGTACTCCATACTCCATATGCCACACTACTAACATTTGTCTTCTACATCAATCAAGAACATCAATGAAGAACATCAGGCTGTTTTCATAGCCAAGTTAAAATCCACATCAGATTTTGGATTTATGTCATATGATATCTTCTTCATTTCGCACAGCACCGACTAAACTGGACCAGATAACACTTGTGCTTGTTTGTTTACTGGTCAGAACTTTTGCAAGCACTCTGTTACCCTCACCTCTACCACCATGAAAACAGGGTGTCACAAATAAAGCACTAATAATAAACCTTATGTTACATCTGTCTATCTATCTGTCTGCCTGTCCCTGTCCATGTGCTCCTTGTTGTCCTGCTTCATGTGCGTCTGTTTGTTTTGGTCATGTGCTCCTCCTGTCTCCGCCCTCTAGGGCCTGAGTTTGTAGCCCCGCCCCTTCCCAGGTGTTCCTTGTTAGTCGGTGTTCATTTATACTCCCTGTGGTTCCCTGTGTGTTTGCTTGGCGTCTTGGTTTCATGTTGTATGTTTCAGTCCTTGACAGTTAGTTGTAATCCTGTTTCTTGTTTCCTCGGTTTGCTTCTGTCTTTGGTTTTGTTTTGTTATTTTGTGTTTCATTAAACTACTTGCGCTTACATCCAGCCTCCTTGTCTACTCCCTTCCATGACACCTTACTTCATATCAGCTTGTTTGTGATTGGTTTACCAAATTGAGTTTAGCCAAGCAGGTCGCTGATACTTGGTCATAAGTATGTTCAGCAGTCAGCAGGCCAAAATCAAACGGAGCTCTTTTATTGCTCTGTTGTTATTAACAGTGACTTTTGCTGTGTACCAGGAGTCACATGTTAAAACTGATTTTGCAGACATTACAGCGGTGAAGTGCTCTGAGAAAAGCAGTTGAGGTTTTTTTGTGCTGCACACCACCACAAAATATAAAAGGGATGGGAGGGGGATATAATTTTGGGATATGTCAGCACTGGAATTCTACTCCTCCTAAACTTCCCAGATGAAATTACAGACATATGTTTTGCTGTGGTATAATCTATATAATATACTGTATAAAGATAAGTCACCAGATTAAATCAGATTTATCAGATATCACCCCAGAGATAAGGGGCAAGTCCAATTATGCCAGGTTTAAATAATTCCCCCGAATATATTGTAGGTGTATTTATAATCTACTTCATTAAGCACTTCAGCTAGACATGGTTTAGCCAACGAAAGACCAGCTAAGGTAAATAGTTTTAATGTGACTCATGCAGATAAAAGCCACGCTGTCCAATGATGATAAGATGTCATGTTGTCAGAGGTGAGATAACTTGGTTATAGCATGTATGTTGTTGCTGTAAACTTGAGAATTATGTGTGACGGTGTGTTTGATGTATTCTTGTAATACTTATCATTGTGACATTATGTCTGTTGTGACAATAAAATCAAAGACTTTAGTTTACCAAATACTTCATTGTTTGGTTTTAGGTCCTGTTGTGCTGCTTGATGTGAAGGAGGATTAAAGATAAAACATTACACAACACAAAAGCATCATTACACATTATTAAACAACTGAGCGTTCATATGCCTGCATGACATGCGTAGTGATAGGGAGTGAGGAGGAGTGAAGAAGAGGCAGATTCAGGAGCTTCCGAAAGTACAGCATGTGACGCAGCATGTGATATTTTAACAGTAAGTTGCAGACTAAACCGAGTCCTGTGTATCACCGTGACATGACCTGTAAAGTTGGTTATGTCAAGGTTTTGTCTTGACCAGCCAGCTACACTCACAGTGACACTTTCCTCCAGTACTCACACCCTTCCTACAGTGCAAGGTGAATGCCAACGAGGCTGCAGAACTTTTGGGGTGGCATCTACGGTGGCCAATCAGAAATTGTAGGGAGGGCACTGGACGCTAGTTTTTCTCAGGATATCAATCAGTTTATGTACTTTAACATATTGTCACTGTCCCAAGAAAAACAAATATCTCCAAAATGGCAGCTTTACAGAAGAGGGCAAAAACCTCATTTAACTTTAATGTAATTCAATGAAACCAGACTTTTTCCCAAGCAGTTGTGGGTGATTTCTCTTGGTCCATTCATCATAAATCTTTTACACAGTGTAAACAGGAGCATCTATTGTGTTCAGATGATGCAGAACATTTAATATCAGCAGAAATGGTGATACATGTTTTTCTTTATAATCTTTTCACATAGAAGATGGACAAACTCTACCCTGAAAAAAAAAACTGTGTGGGAATATTCAAGCTGCATATGATGGATTATCACAGGACACCATGAGGTGCTTCTACAACTCCATCTGAGTTGTCTGTCTGATGTCTGGTATGTCAGTATAGTAGCCCGACACCATACTGAGAGACACTACTTCTGTATGTGTAGCTCAGTAAATATTACCCATATCAGTCCGAATGTATCATCATTTATTGTTTCTGGTAACCTTTATCTTCCTTCCTAATGGCATTACAATCCCACACTTCCTTCTGGGTGCAGCTATTCTTTAGCAATGAGTTTATGTGTATATACAGTAATAAAGCCAAAAATCTTAATGCAGTTTTATAATATAAGAGTACTGTAATGCTGGTCAAAAAGGACAAATGCACACAGAAAAAAAAAAAATCTGAGAGTTTATTTAAAAAAGGGAAACCCCGAGATGAAGCCGTTAAACCTGTCCAATTCAGCAACAAATAAGCAAAAACACAGAATGCAGGAAATGCATAGAGAGATTTCAGACAGTCAAGGTGAAAGCATTAGTGAAAAATCAGAAGACAATCAGACTTAGGAGGAGGAGGAGAACATTTAACCACTCAGTAAGCACTAAAGAACACAGTGGCTATACTTCACAACATGCAGACAAACAAACAGACTCATATACTAAGCAGAACAGGTGTGAGCAATTAGAATTCAGGTGACTGAAACTGGCTGGAGGGTGGGATCACATGACTGATGGAGGCATTATGGGAAATAGAGTCCATGGGATTTACTGCACTGGGGATTACTTGATGTTCTGATGAACCAGGGAGCGTGACAAATACATTCTATATAGATGACATTGTACAGTGGCGCTTGAAAGTTTGTGAGCCCTTTAGAATTCTCTATAAATTTGCATAAATTTGATATAAAACTTTATCACAGTTTCTTTTGCAACTCACAGATTGTAATTTGAGCCTTTTCCTCCATAAATAAATGACCAAGTCTAGTATTTTGGTCTCATTTGTTTTATTTGGTTTTACTTTGTTTGAGGTCAAATTTATGCAGAATATACCACTTTTAGGGGGTTCGCAAACATTCCAGCACCACTTTATATGCAGACTATATGCAGGATGTTGGTGGGATGGTCAGCCTCATGAGATTTTACTAACCTCAGAAAGATGACCAAAAGTCACAGCCGAGCTCCTCTGTATTTGGGAAATAGCCGCAGCCTCTGTCTCTTTGAAGTGTTGTGAAGTGCTGACCATTGTACATTTTCCAAGGCAATGGGCATTTCTCAGTAAAGTGCGTTTGCTTCCCTCATATAATTCAGAAGTGTGTTTGGACTTTTTTAGAAGCACTTTCATTATTTGACCTTGACTTAAATCCATCATGCTGACAGTTCCAGGGGAGGGCCGGCCTTGCAAAAGGGAAACGCTTTTTTGGCACTGCCGAAAGAGAGGCAGAAAGCCTTTTCTAATTTCCCGATCCCCATTTACACCCATGCACGCTATAAAAGCGTTTGAAACCAGTCAGAGCTTACAAGTACTAATTATATATGAAGGTCTTCGCAACTGAATGGAATGGTATTGGGACCTTCAATCTGTCGCTGCCCCAACAAACTGTTCCAAATTGACTGTGGGTTAAATGTGACATTTAAAGGAAAGAGACGAGATGCATCTGTGCCAGATAGAAGAGCAGGGGGAAAAGATTGAGTTTAATGATAATCTGTGGTTTAAATGAGGTCATTATGTGGCCAGGGGAGGTTAGGTAAATAGAGCGCCTAATGAGGTTTAGCTCTAATAGCGGTCACTGCATTGCATTTTAGGTCGTGTCATTAGGGCTGTGACTCAGTGGCTCTGCGCAGGGTCACTGCAGGAACTAAGAAACAAACCACAGAGCACACAAAGGCTTTACTGAAACCCAAAATGTGCTACTGTCGTGACACAGACCACAACCAATGCCCACATAGACAGTAGCAGGAAGGAATTCTGTGGGTGCTTTTTCTTTGCTTCTTCATATACTGAAAAGGGAGAGGGAGAGGTTTGTGGTATTGCCACTGTCCTGTAGTCACAATTGAAGTATATGTAAATACGCTCAGGTCATATAACAATAGTTGCACAAATCGCTGCACCCAGAGTGAATCAACCGACAGGAATGAAACTTGGTGGGTAGGCTTGATGTTGCGAGATATGCGTCTTAAATGGGTCTTATTACTGTACCAGACTGACCCAACAGTCATGACTGCAGACATTCAGAGAGCAGTGATGCCCTCCATGAGTCGTCATGTTCACGCCAGCACCATTGGCAGACGGCTGCATGACGCAGGACTACATGTATGCAGACTGTTACAATGACTGGCCTTAACACTGCGTCAACATCACCAAAGACTGCACTGGCACCAGGCCAGACTGTCATGAAGTGACTCAGAATAGTAGCAGGTCATCTTTAATGAGAAGGCCTCTTTTGTTTTGGTGGAGACAACCAATAAATCTGTGTAAGGAGGCACCGTGGTCAGGGCCAAGAACAGTTTGTAATCACACAATCGGAAGACCTGGTGTAACTCCATCTCCCCCTCTACTGCAAAATCTGCAGGAACTGTGTGAGAATATTCAAGCTGCATGGGATGGATTATCACAGGACACCATTAGGAACCTCTATAACTCCATCTGAGCAGCCCGACACCATACTGAGGGACACTGCTTCAGGTGGGAGCTGTCCCTAAATATAAGCTTATCATGACATTATGATGTCCCATAGGGACAAACAGATAGATGCTCCTATACAAATGCAAGTAAAGGTCATTGTTTACCTGCTACCCCCACCAATCAGTGAGCTTCTACAGGCCTGTGCTGAAGCAAACTGATTTGCCTCTCCTAACTTAGCAACTGTAGTTATACCCGGGATACTTCTGGAAAACTTTATAATCTGCCGTATGATATTTCTAAATCTGAAAGCTCGCCCGATTTCCCAAGACTCCAATGGAAAGAGTGAGTCAGCACAAGTGAGTAGCACCCAGCCAACACTGGAGTAGCCAGGCACCATGGGAACCCACTGAATACCAGGGGGTATTTTGCACAGCGTATCCAGCTACTTGCTTCTTCAGATTGGACTAAAAACGCTAAAGTTGTTACAAACACAGTTGATGCCTATATTAGAAATATTATTAGGAAAACTGAAAGTCCTTTGATTTATTTGTGCTCGTAATACAGGCTAAAACACTGTAAAAGGGTGTTTCAAGTAATGGTCTATTACTTCCCACCTCACAGAATGATCACATAGTGAGTTTCTCAGTTGAAATAATGTAGAATTATTTCTACTGTTGTTTAACTTGTAGAAATATCTATTATAGAAATGATAGAACAAGAGAAGCTCCTGGCCTAAGAAGAACATTTCTGACACTACATTAATGCTGCTTGTGTTTTAGAGGCATTGGTCCCAAAGCGGCAGCATTCGGGAAATAATTACCTTGAACAGTATCCAGTATACTGCAGCTTAAAAACAAATACATAAATAAAACAATTAAACATTAAAACAAACAACATAAAATAGAAACTCCACTCAAAAGCAATACACACATGAGTTTACTACATCTGACTTATTATCATTTTTTACACTTGCCTTATGATGATAACCTATCGCATACATTTACATTCTATCAAAAGAAAATATACTAACTGTCACGGGGTGGTACTGCTCCTACTGGGGTCCCTGGGAGCATAACTGTGCCATAACATAATATGGTTATGTGGCATCACATATTTTATATCATATCTGCAGCTTTTTTTATTTTGTTGTGTTGTTTTTATTTTTGTCTATGAAAATAATTCATATGTGTGTGGCATCTTTGGGAGAAACTTGTTTAGGGTGCATATGTGTGTAGCATCTTTGGGAGAAACTTGTTTAGGGTGCATAAGGGGACCGAAAAAACTATTTTTATCATTTTACCTTCATGAACTAAAAGTGTACCTGCACACTGCCTTTTTTCACGGTGCGCTTGTTAGTTTTAAATAATTCAATAAATCATTTAATCAACGTCTAAATGCCATGTGTGGAAAAGTTGTGAAACTTTGCAATATTACTTCTTTTTGGTAACAATTTACATTACGCATTGACTAACTGACATGACGTAATGCATTACTTAACATTAAGTAATACATTAACAATGGTTAAGTAATGTTAAGTAAATATTTAACAACTGCTACAAGTTTACCTAACATGACACAACTTTTGGTTAAATGTTTATTTCAACTTGGTTGACTTTCTAGCTATTGTTAATGTATGACTTTATGTTAACTAATGTATTACTTCATGTTAGTTAATTAATACCAAATGTAAAGTGCTCCCTTCTACTTTTTTAACTTTACCAAATAAAAAAAAACAGTACTTTTTATATAATTACTTTTACTTTTAATTAAAAATTACTATAACGTTTTGGCTGACCAAAAAAAATTTTTTTTGTAAATACTCTCATCAAAATAAATAAATAAATACATTTTTAAAAAGTTGCACCCGGAAGAAACCATGATGCTGGACTACGTGCACACAGACCAGTACGATGACGTAACACCACATCATCACTGCCAAAGACTGCAATAGTGTCGTGCCAGAATCATGGAGTTACTCTGTAGTGGGTCATCTTCAATGATGAACCTTTATCTTCCCAAAAGCACTGATATCCAACACTTCCTTCTGGGTGCAACGATTATGTTGAAGATGAGTACATGAAGAAATGTTGAATCTGATGACTGTAACACACTTAAAAAATGGCACAGATACAAATAAGAGCAAAGGGTTTATAGAATATTCAGGTTACATATTCAAGTTATTGAAAGATTCCGCAATAAGCGGATTTAATGGTAACAGGTGAGGGAATCATATTTGGATATAAGAGCAGTATCCCCTAAAGGCTCAGTCTTGGCAAGCAAAGATGGGTATGACACAGAGAATTGTCCAAACAGTTCAAAAAGAACATTTCTCAATACAAGACCACAGAACGTTTGTCATGGCTTGGGGGGCATCAGTGCCTGCGGCATGGGTAATGGCATGGACTATGTCTCTTCCTGGGAAGTCTATGGTTATTTCAGCAAGACAATGCCAGTCCTCATTCTGCATGTACCACGGCAGCATAGCTTCATAGACACAGAGTGCGTATACTTCAATGGCCTGTCTGATCTTTCCCGTATTGAAAATGCATAGTGCATCATGAAGTGAATCAGACAATGAAGACCACTAGGGATGTGTGTCTCTCTCACTGAGGCCGATGCGACACGCATCTTAATGCAGAGTCAGCAGTCATATACATTAAAGATACATATGAAGCAACTACCAAAGTCATATAATACAATGCAACAAAATTTGATTCAACACTATACAATCCAATGTAATGCCAAAGAATACGGTATAGATGGTTTTATTTATTTCTCAAACAGTATTACTAATTGACTAATAGAGTCAATGTATGTAGTTCTTTCTCTAGCACTGCAACTCAGTAAGCATCTCGTTTATCCTGTTTCTTTTTTATTTCTAAAAAAAGGTTTTGTGCAGAAAAGCCTTTGACAAAAGATAAATGAAACCCAGAAACCTCTATATATAATACCACGGCTGGATATCAGCTGTTAGCCAGCAAGGTGTGAAAAAGTTACAATGCTTTGCTCACCAGTCTTTTTACTTGGGTACTGCTAGCCATAGTTTATTATGAGAGGGAGTGAGAGGCTGATGCCTCTGCACATCAAACCATTTTGCCACATGCTGCCTGTCTATGTTATTGCAGCAGCATGCATCTTCTCAGATTAGTCTTTTTAAAAAATTGGAGATGTGACAAATGCAAAGAAATTAGAAATTATGCATCTGGAGTGCATCTCTTTTTAATACCGGCAAT
The DNA here is from genome assembly GCA_024036415.1 of Prochilodus magdalenae. NCBI lineage: Eukaryota > Metazoa > Chordata > Actinopteri > Characiformes > Prochilodontidae > Prochilodus > Prochilodus magdalenae. Next base: position 222,110 of record JAMWET010004918.1, read on the forward strand.
TGTATCAGTGAAAAAATTGATGAATCTTGCCATCCCTAATAACCATGGACTGTTGAGCAGCTAAAGCACATAGAAAATAAGAAAGCAAAGCCAAAGTGCAACACGTATCTGCATTGTACTTGTAGAAGTTACATAATGGTTTAAATGAAGCACAGATTCTTGTTTTAATTGTTAATTTTAATTTTTTTTTTAATGTTTAAGCTTTTCTGGTGGGTGGGTTGGAGGTTAGGGAACCTAAAGGTAGGAGAATCCGTATCTCAGGGCTCAGTAACATAAAACCATAAAACCTTAAAATCGTAAAACATTTTCCAAATGTGGCGCTGAGATGTTCTTCGGTTGTAATCATGTAACATAATCTGTGGCCCTGTCAACATCCTCAAAACATCCTCTGAACTTTGCAGTTAAAACCTTGTATCCTAGTTAACATGTAACCTTCTAGGAACATGGGAAACATCTTTAGAACCTTTTTTGAACATTAGATTAAAATGTTTTCTTTACAACTTTATTAGAAGTTGTAGGTAACGATAGCTCTGGCAATGTTCCCTCCAAGCTGGATGTGTTCAGTAGTGGGTGTTTCACTTGGGTTCATTGCAGTAGACAAAGTCCTCTGTGTGCAACCACAATTGCCAAATGGTTCAGAATTTGAATTCTAATTATGGTTAAACTGTAACATGAAGTAAATAACATCTGTCTTCTTCTGCTATTGTAGTCTCTTTTCCACCTCTAATTTAATGCATTCATGTTTCCAGCAGAAGAAACTGATCCTTTGATCTTAATGAATGATGGTGTTATACTTGAAACATGGGCTCATGTATAATGACAATTGGGCAGCAACACTCATTACAGCATTGCAACTACCCATTATAATCTTAAGCGTGATTGGCGTCAGTCTCGGTCCCTTGCTTAATAAAAAGCATCAGGAAGAAGTGCAGCTAATATCCAATCACAAATACCCCTCTGTGATGATGCACCCTTGTGACTGAAATTAGCAGGCTGTATGAATTCTCAGTTGTAATTATGAGGAGCAAATGTAAACAAGCTTTTAATTATTGTTTGCAAATCTGTTTGCTTCCATTTCCCATAACTTATCTTGATGAATGCAGACTGCTCAGATGCTTATCAGATTAAAAAATGAAAATACGAGCAAAGGTGACTGAAAGAAGCTTTCGTATCAACTAGAGGTTTCAATAATTCTGTAATATCGATTTGAATAATGAGCTTATTGATTGCTGGGGGAGCTGTGGAGTTGACTGGTGGCGACACCTGTGGAAAGTGATGCAAAGTCTTCTGAAGCACAGAAGCACCTTACATTGACATGGGAAGACGGCTACAAGCTGAGCCTGTACAGCACAGGAGCATGACAGTGGAGCACAGCCCAAGAGAAAGAAGCTTAAAGAACAAATGCTGTGGTTATCTGAGCCTTTCTTACCTAAGCTGCTGAAAACCATCAGCAAAAGCGACCACAGTAAACCCTGGGCTTTACAACTCTGTAGCACTCTGAAAACTACCGGATTTGAAAGATTCGAACGAGACCCGAGGGTTTTGTCCTGGAATTCTCTGGTAGAAAAGGCCAGATGAGTGTTTTCAAGGGCGTTTTTATAAGAATTCTCAGCTTTAATGATGTAGAATTTCTACTGCTGCTGTTTCAGATGGTGGAATTCATAGAAAACTCCTGTATTGTAGCAATGACGGAACAGGAGAAGCTCTCACAGTTCTGAGGTTTATCAAACAAGATGGGCTGTGAAATGCTTTATAGACAAGCTGGGACAAACATTCAGGTTAATCTGGCATGTACTGAAGTATCGACCTGATGTTCAGCTTTTATATTTCTGTCTGTAACCGCACAGAGAAGATGGTCTTAGTCATTAAACGACTAAAGAGTCTAAAGAGTGCATAATGTAAATTGATTTAGATTTATAGAAGGTATTAATGAAGCCATTCTCTTTACAAGCGATTTGATGTAATTTTGCCTTATTGTAGTCAAATACATGGGAATTGTGTTGTGCATGGTTCCCTAACCCTCTCAGGACCACAAAGTCATATGCAACATCAAAGGACTGCATACACAAACGATGAAAATATCAGGAATGCTGCACGCTAACGACATTTCCCGGACGGGTAGCAAAGGGTAGCATTGTACCATTTCAGTAAGGACGCCAATGCAATCATGTTCCTTCCAGAAGCTTTGTAATCCAGCCTTGGTCCGCACTGTCTTTTGGGAGACTATAAAATAAATCCATGATGAGAAATCCAGCCTGGAATGTCTTCTGTGATTCTGATGTTAAAAAAAGTTGCTGTAGTTGTTAGCATGGCTGTTAGCATAGCTGTTAGCTGTCCGTTAATGCCTAGGGTTGAGCCAGACAACCATTCACAACTGTGATATGATGATGTCTCTAGTATGCAGGATTCCAGTGACATTTATTATGACATCCTGAAATGTAGACATGTATGGGTTAAGCCCTAATGTATCAGAACATTTGGCTTTGGCGATTCCTGGTCATTTGTATAGTGTAAAACGAGGAGAGATGGTTGATTATTGTGGCTCGGCCAGGGGAGGGGCCAAGCACACTGACCGGGAAAACCGCGCTGGGACAGGGACCCAGCGTGAGTCAACCAGTTCACTTATTTATACATAGCGGGCCAAACAAACCAAAAAACACAGCTTAAATGCGGCTTACTGAGTCTTCTTCATGGGTCCCTCGCTCCATGCTCTCTTTCCAGCCTGTGGAGGAGAGGGCCAATTTATATGTCCCAGCTTCAGTGCATGATCAGTGGGGAGCATGTGACGACTTCTGGAGGGAATGGCAGCGATTCCACACCAACCTAACACAATGTGCAGCTAATGTCCAACACAAAACCAGGGTTCTATTATTATTCATGCTAAGAGTGTGCAGCAAAATATTTTAGAAAATTGGACAAAAGAATATTCATAATTCAGGCTGACTGGCATATATTAAAGCCTGCTTGATATAATAGAGACGTCTTTGATTTGCAATTCAGATCTGCCACATGCTCAGTAGAATCGATGGAACACTGAAGGTCGTGTGTTATCTTAAATAAGACACTCGCTCTAATGTCCTATGGGTTAATTATATATCATAATGTTTGATTGCATGATGGCTAACTACAGCACACTTTAGCCTGTGACATGAGGCAATATGAAATTATGGCTGTCATCAGGCATGAGATTTACTGATAATGGTAACATGTCACTGTTACATTAATGAACCTAATTTGTCATGACAGTATTTGATATCGGTAATGACGTGTACAGCAAGGTCATGTCAACGTAGCTCAAGAAAAACCCTTAAAGGCACATATCATAGAAATCCAGCAGGTTAAGGTAATAGCGGGGAGTTTATAGCCCCGCCCCCAGTCTATACAGTTTGTATGGAAACTAAGTTTTAACTAAGTTCGAAGTACATTCTTTGTGTGATGTCATGGGAATCAACTAATTTACAGTTATTTATCTCCACCCACTCACACTGAAGTTCTAAGGAGTGTTTCAGAGTACCTTTCTGAATGAGACACAATGCAGAGCAGCCAATCAAAAGAAAAGTCATTTCCCTTAGATCAGTCTATAAGGCACAACAACACAAACAGTCTGTTTTATTCTAACCCTACGTTCACACTTACAAACGTTCAGTCATTTTCTGCTAAATTTGTAGCCACGTTTCAGCGATAAGCGGCAAGCAGTAAATTAATTTTCTCAACTTTATGGTTATGATGCGATGAAGTGACATTGTAAAGGATTGGTCCCAAAATAATTCTTCCGACCAATTGTAGACACGGTGGTCTGAGGTCCCCTGCTTCTGCTGTCTGAAACTATAGGCACTTCATTCATAAGCTTGACAGTTTGGAGCTATACAAGGAAGAGAAGCTCATCATTGCTGTTTCTTCTTTCCCCAGTTTATGCATCTCTGCACATATGAAAAATGGTGGTGTGGTGTCTGGTTGGTTGGTGTCTCTCATGAGTTAGGTCACGTGACAGCTAGCTTTCCCTATGAAGATGTGCTTTCAAAACCAGCTGAACTTCCTGGACTTGAAAAACTGGAGCCACAAACACACCCACAAGAGACAAACTGAGGTAAGCTGAGGTAAGGAACTTGATAATGTGAACACAGGGTAAGGGGTAACAACAAGGGCTGGAAAAGGGTCATGTAAAATGAATTTTACATGAGTAAGTTTATTTTTTTTTAAACACAGACCTAAATGCTAGATGCTAACTTCAAGGAGAAATGATAGCAAGGTGAAGCAGGACAGTAACTTTGTAATTACATTCTCATGAACTGTATTTATATGCATATGTACTATGGCATGCATATTTATATTTTCCTAAGGTGCAGAAGGTGATAATAAACCACTTGATGTTAAGGAAACATCTGCACCTTTTCTTCCTAAGACAATCTGAGTAATCAGTTATTCAAAGCATTGATTTCTGATTAGCTTTAGCTGCAGCATTACTACAACATTTAGCTTAATTCTCTTCATTGAACGCTTCCACAGAGTGGCATCATTGATGCTAAGAGATATTAATACATATCATCACAGTGCACAGAGAAATTGTACCCAATGTTGTTCTATAGAGTCATCTCAATGATGCATTATTGCAGTTTAACAGGTTCGAAATGAAGGAATAGTGAGGGAAGTGAGGATAAATGGCGGATGCAGTCTTTTCCTGCTGGGTAAGTGTTCAGCAGGAGCCCGGCTTCTTCCCATGAAGCCGAGCTAATCCTGTTTAGGGAGCCACTACAGGAGGAAAGCCTCAGCGCTTTTCCAAAAACCCCTTCGACTGCGAAATGTGGTCCCACTCCACATTAAATATGAAATCAAGATGAATTATACAAAGCACCTGCTCATTTGACATGTCATTATAGGTAAAAGAGCCTCGGTGCACACCTGTTCCCAATCTAAAGAACCTGCAACGCCTCATTTAGGGTTGCGTCTGGATTTCTTTGAAAGATTGCGCTCGCATTTATTGGTGCATTGATAAATTGAATGTTTCATTTCACTAATTTCTTCGCCTGCTATTTATTGCTTTGTACTTCTTTACTAATTTATCAACGTGAAAAGGCTTATCAGAACACTTTCTTTGGTGGCCAGATGTTACCATATGAACTAAACGTGAGCAATTTTATTTTTCATTCACTTAAATGCTACACACAACCTCCAGATCCCAAACGTATATGTGATTAATTGATTGATATATTGGTGGTATCTTGAGTGCAGCCTTATTTTGCATTGAGAGCAGCATGGGGGCGGGGTTAAAATGTCAGTCTAAAATTAAGGCATCAGATGAGCTCCAGAGACAGAAGCCCATTAAATGCATTATCTTCCTAGACATATCCATCGGTAGAGATTTTCTTTTCATGTGCCCTATCAGACATCTCAGTGTGCCTTCTCCTAGCTGAAAAGCAGGAGAGACAGAGTCGCAAGCGTGTCTCAGTAGGACAGTGTTTTGATGTCTGCAGGAAGAGATGCCTGAAGGGACCTGCTGATCTGCAGAAAGAGGCCATCTCACTCTGTTTACTTTGCATGGAGACTTAGCTTGATGTGGCAAAGATAACTCCAGCTCCACCACAGGCTCCCGCCACCTCAAAGACCCACATGGAGATCCAGGGAACCGCTGCAAGAGAGAAATGACTGAAAATGATCCATGAGCAGCTTGTACATAGTTGCCAGAGGTAAAAACATTGCCAGGGGTAAACATGGGGTTTTAGTTCCTTTACCTTGAAGTAGGTGATGATAATAGAGCAGAACAGGTGAAGAGGTAGACATGTTAATTCTACACCACTGTCGTGAGCACACTTAAATGCACATAATTAGGACAACCCTTACATAAAAAATGACCCTTACAGGACGTGAGGTTTCAGCTGTTTACTTCAAAACGTCCCTTTTAAAAATGTACAGGCATCAAATCTCTAAACTTAAGCAAAGGATGCACTTTAGTATTGGTACTCAGACTTTTTTGCCGTACCTGTCCCTGCACTCAACAGTGTCTGTCTTTCGACTTGTCTGCCACTCAAAAGTATCTGTAGTATACATTGTATAATTAGAACAATGGTAGTATATATATTATAACTATGTAATTAACAGTCTAATCAAATATTTTCATTTACACATAACAGCAAAATGAAGGTAACAACCCAAGGAATATTGATTCTGCTGTGAAGTGAATCTGTAGAGTTATAGCACTTATAATGACACCACCAAGCTTTCTGAAATGACCAAGAAAAGCAATTAAGGACTAGGCAGGGCTTGATTTGAAAGTGGATTTAATGTTTTGGGGGCTAAGTTCCGACTAAGTCATGCCTGAGATGGTGTTATTTGTCTTGAAGTTGACAAATTTGGGCGTAGTTCATTGCTTATATGTAAATATTTTAAATACCTATATTGTAGACTATTGCTTTATTGTTTCTTCTTGGAGACTGTCACACTACATTTGAATTTATGCAAGAACAATGACATTAAAAGGATTCTATTCTATTCTATTCTATTCTATTCTATTCTATTCTATTCTGTTCTGTTCTGTTCTGTTCTGTTCTGTTCTATTCTATTCTATTCTATTCTATTCTGTTCTGTTCTGTTCTATTCTATTCTATTCTATTCTATTCTATTCTATTCTATTCTATTCTATTCTATTGTAGAATGGTTGGAAATATTGTCCCCAGAATAGTTTTTTAAATTAACCTCTACAATTTAAAGCTGCTGATCCACTTTAATCCAGTGTGAGGATATGAAAAATGAATCTGTACTGAATCGATAATAAATAAATCTGATCTGTCAGGATGCAGAAAGCATTCCACAAAATGAGCACAATGTAAAGAAGTAACAGTTTGGTATCGTGTTGCAGCTATACGAGAGTTAGCATGCTAACCAGCTAGCCCAAAATGTCTTGTCTTGTCTCATAATATTAGTTTGTGTAAACAGCACACTTACTGTAACCACTTCATACACTCACTGCCACTGTGTATTCACAATCTGATTTGCTAGACATGTATCTTATTATAAATCTGGCAATGTTCATGATATGCATTTTTTATTATATATGCTGTATTATAAATTATTGCTGTTCTTGTAGCCTAACGTAGGTTATATAAATGAGCTTATTTCATGCTCCTTTGTTAATTATCTTTCATGCTCTTTTTTTACACACTGTTCTACAGTGAATTAATTACTGTTGTAGCGTTCATGTTGTATTTATGTATTTTGTTTTGTGGTAAAGCAGCTCAGCTTTTTATATTGTGTAAAAGTTATCACACATATCAAGTTATTATCATTGTTATTATTTGCAGTTTGCCTCGAGCACTTTGTTTGCCTGAGTAATCCTTCGTGAGTGTGAATTAGGAGTGTGCAGATGCTTTTGTTCTGTTGAAAGCAAAATGAAAGTGGGTATTTATTGGGTATTAAGGCTCAGCCTGCAAAGCCCCACTCTTGCTCATTGAAGGGAATGCCATTACAATCCCAGCAAGCAGCTCAGCTGTAATGCAAAAAGTGACAACTTGCAGCTGTGAAAAGACAAATCTTTGTTGTCGGTTATTCTAGGTAATGTGCACTCCAAGGAGACGTATCATGACAAACTGAACTCTCCTTGTTTTTATTAAAACAGTTTATGGAAGTAAACATTTAGTCAGCCCAGTCAATACAAACCATATTCGCAAAAGAGGCTGCAAAAACAGTCCATGTTTAAATGTGTTCTTGTTAAGCTGGGAATTACATATACTGTATATACCTATACAGTCTATAGCAGTTTAGCCCCACACACTTATTATGCTAGTGTTAGCTTAGCGAGCTAACAACCTAACAAACCAAAGAATAGTTTTATTTGGTCTTTCTGTTGCACCAGACACTTAACTCCACTAATGTTTCTCTGAATGTGTCTCAGAAAGTGGAGCGTAAGTGAGCTTGAACCTGTGTTGTGTGAAGCTGTTATAGCCTGCTTGCTAAGCTAATGGTTAGCCTCAAGTGCTAACAAGGACAGTATGGAGCAGAAGTAGCTTAAATAAGAGCTCCACTCACATCTGTATAAGTTTACTCCCTTAGATTTGGATGTTTCTCCTCTAAGCTATGCATTGTGGTTATAGAAGCTGTTTGTTAAGCCAATGCTTGCCCTAAGCGGAAAATGTAGATAGCATTCGTTTGACATCAGACTTGAAAGCAGTCCTCGTAAAGTAACCGTTTGTACACCATTAAGTTAATAAAGCATTTTGACAGATGAAATACAGCCATGGTGTGTTGTGTCGTTCATGGCTGTAGTAACAAAAGCAACGGGGACAAAATGGTGTACGTTTTTATAGCATCCCGGCCGGCTGACATTATGAGCTGAGTCAGCAAAGAATAAATCTTTGGATAGTGAGAATAAACAAGAGAACTGTTCCGCCAGTTCCCCATACTAAAGCTGTTATCACACTGCCACGGGTACAGTTAGTAGAAGGATCATTTCTGTAGTTTTGACCTTGATCAGTTTCGACTGCTGGGAAGTGCTTGCAACTGACAGCAGTAATTGAGTGATGATTGATTTAGAATCTAACTATCTAGACATCTTATGTATAGATCGCTCATGCTTTAGCTGGGCAGTGAATGCAGTTGAGAGAATGCCAAAAAACGTTAATGAGTTAACACTGATTAACCAAATCAGACATAGACACCTAGCTTAAACTTAAATTTGTGACCCTTCCACAGCTGAAATTACTGAGGGACTGTACTGATCTGTTTGCTTTTATGCTCTTTTGATGTGTATGCAGATGCTGCATTCACAAGGTAGCTATAAATGTCTAGACACCTTGTTGTGGTGAATAATGCATAAGCGTAACTTCAAAATAACTTATCGATTTGGTATGGATGAGCACCTCCAATCTAACTGGCTTGTTCTTGATATCTATATAGCGGAGTAAGAATATCTTAGCTTAGCTAACACCTACACACACAACAATATTAGCTCACTCCCTTAGATATGAGTCTTTGCACCTCAAGCTTGCATGAATTTTGTCAGAACCAAACCTGGTGTTTGGTGCTGGTTTGGCCTATGTGTTAAGCTAATGCAAGATTGGATGCTAGTGTGAACTGTATGCACACACAACAGCTGCACACACAACAGTTTAGATTCCTTTCTACAGATTCTGTATTAGCGGAGCAGTTTTGCTGAATAATAACGGTGAGTGGATTCTCCAATAATTGATCCTTTGACTCTGATGTGTATGGGAGTAATAGGAACTTTTATCTGACAGATATGAGATTCAGCATGTTTGAATATTCAGCATCTTTGGTTCTGTTGACTTCTTTTTAAATGTGATGTCATGAGCAAGACGGTTAAACAGTATCATCAAAGCTTATTATTCATTGCAGTGTCACTTTTATAGCATGCAGAAGCCTATAAAGAACATGGCTGTGCAAAAAAATCTGGTCCCAACACAGCTTTGACTTTGAGATGTCTGTACTTCAATTCACTTTGAAGTGTAGTGGAGTAAACAACTTTGGATATTGTACTCTATGAATTAGTGTCACTGTTTGTGTCATATCATGATCTGTGATAGCTGTAAAAAGTGTGATGGGAACAGCAGTCAGGTAACCCTGTAGTCCCACCAAACTTAATAAAAATAATGTTTAACAAATATAAACTGAGGTGTTACGTTTGATGAATGGCAAGGGGCACTGACTACAAACAGTAGCTCAGCAAAAATAACATTGCTTATATGTGCATGCATGAAATGAATCTTGGATTTGGCAGCCGGCAGCCTCTCTGGAGACTCCAATGGTCCGTATGGGCACGATGGCAGACTCCTCATAGGACAGCATCATTTAAAACACAGCTGTGACGATCTGATAGTAAGGATCAGGGTTAGTTCCCCAAACTAAGGCAAAATAAAGTCATACACTGACGACATATCGGATTTAATAAGTTGATTAGCTGGAGATACTGGGCAATATAGAGGCACAACTTTAGTAAACAATGACCACCAAGGACAAAAGTGTAGTCACAGAGTTAAATAGCATTTTATATTTTAAAATATAAAGTATAAAGTGAACTCTGGTGGAGCAAGTTTGAATGGGCCTGATGTAGCTGATTAAATTAGTAACATGTTCAGGCACTATGCCTAAGTCTGTATAGGAAAGTCTGTTCACTCAGTAGCCATCTTTGCCACACCCTCAGCCAGTTGTTTCCAGACATACAAGACTTAACTATTATCTCTTTAAATGGTGGAATACCATCAGGTTTAGAACCTGGCAAAACCTCATAAGTGGTTTGTAGTGGCACTGGCCCTTGTGACAGTGTCTGAACTCATGGTGAGTTTTATGCTCTAATCTCACCATGAGGCTACTAGCTGGAATATTATCCAATGGAACACTAAGCACGGTTGTAAGTCGCTCTGGATAAGAGTGTCTTCTAAATGCCTTAAAGGTAATTGTAAATGTAATGTTTGGCCCAGTTATTTTTCAGATTATTCTTGATATTGCACTTGCGCCATTTTTTTACAACAAGGGGGAGCTTTCCCCTCTAGCCCCACAGTACTGTAGACCTTCCCACTCATGATGTAGCCAGCAGGCTCTTTTCCTTGAAGGGTAGGAATTTCTCATTTCCCATTTATATTTCAACCAGTGACTGGCATCCTCTGTCTCTGTCTTAGGTTGTAAATAAAGGAGAAAACATTAACCGATAAATTGACAAAACCATTGTTTGCACACTCGTCAAAAGAATTGTTGCACCCAGACAGAAGTGTAAAGGTCAGCAGGAACACTAAATCTTAAAAAATGTAGACTGATATGGGCAAACCCCTCATCTTGGCCCTGACCACAGTGCGTCCACACACAGATTTGTTGGTTGTCAACACCAAAACAAAAGCAGGACTCCTCACTGAAGATGACCTGCTGCTGTTCTTAGTCATTCATAGAGCACATGTGTGCATGTAGTCCTGGATGGGCTGCCATCTGCCAGTGGTGCTGGGACTAAGAGGATGGCTCAGGAAGGGCATCAATGCTTACTGAATGTCTGTGAGATCATGGTTGCTGGGTCAGTCAGGTATAGCACCAGGCCCGTCCCTGCTTACATCACATTTGCGCCCGTGCTTGAAACTTGCATCATTTGCATGTCTCATGATGTCAAACCTATTCACCAAGTTTCATTCCTGTTGGTTGATTCCCTTGGGGTGCAACTATTTTTGGGATGATGAACGTATATGACTCATTCTGTTCAGCTGAATCCGACGTGTTTTAAAGGAGGGAGGATTGTAGTGGGAGCACTGGGGTGTCAGGTGTGACTATGTGGCGATTGAAAATGGTTTACACGGCTCATGGGTCAGATAGGAGACCCCCTTTGTAGAATTTCACTTAGCACCCCAGGGAGGTCAGGTTCGGCTCTGGAATCCAAAAGCGACAGTTCTAGCTTCCTTTATCTATTTTTCTAACTGCTACCTTTTTTTGTACAGCCCAAACATTTCAATTAACATTCAGTAGCCTAAGCTATGTTAGCCCGGACAAGTTCTGTAGCTGTAGGCAAGTTTCCTGTCAGCCCCCTGTAATCCTCTTATTGGAATATTTTACTATATTGGACTGAAGCTCATTCATGATGTACAAAACCTGCTACATTGCACCCGTGGAGGAAGACCAGGTAGGTGAGCCTGTGGGTATGGTGGTAACACACATGACCTGATATGATTTGAAATATTTACTTTAGAGGAAAATATAGTGTTTGTTCTTCCAAATTAAAACGTTTTACTTTGCATTAGTTTCTATTGCAAGCCAGTTATGTGGGTTTCTAAGTGAAGGTGGTCTTTAGGGAGTTCATTGACCACAAAATGACTCATACTGCCCTGCTGGTGAGGTGCTTCCTTAATTATACTTTAATTATTCCGCTATTGGCTTGTAAATATTTGACTGTGTTATGCAAATTCCTCTGCAAACATTTACAGAAAAGATATGCCACCCTGTGTAAAGCTCGACAGGATGTGTATATGAGTCTGGGTATGTGTGTGAGTGTTTGCGCATATCTTGTGGCCAGTGGTTGTGCCTGTGTGCGTGGCATGCTCACAGGCATCCCCCTCCGGGTGACCTTTAGCTGGTGCCGGCCGGCTGTCTTCCTCCTCGGGGGTGCCATGGCTTCTCCTGCTGCTGATAATGACTGTTATCAGGGCCAGAAAGAGAGAGTATAAGGGAGAGAGAGGGAACGAAGGAGAGATGCAGCAGAGGAACGCGGCCTGTCCGAGTGTCTAGCCTTCGGTTGCCGTGGCAGCAAACCCACTCTGATCAAGCTAAATGGACGTCAGCAGCAATGCATATATGGATGTGCTAATTCAGCTTTACAGCAAATATGGAGTGTGATAGCGCAAAGGACTGTTCAGTATTTCCATTCATTGTGTGTGTGTGTGTGTGCGTGTGTGTGTGTGTATGTGTATGTGTGTGTGTATGTGTGTATATATATATATATATATATATATATATATATATATATATATATACTGTATATTAAAAAAAATAAGAGACCAGCTCAGGTCCAAATATTGTACTTTAGAGCATCTTTTTAGAAAATGACTAATGGTAAAAATAGCTAAAAGGCCTCCAGAAGCCTGTTTTGAAGTGTCCGTGCTGTGCATTTCCCTTGCTGCCACTCGCCATTCTTTTTGTAGGTCACTTGATATCATCTTATGGTTGTTAAGTGACATCCGAATGAGGTGACGGTCATCACGGTCAGTAGAGAGTTGTTTTTGCCCTCTGCCAGTCTGTAACCCTTTTGTCATGGCCTGTAGTTGTATTTTGATTACACTTATTTTTGGTTAGTACTGCTTTTGCCATCCAACTGGCTCTATAACAAGAGTGACAGCAGCAGTGGCTTTTATCCTATTGCTCGTTAGGATAGGATTTGGTTGATGTGACGTTAAAACATAGAAATATCCTGTATTAATGAAACTTATTCAGTCATATGCTAAAGTCTGGGTGAAATTACATGTTTTGTTGATTTTCTAGGTGAACATAAGTCACACATCCTCTACAGTTCTACAGTGCGCGTCCCCAACCCTGGTCCTGGAGGCTCCCCAGACCTAAAGCATTTTTGTGTTTTCCCTACATCAACATACTTAACTCAAATCAGGAGTGGCTTAATAATCAGGAGCTCTGGAGTTGAATCAGATGTGTTGGGAGCATGATTAAGGCAAGGGGTCTTCCAGGACCAGTAAAGGGAACCAGCGCTGTACAGCACACTTACGGAACACGAAACAACCTAAACGTGGCATATTTTTTTGAAAATTAAAGTGCACATTTTCCTTTATTTTACTTTAGCATATTACAATAAATATATAAATATAAACATACTTTGGTGGCTAGCCAGATTTTGTTTTGTCAATATGTTCAATCCAGCAAATAAGTACTTATTGTGCATTAAATTGTATAGACGGTGTGTGAATTAATATTATTATTATTTTTTAAAACTCAACAAAACATGCCATTTGCACAGGGTGGCCAAGCGTTTACATTTATTTGTGTATTTCAGCACATGATATTGTGTTTTTCCATTGTTTTATGAAAATAATAACTTGTTGTGGTGTCAAGATATATATAGTCCTACCCCAGTGTGAATATTCTCTGCAGTGTGAGAATATTCAAGCTGCATGGGATGGATTATGACAAGGTTTGGGTTAGCATTAGGAACCTCTACAACTCATTTGGCATGGTGATTAGCAAACACGCCGGCTTCACGCCATACTGAGAGACACTACTTCTGTATGTGTAATTTAACAAGTATTGCCCATATCAGTCTACATTTATCATCATTTATTGTTCCAGTTCATTTATTGAACTGGCTCCATCACCACCTGGTATGGAAGCTGCACTGCTATCGAGCAGAAAGCTTTGCAGAGGGTGCTGCGGACAGCTCAGTGCATCACCGGGGTTCAGCTTCCAAACCTCCTGGATTTATACACCAGCCGCTGCCTGAGGAAAACCAGGAGGATTCTAAAGGACTCCACCCACCCAAGCCACTGTCTGTTCTCACAGCTGCTGAGTGGGAGGAGGTTCCGAAGTATAAAGTCCAGAACCAGCCGCCTCCGAGATGGTTTCTTCCCCCAAGTCATCAGGCTACTAAACAGCCAGTAGTGCTGATGCACCGGTATATGGACCTGGTTCAGCACATCTCACCTATATCATTTAAACGATGATCTCCATGCACAATCCTCACTCTGCACTTTACATTAGCATATTATACTTACACACAGACTGACCTACTGTTATCTTCCATTCATATTGTATATCTGTAGTGTATGTATGTACAGGGGTTGGACAATGAAACTGAAACACCTGTCACTTTAGTGTGGGAGGTCTCATGGCTAAATTGGACCAGCCTGGTGGCCAATCTTCACTAATTGCACATTGCACCAGTAAGAGCAGAGTGTGAAGGTTCAGTTAGCAGGTAAGAGCACAGTTCTGCTCAAAATACTGCAATGCACACAACATTATGGGGGACATACCAGAGTTCAAAAGAGGACAAATTGTTGGTGCACGTCTTGCTGGCGCATCTGTGACCAAGACAGCAAGTCTTTGTCATGTATCAAGAGCCACGGTATCCAGGGTAATGTCAGCATACCACTGTGCAGGACTTGTATATGTCATTCCCAAGACGAACTGACGCTGTATTGGCCTTACCATAGTGCTATATGGTAATGTGTACATCTGCATATAACAGTTTTTATTCATAACTTTTATTCATAACTGTAAATTAGTATAAACAGAGATTTAGTGTTTAGTATTGTATATATTTATTGTCTATTTATATGTTTGTATTGAAGTACTGTAAGGGACTACGCAGTTACTACTAAGTTTTTCACTCACCTTCACACCTGTGAAAATGTGATGTGACAATAAAAATTTATTTGATTTGATTTGATTTGATTTGATTTGATTTGATTTGATTTGATTTGGTAACCTTCATCTTCCCAATAGCACTGCAATCCCACACTTCCTTCAGGGTGCAACTTCTCCTTTGACGATGAGTACGTATGCATACATATATAGTAGTATCAGTAACGTGAAGAATCAGGCAAATCCATAAGTCCTGCTCAACATTTGTGATGGCATGTTTTCTTTTAGCATGCATGAGGCCTGAAGATTAAGTCTCAGGGTCAAAAGTCAAAGGTATGTATGTCAGTATAGCGTTTGAACAGCAGGCACCTCTGACCAGAGAACCTCCTGCAGGGATGCAGCAATCTTTAACTACGTGTGATACATTTACCATCGCTAATCAGCTTTCAGGATCAGCTAAATTACACAAATACAGTCTGATCATCACTCGCATATTTAAGCAGAAAATTGGCTGATACCGGAACATAGCTGATCGATCTTTTCATTTCAGGTCATAAACTTTATAGATCAGCTGCCTGCTGTGTCAGCCAGCAGCAGTTTCACACAGTCATTTGATAATCTCTCAAGGCTGATCTTAGCTTTTTTTGTTCCACCTTAAACAGTGCAGCAGTTAGCCACTAGCTGGTTTTAACCCCTAGTGTGTCTGAGTGTTCTCGTGTGTACATGCGTGAACTGATACATTACCATACAGTAACCAGTCCACAATGCTAGCAGCCCACCAGGACTTCCTGCAATACTTCCGATTACCCACTTCTGCACAGCAAACCGGTCAACAATGGAAATTCATTTAGTTCATTATGTAACCGTGTAATTGATGTACAATAGCAATTATAGTATTAACGGAATCCTGATAAATACGCCATTTACGCAGAATACCCCAACAATAATGCCAGACTTATAAAGGTTAATTGCTATTACTTTTAGAGTACAGAATAATTTATTGTAGCTTCTGAATAATAAGCCTGCGGTTTGAAAAAGAGTGTACCTCATGCCAAATGGTTCATAAACAGTGAGAGCTCATCAGCTACCCTCAATTCCCACATTTCCCTCACTCTGAATAAACAGTGCCTGAAACGCATGGAAAAATAAACCTCCACTGATGCATCACCTTCATCAGCTGCTAAATTCTAATTAAACCTTTCAGTCTTCCCCTTTAGCTCAGGTGCCAAACCCTTGCAGCGGAACTTTTCCATTTGACGTTTCCTCCGCCATTTTTCAGCCTTTTCTCACACGCCCCCCTCACTTGACGTTGGTGAGTGCACTCTTACTCACTTTGCTACCCCACGAAGGTGAAACTCAATAAATGTCAGGCTCCCCGCGGGGCTGCGTTTGTGGACCGATCACACATTTAGAGCTTGCAATTATGTCAAAGCACTAAAATTAATGAAATGCCAGTCCACATGGGCCCACCATAATTTACATAATATTAATTTCACTCAATGCACTTTTTTTTTTATATGGACGAATCCATATTGCTCCAGTCACATTTCATGGTGTATTACAGAATCTGAAACTCCTGTAAAAGTTCCAGCATACAGGAAGGATGTTTATTCCTTGGTGCCATATGCTCATTTTTCATGCTGGGCTTTTTATAACAGCATTACTCAGGCTATGCACTCTCTGAGGTG
Source organism: Prochilodus magdalenae (assembly GCA_024036415.1). Lineage (NCBI taxonomy): Eukaryota > Metazoa > Chordata > Actinopteri > Characiformes > Prochilodontidae > Prochilodus > Prochilodus magdalenae. The sequence goes on from JAMWET010004918.1 coordinate 238,582, forward strand.
CTTATTCACTCAGCGTTTTAGGCCTATAATGGGCCTTCTTCTAATTCCCCTGGGGACAAACGCTGTTGTTTCTTCATGCTCTCGTCTAGTGGTATCCTCTGGGACGCTTACAGGAGCATTAGCGGGTTAGGCCAGATGTGGCTCAAATCACTTGCAGGAAGATGAGTACGGTAGTAGCTGCTGCAAGTAAAGATAAGCTCCTCTGACAAAAAATGATTTAGCTTGTGTGTTTAGGGTGTTAGTCACTTCAGGCTCCTGCAGATGGCAGTGCAAGAGGAGGATGGGGCTAAAAATGCTTGCGGGTGTGAGGGATAGGATTCATAGATTGAGTAGAGGTGTTATGGTGCAGTGAATGTCTCGTTTGATGTGTAGAAAATGGCAGAATTAATGATGTGGGAGTGCCAAAGGCCATAGTATGAAAGAAGTAGCTGAATTTGCAGGTGTATGGAAGCGTATGGTCATACGGGTCTACCAGCAGTGGCTAAAATCCCGGTCTACAGGAAACTCTTCTCACAACTGTCATTACCTGTCATTTCTCTGGATAAAATAAGTTTAACCCATTAAAATCCCAGACTTATTACATAGATTCATTTGTTCATTACATAAGTTGTTCATACAGTTGTTCTTAAGTTATAGATTTGGCTATACATTTTTTTTTTTTTTTTTTGTGAAGGTCATGACAGAAAGATGTCGCTACTAAGAGGCAGGAAGTAACAGAAAGCATAAAACAACAATGGCAAGGCGATGTTCTGCAGTAAAGTGCACCAAATACAAAAGTATTAAAAGTAAAGTAAAATAATGTTTAATTTTTCAGATTCATTGCTTTGTAATCACTAATGCCGTTCCCTTGTTTCCCTTTTTCTGTTCACTCTCTAGCTTGCTCTATCAATGCTGCTCTCTCTCTTTCTGTATCTTTGAATTCTTTGTGTTTAAACAGCAAGCAACAAAATATGACCATGTCCACTTCTTGTGTCTGGCTGGTTCTCAGTGTTTGTGTGGAGAGGGGGTGGATTTATGATAGGCAGTGAAATTACAGCACACTCATAAGTAGTACATTTCGGCTCCTATCGTGATTACAAAAGAGCTGTTCAAAAAGAGGTAACATCACTGCTCTTGAGTCAAAGAAAAATGGATAAAATGAAATTCACAGGACTATTATTTTGGACGATGAGTGTATATGATAATATACTCTCTCTCTCTCTCTCCCTCTCTCTCTCTCTCTCTCTCAAAGGGTAACAAAACCATGTATTCAACCAGAAATACCTAAAAAGAACTCATGGGTTAATTTGAAAAGAGACCATTTGATCACCTTATCAGAGTTAAGTATTTCCAGCTTTATAATCATGCAGCGGGACAAATTCTGCATTTTACATGACCGGCTTCCCTCCATTATATTATACATTTAAACCAGTGACTGCTTCAAGCCTCAGAAGACGCATTCCTATATGATTGCTTGGCTTTTAACAGCCATCTATGCAGAAATCACAAGGTAGAATTATCCACCCTCACCTCCGCTAGCTGAAGCCTGTCTCGTTCACTTTTGATGGCATTCTTCATGGAGTTTAGGCAGGCGCTGGAGTCACTGCGAGCTTTCTTGTTGTCTGCACAGCTTGTTAACTCATGAAAAGGCACTTTGTTCGCGATTGCTGACTCACCTAAAAAGTGTAATCTGTAAAGAAAATTGTTGCTCGTGAGAAAAGTCACTCTGGTTCTTCCTGACTGGTTGTTGCTTCAAACTTCTAAGGCTGATGGAATTCTGTTCAGGTGCAGGTGAATTGCTGACACCCAATTCCCCAGCTTGAAGAATGTGCTATTACAGCGGAAGCCCTGCACACTTTTACCAGCGTACCGCACACCTCAGTGTCTTCATATTACCTATGAAGAAAAGGATCCACGTAGAAGCACCATGGCAGTTCAGTTCATTCCTCTTGCTGCTGGAGGAGTGGTAGTAGATGTGTCTGATATCGTCCTGCTGTTGACGGTACTTGCGCATCTGACCTATAGTGCTTTCAGCTTTGGCTCGCTGAAAGTGCCGTCTGAGAATAAACTGGCTATAGCCACTGACTGGTTAGCACGACTTTTCAAAGTGATGGGTATATAGGTGGACTTCTCACAGAACAGAGGCAGTGGATTCAAGGGTAATTAGCAATGAGAGATGGACAGTTACCTTTGAAGCACGTCCAGCCTTCAGAAGCGGCGGAATCCTTCTTGTTTTATTTCAAAGTGTGGAGCAGATCTTTAATCACAAAGCAAGCAACATCCAGCTGAGATCCTAGCTGCTGTTAAATCTGCTGTAACCTGCTGTAAACAACCGAAAATCCATTGACTCACAACACATTTATAATAGAAGCCATCGGGCTTGCCCCAGCTTCTGCTTATTGGTTTCTACTATATGTGAGTAGAAACCAATAAGTACTTGTTCTTTTACTAAATACAGGTAAACATTTCATTGTGTGCAGCCATCCTCTATATGCTACAGATACAGCAGAAAGAGGTTACATGCAGTATTTATCAATGTACACTCACCATCAATGAAACGGTTGAACAGATAGCTGCAACCATAAGGAATCAACCAACAGCAATGAAAATTGGTGGGTAGGTTTGACACCGTGAGACACGCAAATGATTCAAGGTTTCATGCTTGGCAGTACATGTGATGTAATGAGGAATGGACCTTATCGCTGTATCTGACTGACCCAACAGTCACAAGAGTCCTCGTGTTAGTGCAGCAGATTACAACAACCACGTCAATGTCGCCAAAGACTGAGATGGTGTCTTACCAGACTGCCATGGAGTGGCTCAGAAGTACAGTGGGTCATTTTCAGTGAGGGAGTCCTGCTTTTGTCTGGGTGGAGACCAATCCATGTGTGGAGGCACCGTGATCAGCAGCAAGGTGAATGGTTTGTGGTCAGGCTTCACACGTCCAGAAGGCCTGGTGTCCCTCTACCTCCACCCATACTGCAAAATCTGCAGGAACTGTGTGAGAGTGATCAAACTGCTTGGGATGGATTATTTCAGAACACCATTAGGAACCTCTACAACTCTATGCCGAGATGTCTGGCACATTGAGTTAGCAACTTCGATATGCGTAGCTCAATCAATATTGCCCATGTCATTCTGAATTTATCATAACGTATTTTTCCTGGTAACCTTTATCTTCAACACTTCCTTCTGGGTGTCAGTGGCAGAAAAATGAATAACCTTCTATTAAAGGCTGGTGGACTGAGAGTGACACTAGAGCCCCGTTACCTACAATGAGTTGATTAAGAGTCTTGTTCCAGAAATGATAATAGGACTTTAGAGCCATAATAAATCATACTACCTACACTCTCCATACTTAAGTACATTTGAAGGTGAATACTTTAGTACTTTTACTCCAGTGGGGGTCTAAAGAAAAGAACATCTACTTTTACTGGAGGAATGTTTTACCTTGGGTATCTCTACTGTAACCCAACTACATGGTCTGTGTAATTTGTCCAGCACTGCAGTGTACAGAGTGTAGATGCTGTCAAAGATCTTTCTGCTGATGCAGCCTGCACTCCACTGGCTACTGTTAAATCCATCTACCACTGACTGTCCATTCTATCAGGCCCACCCAGCATATTGGTGCACATTGTCATACATCAGATTCTAGTTTATCTGTTTATTGGTATATTCAGTATACTCAGTGCAACTTTACCCTGTTCATCAAGGATCAGGACCTCCACTGAGCTGGTATTATGTGGATCACTCTCAGCACAGCAATGACACAGATGGAGTCGTGACAGTGCGCATGTTCTGCTTGCTTATTTAAAAAAAAAAAGTTTCTCTGTGTTACATCTATACTGTACCGCTCCCATTTCAGGGTCATTGCAGTGCTGAGAACGATCCAAACAGTCCAAACAACCACTCTAATAATGCCTGCTCTGTGCTGGTCCTGTGGGGAACCTTACTATTACAGAACAAGACAAAACAAATTACAAAAACAAACAGATGGACCATAGTCTGTAACTGTAGAACCACAAAATGCACCTATATGGTAAGTAGATATGATAAACAACCATAGTAGATGCTAGGTAGATGCACCCCATTATCCAATTAGTGGCATGTACTTGTTGTAATATGGAGCATATTAAATATAACACAGGATCTTGCAGTGATGCTCCAAAAACAGAAACACTAAAACTGACAAGGTAATTTACAATAACACCCTAATATAACAGGGCACCAGCAGAAAGTTATTTCACCTTCTGACTTTTGTCAATAGTGCTGCACTGAGAGTCAATGAAGTGGGTTTTCCCCTGCGCGTGCGGAAGCAGAGGCCCCTCGCTAGTAGCCGCTTCATTACTGTCTATTTCCTGCGAGAACCTGCAGCATAATTAATGCTTCCGTGATGAATTACAGGCGCCACTTCCAAACACTGCCGATGCCTGCACTTTTTTTGACAAAATAAATGAATTTACATCTTCACTATCCTCCTTCCCCCGCGAACGTGCAGCTGATTTCCGCTGACTCTCAGTGATTAAAAGTCACAATATTTATGGCCATAATAGCTGGGGTCTGTATGAGCAAATTAGCTGCATGCTTTGATACTCCTTAATGCACCTTTAGCAGAGCTGCGCGAGGTTGGCTCTGACAAATTACAGTCTTTGTGTTACTCACAGGTGGTTTGTTGGTGCTTTTATTCATTAATCAATGCCACTATTAGCAATACCGAGAGCTGATTCAGCAAAATGAAGGTTTTTTTTTTTTCAACTCAAGTAGTGTCATGCTATGCTGCATTGCTGCGATTTACCCATGGCTGGGGGTGGGTCTGTAGAACATGGTCAGCTTGACATAGAGTTATGGCTGGTACACAGTGTGCACAACAATACATTTTTGAGAATTTGCCAGTGAGAAAAATTCACTGACCAATCTCAGTCATCTCTGCTGTAAGCATGATGGCAACCAAGATGACAGAGCAGCTGTTCTCCAGCAATTAGACCTTTTTTAATCAGAGGTAAAGCGCTCAGAGCCTTTGAAAGCAGCTTTAACTGGGCTCAAAATAAATGTGAAAAACCTTATTGTCTGCACACGCCATACTAATACTGTGTTTTGAGTATGTAGTATAGTTAATTATTAGTACAGTATAGTCATTTGTTATTATTTCATGTACTACCCTGCTGAACTCGTACTATTAGGGTTAGTACATAGTATCTACTGTGCATGTATAGCTTACCAACACATTAGCAGCCACCTGGAATAACATAGCAATGGTCAAACAACACATTTACATTTACGGCAATTAGCTGACGCTTATATCCAGAGGAACTTACAGGATTAACCCTATTACAGGTAGACAGGTACATATTGCAGGTAGACAAGTACATTCACCCAGACCTGTGGTGTTATCCGCTGAGCTACACCAACCACCACCTTAGCACACACCTGGAATCCTAATGACCTACAAACATGTTAGCAGCCACCTGGAATAATGTAGCAATGACCAAACAACACTTTAGCCCGCACCTGGAATCATACAGCAGTGACCACCAACAGCTTAGCAAGTACCTGGAATCAAATAACAATGACCTACAAACCTACCAACACCTTAGCAGCCCTCTGGAATCAAATAGCAGTGGCCTAGCTTAGCAGCCACCTGGAATAACATAGCAATGGCCAACCAACACCTATGCAGGTACCTGGAATAACATATCAATGGCCTACTTACAGGTTTGCAGGCACCTGGAATCACATAGCAGTGGTCAAGCCACACCTTGGCAGCCACCTGGAATAACATAGCAATGGCCTACCAACACCTTTGCAGCCAATTGGAATTACATAAGAATGGCCTACCAACAGTTTACTGGCCACCTGGAATAACGTAGCAATGACCAAGCAACAACTTAGCTGGCACCTGAAATAACATAGTAATGGTCAACCAACACCTCAGCAGTCACCTGAAAAAAAAAAATGGCCAACCGAAACTTTGGCAGACACTTGGAATAACACAACAATGGCCAAGCAACCTCTGAACAGCCAACTGGATTTACATAGCAATGGCCAAGCAGCACATTGGCAACCAACTGTCATACCATAGCAATGGCTTTGTTAGGCCAAATAAAAGTTTGTTCATGAAAATTCCCCATGTATTTTTATAATCTAAAGTTTTATTGCAATGTCTGTTAGGTTAATTCATGAAGGTAATTAAGATGAATTATTTGTTGGTGCGACACACCGTATCCTTCACTATTGTCTTATATTCCACTATGAGACTACTATAGGCCAAAGGAGCAGTAATATGCTGTGACTACTCATACCACCTTTAACTAACTCATTATATTCAAATGCCTTCACTTCATCCATGAGCGAGAAATTAAATATCTGTATTCATGATAGGTGGTGACCAAAGGTGCTGCAATTAATTTGCATAAAGATATTGAATGTTGAATATTTAATAGGAGTAGGTGGATGGCATTTATAGCAAATCAATACTTGAAATCCTTTAAGCTAAAACAGAAAACTGTTCATCCTTTTCCACAGTCACAAATCCTTGAAGATTCTAGAGTTCTTTGTAGGATCACCCAGATCATACCGGTTATATTTATTCTCAGTATGTTATATCAGCATCAGGTGCGGCAGATTGCAGAGATCCAGCCCTCCCATGGTTGTGCCAAGTCTAAATTTAATCTGTACTTTTGTCAGTTTTTAAAGATAAGTCATAGAGTTTATGCAGCCTCAGATACTAAACCCCCAGAGGTACATGGATACATGTGCTGCATGACATATACGTACATAGCCACACCTATTTAAATATTTTCAGCTAGATTTTTTACTTTATGATTTTTTTTTTATAAATTAGAAATTGTTTAAATATCTAGTCCTAAAAATTCATTTAGCACTTTCTTTGAAAAACAATGGGCTAACCATCCACTTGAACCCGCTATATAACAATGACATTACTATGTAATAAACATGTCATAGCAAAAATACCATATTACATATGTCATTAGTCATAATACACTTTGTTGAGTGATATGACGGTGCACTGTTACCAATTATTGTTATAATATTAGCTGTAATGTCACATGTTAACTTTCGCAGTGTATGCTACTTAGCCAACATGTCAGTAGTATGTAGGAAGGCCCAAGGAAAGGCCCAAGCCTTTATTAAAGCCTTTAGTAAACTAAAATACACTCATTATTATTATGCAGTCACCGTTAAAACCCTCGAAAATGGCAAATTTACAGGAGGATAAAACCGCTTTCCTAGTTTGCAATGGAGGTTGATATGATGTAATTTTATTAAGATATTATAGGCAAATCCTATCGGCCTGTCCATCATGAGCATTCACACTATTTAAAGGGTAACTAGCGTTTTTAAACTGGTTAAAAGATGTAATATGTGAAAGAGTATGTGCCATATCAAGATATGTATTGTTTCAGACATGTTGTAAGCTGTCATAAGTCTATAGATACTGTAAGACAACCAACACCCATTCAGTTGGGTTTGCCAAAGTTTGAGAAACATGTTATGAAATTATGTCCAAACATTTTGGCATCATTCTATTTGGATAATTAGACCAGTGAAAATGCAGTTCCTAGGTTCCTAGGAAAATAATTCCTAGGTATGGGGCCACATAACTCTAAAGGCCCCTGGGGCATCTGAGGACCGTAATCTGGGGCTGCATCATAACAAATGTCAAAAATCTACTCAGAGTGACTTCCTTATCTTCCCCGGGTTTCCAAGCTGTATTTCACAGTTCTTGGAATCTGATCCTATGTAATAAGGCTCTGTCGGGATAACTGGCTCTCCTCTATAAGCCTTAGCTTGCTTTTCCTGCTTTTCCTTCTGTCATCATTCCCTGGTCACAATCCACTTTTTCCCCCATGTATTCCCTCTCATAAAGCATGGCAGGTGCCGGATTTGGCAAACAGCTTTTGCGTTTTTTCCCCCTCCCCAATCCTGCACCTTTTACCCCATGATGGACGGTAAATCGGTTGAGCTGAAGGTAAAAAGTGTGTTCTTCTTAGTCGCCTGTCTGCGTAGGCTAGATAACAAATGTCGGCATAAAGCACACTGCAGTATCGTCATACACCTCAGCCGGCTGCCTTGTTTAGATAAAGCATGTCAGCATACCACCTAGTCTCTCTTCGTCTGAAGTCTAAATAGCCTCCTTACCGCCGCAGTCAAATATCATCTAGCGGCTCCTCCACAGCAGATGTTGTGTGATATGCATTGCAGGCGGCGAGCGAACTGGCCACACTGAATTTTACATCTTCTACATTCTTGATGCATCGTTGATTTAAAGGCGTAGGCCTGTTTGATAATATGACCCGCTGTTATTGACTCAGATGGTGCGTCTGTCTGAGACGTAATCTGTTCTCTTCCTCTGCATATGAAAAACGCTCACACTCGAAAAGATGCTTGGAGATACTTCATTTTAACACAGAGCCGATATAAAGAGCGGAAAGGGAGAAAAACGCTTATGAGAGCGAGCGAGTTAACTGACAGATCATGAATAATGCTCAGCCGTCAGCTCTGGTAAATGTGTCAGGAAGTGCTCCATCCAGGAAGTTACAGCGCGCTAATTGGACGAACATACTGGCGAGGAAGGATTTCATTTAAAACAAATTAGCAGATGTGATGGTCCTTAAATTAACCCGCACCGCTTTCTCAGACACTCATTTTTTTCCCCTGTCGGCAGATTCCACCTGATAATTTAGCAACACCTTGAGCCTCATTCTCATTCAGCGTGGTGTGCCGCTGGGTACCTGTTTTTTTTTTTTCCTCCTTTTTCCCCCCTTTCACACTTTCTTTCCCCCGCGTTTCCGTAAGCTCGCATTGTGCTGCTGTAATCAACACATTTGTTCAAATATGTGTCAAGTCTGGAGAAGGAGCAAACAAGTCTGCCTACAATAACTGCACATACAGTAACTGTGCCTCGTGTGATGAAAAAGTACCTCGGCCGTGTTGATTTACAGGAGAACTCAAATGAATAACGCAGCGCACAAAGGCCTCCGATTCAATATCAGACTTTTTACAGCAAGCTCCAGGCTTATGCTGTTACCAAGGCAACCCTGCGCCGTTCAAGGCCAGGCCTCGCCGCGGACGGCCACACATGTTTCTCGGTGGAGGCCGACAGGACTTGATCAATTATGTACTGCAACTGGTTTTCAGAGGATTTCCTTCCCTTGTCCTGAAGTCGTGGTTCGGACAGAAATCAAATGAACACGGTTTACTTCTTTTCAAATTTTGGTAGTTGTGTTTACTTTGTAAGAATGCACTGCAGCTATGAGGCTAATGCAGCTACACTGATAGCGAGAGAATAAGAACCACTGTTGGCCTGCTGACAGTAAAGCTGGCAGTCTGTATTTCCTGGGTGGTTCACTGGTGGTTAAGCAGAGCACTACACAACAATGCAGTTTTTCCTTCCTGCATAGAAACAGTCCATTTGACTTCCTCCTCCTCCTCCTCCTTCATTTCTTACTTTCATTATCCTTTGTAAATTAGTACAGTATGTCTATTCAAATACATCATCAAAAGAATAGCTGCATCATTAAATACCGTGCTGTTGGGAAGGAAGATAGAGGTTTCCAGGAACAAAAAAATGATGATACATTTAGACTGATGTGGAGAATATTAATTGAGCTACACATACAGAAGTAATGTCTCTCAGTATGGCAGTTATTGCAACATGCCAGATGTCTCGGCATGCATTGTAGAGGTGTGGACATGTGACATGTGACAACAAATTGTTTATCTTGGCGCTGACCGCGGTGCCTCCACACATGTATTCATTGGTGGTCTCCACCAAGACAAAAGCGGATCTCGTCACTGAAGATGACTCGCTGCCATTCTGAGCCACTCCATTACAATCTGGCACAAGACCATTGCAGTGTTGGGTGTCATTGATGTGGTGTTAAAGGCAGTCATCATGTGTGCATGGAGTCCTGTGTCCAGCCATCTGGCTATGGTGCTGGCATTAACAGGATGACTAATGGAGTGTTCACTGCTCACTGAATGTCTGCAATTGTGGCTGTTGGGTCGGTCAGGTATAGCAATAAGGACTGCTCTTGCTGACGTCACATGTCTCATGATATCAGACCTGCCCACCAAATTTCATTCCTGGTGGTTGGCACCTTCCGTGGGCAACCATTTATTTTAATGGTGAGTGTAGTTTTTAGTGTCAGCAACATTTTTAATTAAATAATTTTATATTATGTTATGGCCTCAAGCGTCTACGAGTAAAAATAAGGCTGTACATTAAAAAAAGGCCAATGCAGACCCAGCTGCCAGGCCAAAACACCACAAACTGCGAAGCTAAGTTGGCACATTGTCAGTATTTAATTCTGTTAGCTTGTTCAGGCTACAAGACATCATCTTGTAATAGGAAGTTGAGAGACAGTGAACAAAAGTATACAGCTAATAATCTAGCCTTAATATAGTAAAGTACATTAGTGCATCTTACAGATGAGGAGAGTATGGCTTCAGGGGGTACACTTAGGCCCAACAAACTAGAAACCAAAAGACTGTTAGACTCATCTAACATCAATACAATTCTAAACCTTATGGATGTATATTGGTTTTGCTGTTGAATAACTGGCAGCCCATGGACACAGCAATGTAGAGTACAAGAAGCTGCAGAGGAGCTAGGCGAACTGGTTTGGCAGTTTGGCAGTAATATTCTCACAAGGATGATTAAAGTGTTCATGAGTGGTATTAAATGTGTGGTATGAGTAGATTTTTTATGTGTAGAGATTATTGTACTAAATATTTTGCTATTTTAACCATTTTGGTTATGTTTGGGTCATTTGAGGTCAGTTTTACATACTGGTGTCATTGGTAAAAGAGTTCTGGTGCAGGATCAACCGGAGTATGATGGTTTCCTCCCTGCCACCAAAACTCACACATAGGATTGACCGGAGTAGGATGGCTTCCCTCCTGCCACCAAAACTCACACACACACGCGCGCGCATATACACACACACGCATACACACACACACACACACACACACACACACACACACACACACACACAGGCTAACACATTAACTGGCAAACAGATCTTGTTAGTGGTTTAGTGGTTTGGGCTGGTCAGCAGGAGACTGATGGAACAGGTGCAGTCACTGAACAGCCTTCTTCTGCAGTCATCTGCCCCCCATTAAATAGCTGGAGCGCCCCCTGCTGCACCCAATCACAGCCCTCCAGGCACTGATCTTAATATGAGGGATGAATAAGAAAAGACACACAAGCCAAATATATCACATACCCCCAGCATCACCAGCCCCCACCAATCAGACATAGTCCCTAGCCTTGGCAAAAACCAAAAACAAAGCACAGCTGTGTTTGTGCTCATTTCTCCTAGCGCCCCAATGGATATCTAATAACATGTTAGCGCTACGCTAGCACTGTTGACCATAAACATTTGCAGCAGTTACACAGAGGCTGTCGGTAAGCCTTAGCCTAGCTGCTGCTAGTTTTGACTATTTGGTCAGACTGTGGTTGGTGTATGGCTGGAGTATGATCATACATTCCCATACCAGTCTTAAAGCAGCAATTTGCAAGATGATGCAATGTATCAATAGGGTTGCCACCCATCCCGTAAAATACGGAATTGTCATTTAATTGGCATCCTATGTTAGATTAGATTAGATTAGATTAGATTCAACTTTGTCATTGTGCAGAGTACAGGTACAAAGCCAATGAAATGCAGTTAGCATCCAACCAGAAGTGCAAAGTTTTCACCACCCGCTAAAGCGCTTTACGGTCCGATGCCGAGCAACTGCCGTACCACACTGAGATGCAGTTTGTGAGTATGCTCTCAATGGTACAGTGGTGAAGTCCACCAATATCCTGGGACACAGGTGAGCTTTCTTAAGGCTCCGTAAGAAGTATAGACACTGCTGCGCCTTTTTGACCATGGTGGAGGAGTTCAGTGACCAGGTGAGATACTCCGAAATGTGGACGCCAAGGAACTTAAAGTTGGACACACATTCAACCTCAGCTCCGCTGATGTGGATTGGAGTGTGTGCCTGGTTCCTTGACTTTCTAAAGTCCACAATGACCTCTTTGTGTAAATGTCCGATATATACGTCTGTCACAAACATATGAATGATCACAATCTCTCTCTGTGGTTAGAATATGCAATTAGGGCAGCAGTTCTACTTATTCATCCTCTCATGTTGGACTGACTGACTTACTATCACCTCTGGAATATCACATAGTTGTATTAAGAGACTGAATGGGGCAGGGCTAGCTGGTCAGCATTCTAACTTACAAAATACATAGATATCAACTTTGACATTCCATCAAATCTGTTATTTCTTCACCTTCTGTTGTTAATTACAGTTAATTAAGAAAAAAAATATTACATTTTTAAACTTAAAATCACCAATTCCAATTAAATAAACTATATTAGAGCCATCAATCAACAACTCTGGGTTGAACCTCAAAAAGCATAGATAGTCATACTGTAAACCAATTAATTAGGTTTATTCAACCTTAAAAAAGGTTTAAACAAACAATTATTTTACGCAAAGTAATTCTTGGAGTAAAACTTAATCTATTTCTTGTGACATTTTAGGTTTCAGGCCTAAAATAATACTGGTAGTTAACAGAGCTAACATAGAGAGCTGTCAGTTCAGCTCCTGAAGGCCTAACCAATGAGAGAGCCTAGATAATATTGGGGAAAGTCCTGATTGGATAGTTGTCCATCCTAGACTTAACAATAGAATAAGAGTCCTACTGCAATACTTGTAGAATTTCAATATAACAAGACAAAAACAAAAAAACATATTAATTCTTTTTATTATTTTTTTTATTTCCAGAAGTCATTTACCAGCCCTAATTGTTCTCCACTGGTTTTTAGACATATAACATACTTTTGCTCGTCATTATAATCCAGTTTTTACATTCCATATTTTTATTATTTTTTTTTTTTGTAATGCACTACACCTGGGCTAAGGTGAAAATTGTGTAATTTGGATTCTGAGCCCAATTCTCCCTTTAAGGCCAGATGTTCCTCTCGAGCACCTTCATCTTTACACGGGATTGAAGCTAATCCTCAGGGTAAAAGGCGACACTCAGGGCCCATTTCACAGGAGCTCTCCTTTCTGGAGCTTTTTCATACGAGAGGTGTCATGAGTGGTAAATAATGCATCCTTCTGCAGACGTCAGAGAAGTGAGAGAGTACACACTGACTGTCAGCAGTAGACAGGGACATTGCTTACTCTAAGCCTGATCAAATGCTCCTCCTTCCCTCCTGCATGGAATCAAAGACTCTGCGAGGTTCCATCAGCTCTAGCTCCTGCCATCTGCTCTTATGTTACACACACAAAAACACACACGCATGCCTAAGATACAGCTGCTGTCTTTGTCCCGCCGTCACTTGTTTACGCGCTGGCTGATTAGCGATCAGTCTTGTCACAATCTCTTCCAGAACGTGTATGAGTCTGATCCGTTTTCCCCTCGGTGCCTGACACCTGAAGTCTGATGCTTTCTGAAGCATTTTCTTTGTGACAAAGCCGACAGACATCAAGTCAGGAATGTGAAAAGCCAGGTTCCTTTAATAAATTCCAAACTCTGATACTATCACCGTCATAGTGATGGAGACATCAAAGAATTCATATGAAATTCTTCTCAGAGATCTGCCTCAAGTCATGGCCTTTGCTGTGTGAGGGACTTAGAATGGAGGCATCGTCCACCTAGGCGAAACACTGAAGTAGGGTTAAGGCTGGTTCATCAATAAGTTCAGGAGTGTCAGTGCCCACAGCAAGGGTCAAGACACGTCTTGTTTTTCACACGTCCACTTTTTTGACATCTTTTTTGTGCTTTGTGCTAAATAATAAATACAATCCTCTATATGTCAGAAATTGGCTCACAACACAAAATGGTTATCCAGCATCGGTTCTTGCTATATATTCTACCCATCAGGTGGTTCTATATAGCATGCTCGTATCATTAGTACAGCTTAATAACTTCAGCATAGACTCAGTAATGTTTAATATCACTGCTTACCCACTAATAAGCTGATTTAGACCTAGTTATTCCTTGAATACTGGTAATATTTTACAATAGGGACATTCCCCATCTTCTTGTCATTGAGTTTTATCATTCAGCCTTGAATTATGCTGTAGTTACATTCTTGTGCCTGAGCAAGAAAATAAACACACAAACAAGCAAACAATACATGCAGCACAATTAGCCTCTAGTAGCATGTTAGCCTAGCATATTAGCTACATTAAATATTGGCATAGCACTACATTTACATTTACATTTAAGGCATTTAGCAGACGCTCTTATCCAGAGCGACTTACAACCGTGCTTAGTGTTCCGTTGGATAATATTCCAGCTAGTACAGGAAGTTTAGAGCCTAGAACTCACCACGAGCTCAGACACTGCCCGAACAGGGGGCCAGTGCTGGTACCTAGAGATTAATACACAGACATAGAGCAAGTAAAGCATTACCTGGCAACCCCAACCCAGTGCTCATTCCTATAGAGGAGAAAAGGTCATTATAAGTGCAACACAAAGGTTATTAAAGTGCAACACAATACACACAATTTACACCACTACTAGAGCTCACTCACTTCAGTGCATTGCGAAGAGATGGGTCTTCAGTCTGTGTTTGAAGACCGCAAGAGACTCTGCTGTTCGGACAGGCAGTGGGAGTTCATTCCACCATCTGGGAGCCAGGACAGAGAAGAGTCTGGACGCTTGTCTTCCATGTATCTTCAGGGATGGCGGTTCGAGACGAGCTGTACTTGAAGCGTGAAGGGCTCGAGGTACAGCTCGACTCTTCACCATTGCCATAAGGTAGGGAGGCGCTGGTCCATTCTTGGCTTTGTAGGCCAGCATCAGGGTTTTAAATCTAATGCGGGCAACAACAGGAAGCCAATGAAGGGACATACATATTAGCAGAACCTATAAGCATGTTAGCATGTTAGTAATTTAGCATGCTGTCATAAATAGCTGATTCAGCTCATCAATTTATGACGAATGCTGCACTTCATAAGGTGGAATGAGAATATTCAAACTGGGAAATATGCTGGGAAATAAGAAGCTAAATGTTAGGGCTGCAATGTTAGTACTGCACCCTTTAAGGTGGAGGAGGAAAATATGAACAAGATGCTGACAAATAAGAAGCTGAATGTCAGCACCACAATGTAAATACTGTACCATTTAAGGTGAATGGAGAAAAGAGGCTGGAGAATAAGAATCGAGCTTCAGTTAGACTGGGTTTTAAGGTATCAAAATATACAACTTGGAATATAGGCCTACTGCTGTTCAGGGACATACTGATAAATGCACTATAGTAGGATGTCTCTCTACAGCAACTACATTTTTCAGCAGGTGCAATAGCACCACCAAATTTAAGCTGCTGCTTCAGTGTAAAAATCTAAAGCACAAACGGCTCAATTACATCCAGCATGTGGTTTGTCCTGGGCTATGATAGCAACATTGTGGCTCTGCATGGCATTATTTCTAAGGTGAACACTACCTCTGCCATTTAATTACTACCTTGCCTTTTATTGCGGCACTAGTGACATCAGAGTCTTCACGTAAGCAGTGCGTGCAAAGTGACCCAAAGTGACCAGCAAGGACAGTATAGCAAGCAATTTAAATAAACTGAAAATCAACAAAAAGGTCATTCAGAGCAATCAAGCCATTCTAATAAACCTCAAGAATTTTCTGGCTGGTCTGTCAGGCTCGAAACAAGTCACAAGTCGGAATGTAGTCGAGGGTTAAACAAATTTACTTTTCAGTCAATCAATCAATCAACATTTATTTGTATAGCTCTGTTTACAACTAATGTCTCAAAGCAGCTGTACAGAAATCAGGTCATGGAAGGGAAAGAAAAACAAAGGAGTCCATGTATAGACATAGGGATCCCCCTCCCTGAGCAAGCCAGAGGCAAGAGTGGCACGGAAAACTCCCTTAGAGTAAAAGGAAGAAATCTGGAGGAACCCAGGCTCAAGGGAGGAACCCAGGCTTAACTCCTTGGATTGATCCTGAACCAGAGTTCTTTTACCAATGACATTTGTTAACATTAATTTATTTAAAGCCCACCAGGATGTGGGTTAAACAACACCCTGTTAAACCTGTTAAACAACAGGGTTAAAAGATCAACATATTTACTACAATTATCTCTACGTATAAGAAAGCTACTCATACGTACTTACTTCAGAACACTCATATCATGCTTGCCAAACTGCCAAACCAGTTGGCTCCTCTGATGCGTCTCGTACTCTACATGTTTGTGTGTCCTTGGGTTGTAGTACATTATTAAGATGGTTATTTCATTTTCACCACGTGATTTCCGCCAGGAATGTACTATTAAGATTATATTGATCTTTCAGGAAAACCACAAACCTGGCAACCTTGCATCACGGAGAAGAAACCCTTCCCAGAAGACATGTAGAAAGCAGCATAGGGTTTCTACCTGCCACAGTAACCCAGGAGGCTAACTTCCTCACTGAGAAAAAGCAGGCCTACTACAGCAGCTGTTTTACACTGTGCTGTGCTGTTTCACCAAATGACTTTGTGCTGTTTTTTAATTTAATTTTTAGGGGACAAATTACCCAACATACCCTCATATTTGCCACCCACGCCTACAGGTAATTATGCACATATAATGAAAATATAGTTTGTACTATATTTCATTTCTTTAAGTGATTACTGACCAACTGCAGTGTTAACCCAGTATGACTCTACACTGACACTAAGCTCTTATACAACCTGACAGTAGCTGGCAATAGACACTAGTAATGAGCCGTGAATGTCCAACCAAATAGAATGTTTCTGTAGCATCTTGGCGACGTTTACATCTGCATTATACATTATGCTGAATAATTAGCATAAACATTCTATATATTTTTTTAAGAAATAGCTTTGCATAAACACCACATATGATTAAGAACCTCGGTGAATTTGTTTAGATATTCTCTCTGCAGGCTGCACTCTGCTGCCTCCGCTTTGTGTCCCTGTGCTGAGAGCGCTTGATTTACTACTGGGCTGATAATGACATAACATGAAGCAACTAACTCACTCAAACGAAAGAATTAAAACACGTCACCAAAACCGGGTTTAAGAGACAACCCCTACATATGCTGCATTGCTCCCGACTAGGGTGAACACCATCTTCAGCTCTCAAAGATGATTAGCTCAACACAACTTTTCTGTCACGTTCAGTTACAAATAGAGCTATCTATAGGGCCCTGCAAACTTAGCTGATACAGAAACAAGACACTGATTCAAAACAACAAATAAATCTAAACAAAAAAAAAAGGAATGGATGAAAAAGAAGATTTGTCAGATTCCTGACTCAACCTGCTCAATTTTAAGAGATGAAAGATACAACTTACTGTCTGTTGTTAGTTTAGTTAGATTGTGTTTGTCTATAAATGTGTCTTGCATAATGATTAGACCACATTTTATTAGTAATCAATGCAGAGATCAATGTTGGTAATCCCAAAGGGTTCACTTATTTTTTCTTGTAAGTGTAAACTGAGCACCAAAACAAAGGGCTGTTCTGTAGCTTCTGTGCTACATGTGCTAACATGGACACAAAAACCTATTGCATTGTATATTAATATACGGTGAAAGCTTTGATAATGACAGTCTGTTGGAAAGTGGTTAAAACTGTAATATGTATGTTAAAACTGTATATATGAGTTATGTATATGTATTGTGGTTTTCCTTTGGCTGATTAACAGAAGCTCCGTCTGGCATGATCAGCCTGACATGGCAAATTGCATTATTAGCGGTATGTCACTGTAAAATATGCTGACAAGTCTGTTGTCATTGCTATATCATTTCCCAAAAAGTGTCTTGACACATTTCCATGTTAACTGAAATCAGAGCTGGCTAATGTAGTCTTTATGGTAATAGAGGTACAGTATATACAGTTAGCTATATATAGCAGTTAGCTATAGATGGCCAACCACATGCTTGGTTATGATTAAAGGCACTGCTAGTTGAATTGTCTGAAATGCCTGTAAGGTTTGTGTTCTTTGAGTAGGTCAGAGATGCAGTTTGGTCATAAGCTACTGAGTTATTTATAGATAAGTTGCTGTTATAAAATCAATCCTGCGCTTACCCGCAGCCACTGTAGGAAAGAATTGTAGCAGCTGCATTTTGAAAACTGTAGCTGTCTAATGGTCATTTTAGGGAGACCAATGGGCTGACCGTTCCAGTGTCCTGTTGGAGACCTGCCAGAGATAAAGGCATGAATTAGCTAAATCTGGACACATGGAAAGCTGTTTTGTTAGTGCCTTAATATTGGTACTAGAGAGTATTTAGTCTTTAGAGCTCAAGAGCGAGCACTAGTCCTTTGTCTTTGCTCCTGACTCCCAAAACATTCAAATAAGGGTGAACTGAATGACAAGGGGGAACTAGGGAAAAGCCACATCTATATCAGAGTTTGTCGCTGTCATAACAAAATGTCATGAATGGTAAATGACAAGAAACAGGGGAACAGAGGATGAGGAGGAGCTAAGGTGGAGTCAGTAAGGTCTATGATACTCAAAAGAGTCAGTATGGTCTATGATGCTCCAAAAGATAAACAAATTTTTGATCTTTTGGATTTTTATTTAGCCGTGCGTACTTGCCATAGATAGACATCTGGATTTGGTCCCAGGAGCATCCAAGTTTGTGGGCCAGCTGAGGCATGGAGAGGTCCCAGGAGTATGTGAAGCTGGGGCCGGCTCAGGGATGGTGCAGGCCCAGCCAGAGCTGTGGAACCTTGTGCCTGTTGATGGGGAGTGGAAGTGTCATGGGCATGAAATAGTGTGACAGGCGAGACTCAGGCTCCATTTCATTATCATAGCAGAACAAAGCAGGGCCCAGCTGCCGCGCACCTCACCTGTCACCTCAGTGTGCTGCTGTGTGTGTTTGTCAGCAAGTGGGCCTGGAATCTCTGCTACAGTACGGGAGATCCATGAATGTGTATATGGGTTGGTTACAGGCGTATGAATTTTGGATTTTATGCTTCGGCGTGGGCGTCTTTCCCTTCCTCAACACAGGTGCTCACATGCTCATCTAAGTACTGGGGAAAGGAACTAGGCCATTCCCGGTAAGTGTGAGAGAACTGTAGGTGGCCCAAGGCCTCCATGGAGGTTTGCTGTAAGTGTCCTTGCATTGCTAAATTGATCTGCGTTGGGCTGTAACCTGATGTCAGGGTCTCCCATGTTCCTTGCTGCATTAAACTTTCAGTCTAATTGAACTTCCCAAAGGCTAACTGGCTCTATCGCTCCGACACGTCAAAATGCATCAGTCAGTTAAATGCAGCTGTGAAGCGGAGAACAATTATTAATGCCTGTTTCTCAATGACCTTGCGGCAAGCCTGTCGAAGCCTTACTTTCTCTCGTCTACTGTTTTCATTAAGTGCTTCTCCAATCTTTTAGCATGCCGCTAACTTCATCTTTTCTTAAAAAGCTTTCCAATACATTTTTCACCTTGTTCTCAAGCACACAGTAAACTGGATGTGAGACCCAGACAGAAATGGAGCCGCTGGTGTGCTCTGTGATGCATTAGGCCACCCGGTGCGAACAGACTGTGGTGGCTCTTGGCATAGTCCTGCATCGTTTGCAACGTGAAGCAGCAGCAATAGCATGTGCTTGCACAGCACCAGCTGCCTGCAACCATTCATCAACAGCAATCTGTACATAGTCTCATGCACAGACGTCTGATGCAAATTGAGGCTTCTAGTATTAAGAGCTTAAGGGGAACGAGGTCATACAGTTGGTCAAAAGTTTGGGTATGTCTAGATGAGTGATGCTTTGTTGATTGTTGAAGTGTTAATAAGTTACAGTGTGTTTAGGGATGATAGTAAATTCATAAATTTGAGCATTTTGTTGTGTACACTTACTAATATATATATACATGCACTCATCATCAAAACAATAGGTGCAGCCTGAATGAAATGTCGGATTCCAATGCTGTTTGGAAGGAAGATGAAAGTTACCAGAAACATTAAATGATGATAGATTTAGACTGATATGTGTAATATTTATTGAGCTACACATATGGCCGTAGTGTCTCAGAACTACAGGGGTTGGACAATGAAACTGAAACACCTGTCATTTTAGTGTGGGAGGTTTCATGGCTAAATTGGACCAGCCTGGTGGCCAATCTTCATTAATTGCACATTGCACCAGTAAGAGCAGAGTGTGAAGATTCAGTTAGCAGGTAAGAGCACAGTTCTGCTCAAAATACTGCAATGCACACAACATTATGGGTGACATACCAGAGTTCAAAAGAGGACAAACTGTTGGTGCACGTCTTGCTGGCGCATCTGTGACCAAGACAGCAAGTCAAGAGCCACGGTATCCAGGGTAATGTCAGCATACTACCAAGAAGGACGAACCACATCCAACAGGATTAACTGTGGACGCAAGAGGAAGCTGTCCGAAAGGGATGTTCAGGTGCTAACCCGGATTGTATCCAAAACACATAAAACCACGGCTGCCCAAATGACGCTGTATTGGCCGCAAAAGGAGGCCCTACACCATACTAATAAATGATTGTGGTCTAAAACCAGGTGTTTCAGTTTCATTGTCCAACCCCTGTAGTGTCCTGTGATAATCACTCCCATGCAGCTTGAATATTCTCACACAGTCCCTGCTGATTTCGCGGTATGGGAGGAGTGGAGGTCGAATGACACCAGGTCCTCAGGATGTGTGATTCATGACAACAAAAGTTCATCTTGGCGCTGACCACGGTGCCTCCACACATGGATTCATTGGTCTTCTCCACCAGGACTAATACAGGACTCATCACTGAAGATAACCCACTGCCATCGTGAGTAACTCCATGACAGTCTAGCACGACACCACTACATTTTTGGGGGATGCTGGCGTGATGTTAGGGACAGTCATCATAACAGTCTGTGTTAATGTAGTTCTGTGTCATTAGGAAGACCACATGTCCGGTTTTAGGCTGGACGTTTTTTCTCCCAGTCCTCCGTCAGGCGCAGTCCTCTTTTCAGTAATAACTATTTAAAATGTTCCCCTTCTTTATGTCCTCCTTTTGGGAGTGGGATGTCCTCCTTTTTGGGGTTATGAAAGTGGCCACCCTATGTGTCGTGCAGCTGTCTGCCAGTGGTGCTGGCACTAACAGGATGACTAATGGAGGGCATCAATGCTTGCTGAAAGTCCGCAATTGTGGGTGTTGGGTCAGTCAGGTAAAATGATTAGGCCCGTCTTTATATACATCTTGCAGCTGAGTGTGACACATGAATCTCTCACATATCAGAATCAGAATCAAGCTTTATCTGCCAAGTATGTTCACACATACAAGGAATTTGCCTTTGGTTACAGTAGCTTAGAGTGCAGAGAGTAACAACATACACACACACACACACACACACACACACACACACACAATACCTTACATACCTGTAAACCTTACTATATGTTTAGCTGTATGTGTATTTTAAGTGCTGAGCGTAGTAGTCCGCATGTAGATGCAGATCATGGTTTACAAGGCGCAGTACAAAAAGAAACACCAGTCAGTACAGAGGATGGAGTGATGTGTAAAACTGTTATGAAGATAGATAGGATTGGATTATAATGTGTATTGTAGTGTTCAGCTGTTCATGAGTGTGATGGCATGTGGGAGGAAGCTTCTCTGTAGCCTGGTTGTCTTGTCCCTCATTTGGCTAAAATGCCAGTCTGAAGGAAAACGCTGGAACAGGTGATGGCCAGGGTGTGATGGATCAGTGATGATCTTCTCTGCACGCTTCCTGGTTCTGGACGTGTGTAGATTCATGTCTCACAGTGTCAAAGTTACCCACCAAATTTCATTCTGATTCCTTCTTGGTGAAACTATTTCTATGCATCTATTTTTTTGATGATGAGTGTGTATGTCTGTCTGTATGACACAGTGATGCACACCCGAAGCTATACCATGTTGTTTGTATCTATTAATTTTGCTACCTTTTATTTTTGCTTTTTCAGAACGCAAACCAGCTGCACATTTGCAGTTCATGGGTGTAATCACAGGTGTTCCCTAATGAGGCTGTTTTATTCAGCAAGCCGACCTCGCACGCTCTGCCTCCATGGCTGACTGTCTTGGCAGAATAGTGCTGTGAAAGACTGGCATTAGGTCTGCTTAGCCAGCTCGGAAGCAAATGCGAGCAAATAGGTGAGTACGTAATTATTAGATTTGCAATTCTATTCTGTTAAAAAACATTCTGCTGAAACGTGGAGGGGCATTCAGGAAGACCCCAGACGAACAATGAGAGAGGCAATGGATACCTAACCAGGCAGGAGCGGAATGCATTTTTGGGAGGAAATCTATTGTGAAGAGATGCGCAGAGTGCAGCGGAGAGTGCACTAAATGAATCCCTAAATGAGCAGATTTTCTCACTCGGCTTAAAATAGAGTGCTCCGTTCCCTGTATCTCTCATCATATTACCTCCCTCCCGTTTGAATTATACTATGGCTG
This sequence comes from Prochilodus magdalenae, assembly GCA_024036415.1. Lineage (NCBI taxonomy): Eukaryota > Metazoa > Chordata > Actinopteri > Characiformes > Prochilodontidae > Prochilodus > Prochilodus magdalenae. The sequence goes on from JAMWET010004918.1 coordinate 260,990, forward strand.
TTCAGGGGGAAAAGAGCGAGAGTGGCGTCAATTTGCTCCAGTATTACAGATGTATTTATCCAGGTATGTTCCGCCGCTGAAATGTAGTGCACTTCATCAGCCCGTCGCTCTTGGCAGGCTGAAGGCCATGCTCCTGGGCTTCACTGGCCTGTGTCATTTTGTTTGCTTTGCCGTTGATAGATAAGTGCTGAATAGGAACCGTGCAATCAAAGGGCACCGCGCCGCACTGTTGATTGCAATATTGATGCTTTGAAAGAGCTTGATACAAATAATGAATAGACAGTGATTGTGCGGCTTCGTCGAGAGAGAATGGCAGACAGGGACCAAGTTTCAGAAACGCGATTGCAAATAGCTGACCGCCGAGGTCTCATCCGAGGCACTTGTTTGCGTAGCGGCGGCCCCAAGTTGTCGCTCCCTTCTTCTGCAGACAGATCCAACAGCATTTGAGTTCATTATCTTCAAAGGCCAGACTCATATTCCATATTCCAGTCCACCTATCCCCCTCACTAATGCGCTTCTCTCCTTTATTGACCATAGAGCATGCCAGGCACACAGAGACACCAGCTAGCGCTAAATTGATTCTGATAGCTCCTGCTGACTGCAGGGTCGAGTGGCCAGAGGGCCGGGCATTCAGGAATAACAAACACCTGCATCGACATCTCAATCATATGCATGGAGGCCAAGACAGAGTCTCGATGCCTGAGATCATTCAGGTTGGCATGCGGGCTCGGTTGGGCCAAGAAATAAAAGGATGTTTACTCCCTAGCATTGTCCGCCGTCGTGATTTGCCAAGAGGCGGGTCCTTGGAGCCAACTCGGGTCTACACTGGAGTACGCAAATGTCTGCCCCAGTCCCTGAGACTTTTTAAAAAAGACACACCATTTCCCATCTGTCTTCCTGAAAGGCCTTAGGTTTAATCCGTTTATGTGCACGCTTTTTAACGTCCTGTGATGCAACATTGATTTTATTAGAGCGGTCTAATTAATCTCCCAGATTTAACCAATGGCTTTAAAGTACACAGCGCTCGCAGCAATAAACACTCAACTGTCTCAAAGGCTAATTAGATGATTTAAGTGGTGCTTGTTTTCAACTGCTAATTATACACATACCCGAACCTATTGCTGCAGGGGCTGCTACCGGTCTTCTTTTTGAACAATTACACAAATGCGCTGTGTGAAAAGAGCCTCTCACGCCTCCAGAAGAGGTAATATGAAACATAACCTCTGCATATAATGACTGACAAGTGCAGCTCACTGAAAAGCCATCAGGGATGAACCCTGACCTGTGATTCACCATGAATCTAGTGAACCACTTTAGTTCTGAAAGGCAATGAAAAATAATAAGCGTCCACTTCTGTCCACGAGAGACAACACTCGCAGCTGGAGACTCGGCTGGTGGTAATCACTGTATGTTTTGCAGGCATATTTCAAAGCTTTCCTGAGCTGGAAGGTGGAGGTAGGGTTTTCTTTTCCCGTGAATGGAGGACCTACATTCCGACTGTTAACCTGTCTTCCCTGAACCTCTCACCATCGTCATCACACAGCCTCTTCAAACCATGCTGATTAGTGCAGTGGGGTCTGGGCTCCAGGCCTCTTTTCCTCCACAACCAGGGCCCCCCTCCAGAAGCTCCGAGCTGGAGAGCAACAGAGGAAACCGGAAACTAGCACAGCTCAGGAGAGGCTTTCTCCATTTGATGTCCCAGGCACCCTGGTACCTTTTGATGATGTGTGACACACTTTTTCTTCCCCCTCGTCTAACTTCCCTCCTTTTTTCAACATGGCGCCCTGCACTCCGAGAACCTGTCAGATCAAGAGTGAGTTGTAAATTGCCCATGGCATTCCAGGCTCTTATAACTCCATTATGGGGATGAAGATAGACAAAGAAGCCATGGTTCCATGAATTGCCACATTTTGCTGCTCTGGGCGTGTACCAAATGTGCACAGACCACTGTAGAACAATACAGCGAAGTAGCACGATGACCACATTGTCTCCTGGTTATAAAGATCCTAACGCTGCAGTGCTTCTGGGAAATTGGGCTCTGGTTTGGCTAATGAGGCGCTCAGCGGTGGGCCTCTGCTGGGGTCCTGAGGCATGGCTGTTATGTGGAAGATGAAAGTGTAAAAGCCTCAGCTACACCTGCTCTAGCTCAACCCTGTGTTGCACTGCGGCGGTTCTCCTGATAGCTCTTTTTGTTTGTGCATTGTAAGCTAACATTTTTCACAAATCAGGTTAACCTAATCACTTGAGCACACTATGTTCCCGTTATGGAAAGTATGTTATCTCATTAAAGCCCTCCAACCTGAATTATGCACTATAAAAAACGCCAGTCACTCCATACGGTGCAGCCAGTAAGTCTGTTTTGCTTGATGTACTTTAGATTTAGAGCGTTAAAGTGAAGAATGTTTAAATTAAACTGGCATGCTCAGCACTTGGATGCAAATCCTTTGCGACTGATGACTGCCCAAACACTATGACTCACAGAAATCACTAGACTGGATATCTCTGCTATGCATGTAATGAAGATATTTTCAGTTCCTGCTGGTTTTGGAAGATATTTGCCTTTCAGCCGTTCCTTCAGTAAGTGAAATTCGGCTCAGCAGGACTTTGGGAACACTTTTTTGGGAACAAAGTAAGGCACAATGCACTGAGAAGGGTTTGGTTGGATCCATAAGGTTGGTCCAACATACAGTATATTAGCAGTCAAAGTTGGGTAAGCGATGCCAACATCACTGAATGTGTGGACTGTTTGGATCCTGAGAAGCAAAGAATGCTACCAACTTCTAAAACTGAACTTGAAGGATTTGGATAAATATACCTGTAGGTTTCTTGGAAACACTGAAAGCAGGTCTCTTGAAAAGAGTGGAATATGTAATAAAGGTGGACACACTACTTGGTAATATACAGGGGTTGGACAATGAAACTGAAACACCTGGTTTTAGACCACAATCATTTATTAGTATGGTGTAGGGCCTCCTTTTGCGGGCAATACATCGTCAGTTCGTCTTGGGAATGACATATACAAGTCCTGCACAGTGGTCAGAGGGACTTTAAGCCATTCTTCTTGCAGGATAGTGGCCAGGTCACTACGTGATGCTGGTGGAGGTTCGTCCTTCTTGGTGGTATGCTGTCATTACCCTGGATACCGTGGCTCTTGATACATCACAAAGACTTGCTGTCTTGGTCACAGATGCGCCAGCAAGACGTGCACCAACAATTTGTCCTCTTTTGAACTCTGGTATGTCTCCCATAATGTTGTGTGCATTGCAGTATTTTGAGCAGAACTGTGCTCTTACCTGCTAACTGAACCTTCACACTCTGCTCTTACTGGTGCAATGTGCAATTAATGAAGATTGGCCACCAGGCTGGTCCAATTTAGCCATGAGACCTCCCACACTAAAATGACAGGTGTTTCAGTTTCATTGTCCAACCCCTGTATTTTCTATATAATAATAATAATAATAATAATAATAATAATAATAATAATAATAATAAAAATGATTTTCTGTTAAATACTGTTAGCAAATGTATAATATATAGATAACAGACACATGATATAATATAATACATAATGCCGGTCGTCATTTCATTCATTTGTGTTTAGGTTGAGAAAAAGCTTCGGGTTTTATATGATTTCCTGGGTTTTATAATGAATCACTACGATCTAAAGACTATGGTGGAATTTTAAAAGGTGTAATTATCCTTGAAGTTTGAATCCAGCAGATGTTAATTTCCTCCTGTTGATTTGATTGGCCTTGTTGAGGCTGACAGTTTCAAAGTGGTGCCATTCTGGGAACAGCATGAAGCAGTATCACTTGAAGTTGCAGCAATCGCAAAGACCAAAATGGACTTCAGAGAACTTGAAGGGATTTCACCAGCAACTGCTGCATCAAGAGGGGCCGATGTTCTCTCATGACTCTCTTCATCATTCATAGCTGCTGGACTTGAATGCCGATTTTCTCTACTGCCGATTTTCTCTACTGTAAGGTAGCTTTGTTAGGAACTGCACATTTAGCGCTAGCCTTTCCCTGCATTAGCAGGAAGGTGAGCATGTCAGGAGCCTAGTTTAATGTGGGTTTGGAATCCATTTCTTGTTTAGAAGCTCTTTCTAAGGAGCTCTTTAGAAGAAGATAGCTCCGGAGCCCTGATGTGCTGTCATAAGCACATGCTGGTGGAGGGGCTGCTGGCGTCAGCGGCAGTGCTGCTGCACACTGATTGGCTGGATTAATTGTTGTTATCAGATGTTTCTGAAGGCTATTTTCTGTCTCCTCGGGGCTGAAGATGATGCCCTTGTAGATTGTGCCGAGAATGCAATCTGTGGCGAGCAGCCCTCTCCCTCCTAGGGAGGATTAGGGAAACCTATTTACCCAGGTCGCTGTTTTAAATACATCTTTCACAAAAGCCTAAACGTACTAGAAGTGTCTATTTCCTTTTATATAGGTCTTCCACGAGTCGTGCCGTCACCTGGCCACTTGGATGCAAGCTGGATGGGTGTCTGTGGGCCCATTTACAGTATTTACACGTGGCTCCTCCTGTAGATATATGACCTCTCTTCTTCCTGCAATATGACTGCTATGCCAGATGTAAAGCCTGATGCAATTTTCCTCATAAATCTATTTAACCTCCATTCCATGACTGCCTGGCTCTCTTTTAGCCTTGTGATCTGAGGGGCTTTCTTCTGCCCTTTATCCTCAACACCATCCCACCTCCCCAGGGGTTCTGCTCCACCCACACGCTCGCACGCACTCACTCACCACTGCAGGCTCCAAGGACAAGCGGTCAGCGTTTACAGTCACAGTGACGGCTTTACAACCAGAGTTATCGCCTCCTCATCCTGTCCTCCCCTTGCCACTGCTCTCTGTATTAAGGCTGTAATTAACTCTCGCTTCCACGCATAGCCCCACTTGCGTTAAAAGCCTGATTTAAAGGGGCAAGGGTAGGAGGTGACCACACTACAATTCCTTCGCATTTAGCTTTCATCTCGAAGCACTATTTGCGGGAAAAAGGTGGGGTTTAGCGTTTAATCCCTTTTATGAAATAGCACCAAGCTCCGAGAATGTACAAATCTGGAGTTACCTGCAGCTGCTTTTCCCACTGGGAGCCTGCACACTCAGGAGACATGATTTATTCAACACTGCCAGCTTTTGTGCCATGCTTCTTGTTTATTTCGGAAGGCATATATTTGACCTGTTTTATTGAGCAGGTATGGTTTACAAGACATGATCTCATTGTTGGAAAAGACACTGGAATCTTGCCTAATTTGGTTTGGTTGCATCAGAATGAAAATAAGCTCTCTTTATTCCAAGCTTGCCATGTGCAGGAACATGTCTTCTAGTGTCCTTCTAATCTTAGGCTACAACAGTGTGAATTTTCTCTACTCATCTTCCAGTGCATTTAGTCTCTACATTGTGGTACAAGCTGTGGAGGAAATAGACGTGACAAATAGAATAGACAAATAGACTTGATCTAAGCTCAAATCCACAAATGGGCAAATGACTCTTTGGAGGAAGGCTTCAATGTAAAAACTGTCAGTGGTGGTAGCCAATTCTAAACCTTTTACAAATTAGCCAGGAGGAATACATGCTAATGCATGCTCAGCTATCAAGCATCTGAGCAAAATGAGCAGAGGTGCGGCACGTATTCATGTTCATTTTATTGATTAGCTAGGAGAAATACATGCTAAGCTAACAAGCAAACAAGCTAACTATCAAAATCTAAGGGAAATTAAACTTAAAAAATGCATTTTAGCCCATAGAATCACATGATGGCGCTGGTGACTCCACTATCCTTTTTTTTTTTATGATTGACATTCGCCAACCGATTATCATAGAAAGTTTTGGTGAAATGCATATGATTTTTCAGTGGAACATTGGAATCTTATATCTACATGACTAACTTTCGGTGGTCTAAACAAAGCTAGGGCACATAGGCTCGTTAGAATTATATACGTTTTCATTGGTGTCTGGTTTCTTTACAGCCACAAACCAGTAGTAATGGCACAGCAGTACATCCTCATTTTCAGACTTCCTAATTCTGCAGAATAATTGCATCCCTATCCAGCCCCTCATTTATCCATTCAGCTGAGGCTCTTATCCAGAGCGACTTACAAGGTTAGTCATATTACAGCTAGGCCAGTGTAGTGTTAGGAGTCTTGCCCAAGGACTCTTATTGGTGTAGCACAGCCTAGTCACCCAGACCAGGATTTGAACCCCAGTCTCCCACATGTGGTGGTGGGTCCCTGGCGGGTAATGGTGTTATCCCCTTAGCTACACCAACCCCAGAGTACACTGCAGCTGACAGCAGGGGGAAGAACAGCCCTTGTAGTGCCTGCTAAAGTCCTTATAAAAGGTGTGTATCAGTGCAAAAAGTGTGCTATACAACATCCTAAGTCTGATTTGATAGACATGCAGCACTTACATACAGAAATGATCCACTGAGGTTGGATATAAAGGTAGACATGTTCCGGTATTGCTTTGTGTAATAACGTGTCTACATAATGCCATTATTCTTAAACGAAAAACACAGCCTTCGTAGCCTTAATGGAGTTTTACAAGTAGGATTCTTTTATTAAAGTGGAACAATTAGAAGCGGAAATAAGTTATTTTTTCAGTGTCCAGAAGGCCATACCAGAGATTATTTTTTAAATTTTTTTGCCATTAAAGCCACTTTAGAGGAAATATGTGAAGAAGAAATGCTGTGAAAAGCAGTGTCATCTGTGGGCATGTTTCAAAGAGAAAGAATACTCATTGCAGCAGCATGATTCATATTCAGTCACTCCCACCCACTATCTCAACCACTTCAAACTCACTCGCAACAAAAACAGCACATCCACAAATTCACCAACGCACCTCCTTTAAACTCACAACAGAAAAGGCGGCCTTACCAACTGGGAAAACAGAACCAGCCACATAAGTCACTGGAGCCTAGCTGAGCTAAGTGTTGGTGTGTTTTTAAACAATGATTAACAAAGAGGACTGGGACGGATGAACTGCCCACCATTTTACAGAGAAAAGCCCTCTTGAGAAAGGTTCAGGATCACCAGCTCATCCTTTTTTACCACCAACAACAGATCTGAAGCCCTGGGTTCTCGCTCCTCCTCTGTTCCCCTGTCTATGGACAATGTTTTAGTCATTGGTGGTTTAATTGTATGGAATGTGGATTTGGACTCCGTTAGAGGTAAAATGACTGTCTTGTGTTTGTTCTTATGTCCTGGTGCTCGAGTAAACCCCACACTTTACATTAAGTGTTGACTAAATAACATGAAGTAATACTTTAACCATGGTTACAATACTTAGTAAATGCTAACTAAACATGTAATTATATGTTTACATGTTACCTAAACATGCTTCAGTTGCTACAAGTTAACATTAGTTACCATTGTTAATGCATTACTCTATGATAGTTAGTCAACATAGTCATAGTACATACAGTGGTAAACGCAATCAGGGATCGAAATGCTGAAATGAACTGTTAGTGGAGACTATACAAAACCAATTTTTTCGAGTTTGAGTCTTTCTATGTTTAGGAGTCATTAAGCACTTTATGCTCTGAACAACTGGATTAAAAAAAAACAGAAAATGATCAAAACCTGGCAATCAGGCAAATGTAATGCAACAGAAGAGAAGAAAATAATAGGATCATAACCTCACCAAACATAAAGTGTTACTTCTCTATTCAGACTGTAGCAAGAACTGTACTAATTAGGAGAACTTGAAGAATGAAATATTTGCAACCGATTGACATCAGAACTACCAGTCGCTCCCACATAGCATGAAATAGAGATTCATGAATGGCCCTCCAGAATGTGAGAGCACTATCTAATAAAGCCAGCACTATACATGATCTTGTTCCTAACCAGAAGTTAGTTTTTATGATAATGACCTGGCTTAGGTTTTCTAACCGAAACAGCTCCACAGAATTGTGATTTTATCCGTACTGTACGGGAAGGCAAGAAATTGGGAAAGGGGAGCATTTCTAACTGCAAAACTGTTTCACTTGGAAGAGTTTCTTCTTTTGAATATCTAGCACATTTGCTTCAATGTCAGGAACCAGTTTTGCTAGTGGTGGTTTATTGTCCACCCAAATATACACTGTCTTGCCTTCTTGTCTGAACTATGAGAGCGATGGTCTATCTTATCTTGTCTATCCCATCACGACGAGCTTCTCTTGGTTGTAGATTGTTGAACTGTAATGTTAAATGACGATAAAGCCCAAAACAAACAAAGCCACTGAATTTCTGCAATTTTTACACTCATTAGACTTTACTCAGCACATAACGAGCCCAACACATTAGTATAGCCACACTCTAGACTTAATGTCTACAGTAATGTCACAAGCTTGTCTATTAATTTAAACAATAGATTTAATATGCAGACATCTGTGAATTATTTTTGCATATTTTTAAATGCGTTGGCCTTTCAGCATGAAAAGTAGAGAACTGATATTCATCAAAAGTGTTAGCCTTCACTATGTCTACTACACGTGTTGGTTCAAATGTACATGACATGGTGTGTACTTTTAATTATATGGCCAAACTCAGTTTTATATTGCATTGCACCAGAAAAAAACAAACCTGTTTTATTCATGACATCATCAGTGATGACTTAATGTCTACTCAGCTTTAATCACAGAACTGTTGACATGTTGACATGCCTGCATCTCAACAACACATTAGAATTAGAATTTTAGAGTGTAGAATTTTACATTTCGAATTTTAGCATATTAGCATATTGACTTGACATGTTGGAATATTGACATATTCATGGTAGAATTTGGTTAATCTCACTGAATTGCAAAGCTAAATAAACACAATGTAGACCTGTGGTAAGTGAGGAGGTGTGGTCAAACCACACAGTGCAGATATAGCCATGCAAAATGCCCACATGCTGCAACAGTCCAAATGAAAGCTGTGAGATGTATGATCTTTTGTTTAAGGCTCCTGACATTGTAATAATTCTCTTTTAGGAATCAAGTATTACGTCTGTTTATTGGTTTTTGTAGGTGGCATGCTCTGAGTGCAGTATTAGCCAGGTCTGGGTAGCAATAGAATGCATTATACGGTGCTATTTCATCTGGATTTGAAAAGGCTTTAAGGCCTCTGTTTGATTTTTGCTAACCTTCATAAGTGACATGAACACACGCACATCATGCTTACTGTAGGCTTACTATAGCTGCATCTGAGCAACGTCAAAAAACATGAAAAGTAATTCAAAAGTAACACCAAATCTTTTTTTCATATAATTAACATTCTATCCGCCCCAGAGCCGGCCGCTTGACTGCAAAATAAAGACCCTCTTTTCTGGTCCTAATAGGAGAAAACAGTGCCATGCTTCACTCTATTCTGTTTTTGATTCAACAGAATTTTAATATAGCCGGAGGACGGGTTGTTGAGCAGGTATGTAAATATATGCATGTGGGGGGCGCTGAGGGATGATGCACAGTGCTAATTGAAAGGATTCAGTAGGTTATTTAAGGTAATGTTGGAGTGCTTGAGCATGCAGGATTGTTGTAGATAGGTGTAATAAGCTCTTCGGGTGCAGTACCAGTCAACATTTAGACACGGCTACTCGTAGAAGGTTCTCCTCATTTTCAGCTTAATGCTTTCTTGTAGAATAAAAGTCAAGACATCAAACTATAAAATAGCATGCCTCAACCTCCAAAATGGAACTTAACAGGAGGATAACATAGCATTCTCAACTTGGAATTGAATCTGGCATAACCAGATTTTTTTTCCAAGCAGTTTTGGGCCAATTCTATTAGTCTGTCCATCATGAATATTCAGTAAATTGAAAACGTACCTACAGCTTTTAAACTGTGAATGAGCCTTTAGAGTCTTTAACATAGAACAAAACATCCATTTAGTTGGGAGTGTCTAAACTTTTTGACTGGTACTTTATATGCTTCGTTTGGGCTAACGTTTTCCGTGCCAGCTAAACGTATTTATAGGTGGGTCCCACATATGGTTCCTCTAACGTATATGGCCACTAATGTGACACCGATTAATGAGCCAGCAACAGCACAGGTCATAACTGCTAGTCACATTAGGAGAAAGTGATGGCGTAATTATCATGGGTGTTAGATTCATTTTGTCTAATGTTTGCTTTGTCAGTAAATTAACAAAAAAGAAACCACAAAAATAAGTGTTTGTGTATGTCCATTGTTGGCATCTCTGGTCAGGTGTGATAGGTCTGTACTGATGGTAGGTAAAGTGGGGTTCAGTCACGCTGGCTGGAAAACTAAATGTAAGGCTCTTCATTTAACATGAAATGCAAACTCAGTCTTATCCGAGATGAAGCCTACTCTGGCTTACTTACAGCAGTAAGTGGCTCTCCAACTGTGGCCTCCCTCTGTAGCTCAGCTGGAGAGTGTGTTTTAAGTGGCCGTGCTCCTTCCATGATACACTTTAGCTGTCTTAATCAAGGGGAGCATCACTCAGCACGTGCTTGGGGCTTTGGAGGGCAGTTTCATGGGGCCTAGCTTCCCAAGCTGTCGTCAGAGGGTCTAATGCATTTCGTCATGAAACCAAACCACACACAGTTATTGCATAAAGGTTGGTCGCCTCAACCACGACAAAGGCAGGACTCATCACTGAAGATGACCTGCTGCCATTCTGAGTCAATCAATGACAATCTGGCATGGCACCATTGCAGGCTTTGGCACGCTGATGTGGTGTTAAGTGTAGCTGTTGTTGCAGCCTGCATACTTACATGAAGTCCTGCATCGTGGAAGTGTTGGCCAGTGGTGCTGGCATTACCAGGATGACTCATGGAGGGCATTGTTTCTCGCTGAATGAGTTTTTTTTCCATTCACTAATCTTAATACATTATAATGGGGCATCAGCATTAGAGTGACATGAGTAAAATAATGTTGTGCATATAGGCCAAAGCTTGTTTATTAAGGGAGTACCATTGACCAGTGTTTCTCAATAGGTAGGCCGCTTTTAGTCATACACTTTCTCTCTACAGTAGGCTCTGACACTGGCACCCATTGTGTAGCTGCTTTTGGAGACAGCTGTTCAGTTAAGTTGATTTTCAAACATAATTGAGTTGAAGTAGGGAATTTATATGTTGATAAATTATTTCTCTGTTTTTTGGTATCTCATATAAGGTTTATAAAGGACAAGTTTAAGAGACGTTGTTTAACGTTCTTAGATGGGAACCTATGTTTGTGCTTGTGGGGCAGGGGGGTTTGTTAAGAGTGACGCACTTTGCAGACGAGAGGGAGATCACACGGTAAAGCTGCTGCATGTTAGCATCGGGAAAGACCTCCTAGGGCACAAGTTTCCTTTTTTTAATCCTCCTTTGGGTTAATGCGGCCAAAGAGGTAGGCTAGTATTTTAGCTTGTTCTTATGTTACACTTTGTTTGTAAAGAAGCTAATATGCTAGTGTAGTTGTATGGTATAGCCTACATACCTTTCGCTAAATGTTCAGTAAACTAATTGTTTCCAAGTTTCACTACTCAGAATTGCCACTGAATTGTGCCAGTTATATTTCTGTTGTGAGATGTCTTTTATGGTTGTTCTCTATGAGAATGTTTTGTATGTTTTATTTGTCTAGTTCTCACGGCATACTCACGGGCATGGCTATGCTGAAATAAATGTCTGTAACAAAGTGTCTTGTGTCGTGACTTGACCAAAGGGAACTACACATTGACTCCCAGCCCAGCACAGAATACACAAATAACACAGCTTCCTTAATAACAACATTGTTAACCTTACCCTGTTTAACAGTGCCTCCCGAAAACCTCTCTGTACAGTCACTTCGCATGACAACATTACTACACACCTATAGCAGCTTGGCCTGTGGTGGGATGCCTTAATATATTACATACCTGGATAGCACAACATTTCACAACAGAGATATGTGGTAGAAATCTGCTATTAGATTATTTCATTAAAACATTCTGCTGGAGGAATGCCCACTAGAAGCCTGCAGATAGAGGTTAAAAACGTTCATGCGACTGAAACATACCTAATAGCGTTAAATACTCCCATGATTCCATTTACCATTGACTGGACAAGTTTCCGGATGTAAGCAACATCAATGTTTAGCCAGCCTTGCATAAAGAATTGTGCAGTTAGGACAGATTTGGTGGATGCTTTCTCTGGCACAGTTCTGAGGAGAGTTTCCTGTAGACTGGGATTTGTGCCACTGGCTGCAGACCCATATGACCATACGCTTCCATACACCTGCAAATTCAGTTACTCCCTTCACACTATGGCCTTTGCTTTGACACATCCAGTCACGCCTTTTAGCCACTCATTAACATCTGCTTTGTGACCCATTATCCAAACATGAGACATTCAATGCACTGTACCACCTCTTCTCAATCTATGAATCCTGGCACACGCTCTACAGGTATTTATAAACTGATCATCCTCATCCAACTGCAATGCCATCTGCAGGAGCCTAAGTGACTAATATTTTTGTCCAGTGAGCTTAATTTCTTAGACAAAAAGGGCTTAGTCAGGATGTTGTGTGCATGTAAATGCAATTGAGCCAAAAGAGAAGGTGCACATTTGGGTTACCAGGCTATTTGTACCCCTCACAATGGTTTAGGGCGCTGGTGTCTTTGGGATGTTCTGAAAGAGGAAAACTCCTTGTCCTCAGTATGGCATTTTCAATTTTTGACCCTTAGGACTTCCATGGAGAACAAATAAGTGTGAAATGCTTTGGGATTTCACTAGTCTATTTTCATGCTATTTCAGGCACATTTTTGGCAGGCCCTTTCACTCCAAGGGCATGTAATTTTCTCAGCTCGTTTAAGCAACCCCTCAACCCTGTAAGCACCAGAGGATCTCTCTCTCTTTCTCTCTCTGTCTTTCTCTCTCCCTGGTTCTCTCTCTCTCTCTCTCTGAAGGAGAAGAGGAGGCTATTGATTTCTCCTTCAGAGGTCCATGTACATACCAGTGGATGTGTGTATAGTGTGAATGATGAAAGCCTGGGATGTGGTTATTAGGAAGTGGAATTCGAGCTTTCTCCGCTGAATGAAAGTAGAATTGCCACTTGACGGCGACTTGATCCCACATTGAATGAGGCAGTGCAGTTAAACTGGCAGAGTAATGAAAGGTCAAATGGATACCTAAGTGTGCCTGCTTTACGGGCTTTTCACACCTGAGTGACTCGGCAGGGCCTGCGTGCCCCCAACCTGCAAATTCAAACCCTATCATTTCTGCCCTGCAGCCGCAACACAAGAGCCAATTAAACCTGGCATGTTAGCTGCATGTTGTCCCCAGTTTAGAAAGTCATGGGGAGGCTATCCAATGGCCAAAGAAAACACAGACCCAGTGGGAGGCCCTTGATCGTATGCATATGTCTTTTAACGTCTTCCGTTTTCTTTTTTTTCCAACTTGTTTTTTATTTGTGGCGGTCTGAGGCCCATGAAGAGCAGAGCAGTGCGAGCGCTTGTAATCACTCTGTCATCACAATTCAGGCTGTAGATCACCTACTCCATTAAGTCAGCCCGCAGCTGCTGCTACCTGGGGACGGGTAATTGCTCGGTGGGAGCCCGCCCTGCCTTCACGCCTCATTAACCGATTTTGCCAGCGTTTCGCAGGCCCCCTGAGCGAGTGGAGCCACTCGGTTTGGTGGCAAAATGCAAAAACCAGATGCCGCTGTCCTGAGATCAACACTCTGTCACATATACCTCACACACAGGAATACACTATCGTCTGCCAGGTTGCTTCCCTGCTAAGTATATAGAATGCTCTTTATATCTGAGGAAAACAACTCCAATGACAGTAATTCAGGGTGACACAATGCAGCGCCTTGTCTGGGTGGCTATTATGCTGGGCAGTACAATTTGGTTAGTAAGAGAATAAAATCAAGGGATGTGTTTGTTGTAGACACTGGATTTCAGCACTGCTCCTATCCGCCAAAGAAATATGTTCAGGTTTGTATAATGCTGTCTTATAAATGTTGGGTATATGTCAATAAATATAAACAATAGGAATTATTATATACCCTATTACATACATTTCAACATATTGACACTTTATATTAAAATATTATAAATAATACTCTTATTATCAAAAAATAGTTGCACCCAAATTATTGGGAGGGAAGATAAAGGTTACCAGGAACAATAACTTCTGATGATTTTAGACTGATATGGACAATATTTGCTGAACTACAGGTAAAGAAATAGTGTCTCTCAGTATGGTGTCAGGTCGCCATCTTTGCTACTAAAACATGTCCGACGTCTCGGCATGGAGTTGTAGAGACTCCTAATGGTGTCCTATGATTATCCATCCTATTTAGATTGAATATCCTAATGCGGTTTCTGCAGATTTCATTATAAGGGTAGAGGTGGATTGACAACAGACCCTCTGGACGTGTGACGCATGACAACAAATCTTGGTACTGACCTTGGTGCCTCCACACACAGATTCGTTGGACTGTGTTGTGTAGTCATCTGCTAATGGTGCTGGCACTAACAGCATTCATCACTGCTTGCTGAATGACCACAGTCGTGGTCCTGTCTCCAAGGTTTGTGTAGGTCTCTAAGATCCTTCATGTCCCTAACGCGTGCCTTCTTCTATCCACTGCCGCAAACGTTGTGCTATGGTAATGGTTCTAACATTTCTATGTTACGCAAAGCCTTTATTACCTGGATCAGGTTTGCTGGATTAAGGGGTGGAGCTGAACTCTGTAGGATGGTAGATCTCCAGACTCGGTATTAAACACCTTGGATTAATCTAAGATGAGAAACGAGTAGGTATGTAAGTATTTTACTAGTATTATACTGTTTTTGTTTAACCAATTATAATAAGGGGTGCCCAAACTTTGTTGTGGGGGGCCAAAACGGAGTCCACAATGGGGTACCCCATATTTTGTTACTAATTACATGTTACCTATTACATTTTTCCTATACATAATTTATATTTCAAAATTAAATATAATAAGTTTATATAAACAATATTGTAAATTTGGTTATACTCTTTTTGGGTGGAAGCTAACTTTCTGGCTGAGCAAAACCAACATCCACAAGAGCATTTTGGCCTTTGTTATTAATACAGCCCCGGTCTAAATTATACTTATTTGTGTTTAATTCTTTAGGAGATGTATTGATTTTAAAAAGTTGTGGTAGTAGAGTGCTTGTTAGAGCATACCACTTTTAATTCCATCATTTTATGGCTTAGTATGAAGAACATTGAGTTCAATATCAGCCAATATTCAGGCTTTTAGTACAGTATCAGAAAGGGAAGAAGTGATGTAATCTCTAGTTTTGGATGTGACAGTGTTTGCAGTATTAAACATAGTAAATTTTTCAACACATTTCAGCATTTTAACATTCCGGGTATATTTCTGTGAGGGAAGGTTAAGGGGACATGAATGTTAGAGGACTTTGATTTGTGGGACAACCATGAAATGATTTCCTGAGGAATGACTCCTCTTTCCAGGAGTAAGGCTTCATATCTGGTAATAATCATAAAATCATAGAGCAATCAGCAGCCTTGAGTGGACAGCAGCAATTTACTGCAGAGCACTCCAACACTAATATCACCCACCTCTACAGCAAGTTAGAAGAAACAGAGAGAGAGAGAGAGAGAGAGGGAGAGAGGAGGGAGAGTCAGAGGAGACACTGCAGGAAAAAGAAGTCCCTCAGGTGTTGATTATGAAGCATAAAATTGCATAATGTGGTAATTTGGGATGCAAAGGTAGGGAGCAGGCGAGGAGTTGTCTTTCTCAGAGGGATAAGCTTAATGTGACCTGTAAGAATTCTTTAAGAGTAATTAGACTATTCAGCGAAAAACGAAATCCCCACCATACATACACCACACACCACTAAATAAATTATCTGCGGTTATTGTAGAATAGATGAAGGCCTCGCCTGCATACAAGGACACACAAACACAGCCTCCCCAGGGACCATTATTGTCTGATATACTGAATACCGTGGTTTCATCCTCAAAACACACTGAATCATCTGTAGAACCAGCTCAGTGAAGTGTGCTCTGTCAGGTGTGACATCCTGAAGGACATTGTCATTCCTCTCTCTCTCTCTCTCTCTCTCTCTCTTTCTTTCTCTCTGCTTTCATTGGACTCTCCATTATCCCACATCCTTTATAGGCACCCACCATTTCCTCTGAGTGAAGGTTTGGTGACCATCCTGACCCCCTCCAATATATCATCCCAGTCATTTCTACCTCACTAGAAGGAAAAAAACAAGAGGGTCTTTTATAAACAGTCTGGTACACACAATCTACACACAAGCCAGAGATTCAGTCAAAAGATCTTCCTAGTAAAAACAACAGTATCTATTACAACCCCAATTCCAAACAACACCAGGACAGTGACTTGCTGATAAAGCAGTGGTTAAATTCTGGTTGACCTGCATGTAGTTAAACACTGTATTTGATGTTTTAGGAGATTACATTAATATTCTTCTTTAATATGTTCTTTCCAATTTTAATGCCTGCAGCATATTCCAAATAAGGTGGGACAGGGACATGTTAAGCACAGTGCCACATCACCATTCCTTATTTTCCTTCACTTAAGAAACGTAGGGACTCATTTTTGCTTTGTGTGAGGCAGGCTTGGATTGCAGGCGGGTTAGGCTAGCACTCCCTGATTATGCAGCAATGCTGTTGTAACAGATGCAGACTGTGTCTTGGTGTTGTCCTGTTGAAATAAGCAAAGACGTCTCTGAAAAAGACAGCGTCTGGAAGACAGCATATGTTCCTCCAAAATGCGTTCGGCGTTTGTGATTCTGCGTACAAAATTATATGCCGATGCATGTTTGGCAAAGTGGTGAGCCTCGACCCATCCAAGCATATTTCCATGCATGATTGTATCATCTGTTTTAGATGGGGGTCTTAAATTGCCCATGTCCCAGCTATTTTGGAAAGTAGGCATCAGTTTCATTATTGTATTTGTGTTTTTGGTCAAATGCAGGTCAAAGTAGATTAATAGATCACATTTATCATACACAGGGTAACTTCAGAGGATAAGCCCACCAGGGTAATATGCCCCCCACCTGCCATATTTAGCCAGGTCAACAAAAAATAGGGCCAAATCTAATCTCAAAACATTTACTGTATGGATCTAATGGCCTAATTATATAATTTGATGTGGCTCAACACATTCCTGGACTGAACACTTTTAGGGGGCAGTTGACCTATTTTTTTTTTTTGTCATTGAGAAGCAGTGAGCTTTGAATTTAAATTATGACATTAGAATAACAAATGTGGTCGGGTGGGGGAGGGGGAGCGGTTGTTCTTAGACAGTTCACTGAAGTTTCACTGATTAGCTGGCACTCGCATCACATGACAGCTAAAGTGATCATAGGCTAGTATTACATTGTTGATTCAGGAGATGGAGTATATGTGAGTTGCGCACAGCACTAAAGGTCAGAGGTCAGAAAAACATTTTTCCTCTGAATAGCATCATAGCCAGAAACCGCTACATTGGACATCCCATTAAAATGTCATATTTTATATAAATGGGCATCATAATGATATTATAATGGGCACCAGAGCCTTTAACGAAGACTGTGAGCATGTATGATCATATGTGTGCTTCGTCATGCAGTGATTCATGTTCAAAGCGTTTACTGGATGATTCCATGCAGTATTGTGCTTCTGTCATCCTACATTAACTGTAATCGGCCTATACAGAAAACAGCAGTCACTGAGGACCCGCATCATTGTGTCATCAAGTCTACCCGTTCTGTGTGTCTTTCTGCTCTGTGATTAGCTCTCAATCAGCTAAAGCCAGCTGCATCTTCTCTGCTGTTCTTTTTCTGAACGTGCACATTACCGCATTGTTGCTAGACTTTAGCATGTCTTAATCGCAGCGTGAATCCATTGTCAGCTGCCAAGGACTACGTATGGGGAGTGTCACAAGGAAATGAGCTTTCAGTAGAGCTTTCCTTATTTGTTTATGCGGCAGGCTGATGATCGGCATCTGTTAGCGGAGTGCGTGTGTTTGTATGTGTAAGCGAGAGAGCTCAGCGGAGGACAACAACAGAAGAAAATCTCATTTTTGTCAAGCAAATGTGAAACAAACGAACTTAATGGCTTGTGTGTGACCTCGTTTAGAATGGTTTGCTGGTTCTGCAACTACGGCAATATATTTGTACAGTACTTCAGTGGCTTATCATGTTTGCAAATATAAACGCTATTATGCATCTTCACTCTGTCCAACTGTTGCAAATAGGAGTTTTATAGTGATTCATAACTAAGACAAACACATCGATGCTGATATTCAAATTGAATGAGCAGTTGGAGAACTGGAATTGCTTTAAGTTTGTTTGAGTAGATGGATGATGCAAAAGAAACTTAAACCTGACCCGGTTCCTCTTACAGATATTGGGCAAACTAGCGTATCTTCAGATTCCACCAGACTTCTATAACAGATTAGACATGGGGACGCATTGCTCAGTCTCTCCACTCCAGTGTTCTGAAGGAAAGGACATGACCCCAAAGGAGGGCTGTGGGTGCCCGCAGACGAAGACAGTGCCCCAGGGACTCTGCTTGGACTTGTGGATCCCTCATACAAAATGCACTTGATGTCATTATACAAGATGTTGCTATTGGACAACTTTTTTAAACAACACTCCATGTGCAATTTAATCATATCGGTTTATATAATCATCCATATGGAACAGAAAGAAAGGTTGATCCCAAGAATAACGTACCCACAGTGAAGTATGGAGGACGGAGCATCATGATACGAGGCTGCTTCTCTGCAAACTGGAGCATTACAAGTCATCTAAATGTGAAGGGAACAATGTACCTGGACATATTAGAGGAGAATTTAACAATCTGGGCAGAAGATTCAGTTTCTAGACAGTGTTTCAAGACCCCAGGCATACAGCCAAAAAACTCAAACCTGAAGGTGTTTGCATAGTCCAGCCAATCCTCTGATCTTAATCCCACGGAAATGTTCTGGAGGATTTTGAGATTCTACGTCCATCTGAGGAACCATCTTGACTTAGAGGAATGATAGAAAACTGAAACACTGTGCTGCAGAAAGCTAACTATGTCTATCGTAGACTACAGCTATAATGACCAAAAACGGCTTTGCAACAGCTAGTTTTAATTAATAGAATTAAGCTAATTACAATTAACATAATAAAATGTCAAACATAATTAATGTGCTGTTTCTGAGTACTTTTTACTTTTTATGTTTTTCAAATCATTCTTTATGCTTATTAATACATAATTTCATTCATATTCATACAGTTCATATATATTTAAATATTTTCATGTATGAACTTTTTGTTTCGTATCAGGTAAAAAATCAAAAATATTGTGTTTAAATTTTAAGTGGAAATATGCACCGTAAGTCTATAAGTAAAGACAAAAGTGTTCAAACATTTGTTTATCTAAACTAACCTGCCAGTGCTTCTAGAAAATGGGCCTTTGCATAATTAGACAGTTCTTCTCTATTATGAAAAATTCTTAAAATGCTTCTATGAAACGGCAAAAGGGATCTAATGTCGTGCTGTTGTGCTATTGTTGCAGCTGTTCTGCTGTTGTTCTATTGTTGCAAGCTATAAAATTGTGTTTGTACAGCAGAACCAATTGTCACATTGTCATTGTTTCTGCTGGAAGGGCGCACACCAGCAGGTTTCCTCAGTGCACATTACTAGCCCAGTCTTTTATTCATCTCATATCTCTCAGCTCAAAAACAGTTCGTGAAGAGGTAGTAAACCGATGGCAAGTGTCATAAGTGATGTTGAAAGCTTTATTTCCTTCAGTATATATGAGTGCAGTGTAAAAATGAGCTCGTGTTTATTGGCTCTCCATTTTGCCATTCCATTGGAACACTTGCTACAGATCCAGTGTATGACCTTAGGAGTGTACTGTTTCTATCAGTAGGTGTGCTGTCAGCATTCTGTCAGTAGCTATATATATATATATATATATACAGTTAAAACCAAAAGTTTACATACACTATATAAAAAGACACATATGCATTTTTTTCTCACTGTCTGACATGAAATCAGAATAAACTTTTCCCTTTTTAGGTTAGTTAGGATTACCACAATTATTTCTATTTGCTAAATGTTAGAATAATGAGAGAGGAATTTTTTAAGGCAATTTTTATTACTTTTTTTCAAGCTCAAAAGTTTAAATACATTTCATTAGTATTTGGTACTATTGCCCTTAAACTGTATGACTTGGGTCAAACGTTTTGGATATCCTTCCACAAGCTTTTCACAATAGTTGGCAGGAATTTTGGCCCATTCCTCCTGACAGAACTGGTGTAACTGAGCCATGTTTGTAGGCCGCCTTGCTCGCACATGCCGTTTCAGCTTCGCCCATAAATTTTCAATAGGATTGAGATCAGGGCTTTGTGATGGCCACTCCAAAACATTAACTGTGTTATCCTTAAGCCACTTTGTAACCAGTTTGGCAGTATGCTTTGGGTCATTGTCCATTTGGAAGATCCATCTGCGCCCAAGCTTTAACTTCCTGGCTGATGTCTTGAGATGTTGCTTCAGTATTTCCACATAATGTTCTTTCCTCATGATGCCATCTATTTTGTGAAGTGCACCAGTCCCTCCTGCAGCAAAACAACCCCACAACATGATGCTGCCACCCCCGTGTTTCACAGTTGGGATGGTGTTCTTAGGTTTGCAAGCTTCCCCCTTTTTCCTCCAAACGTAACGATGGTCATTATGGCCAAACAGTTCAGTTTTGGTTTCGTCAGACCACAGGACATGTCTTTTTCCCTGTGTGCATTTGCAAACATTAATCTGGCTTTTTTATGTTTCGTTTGGAGTAATGGCTTCTTCCTGGCAGAGTGGCCTTTCAGCCCATGTCGATACAGAACTCGTTTCACTGTGGATAATGATACACTCTTACCAGCTTCAGCCATCATGTTCACAAGGTCTTTTGCTTTTGCTCTTGGGTTGATATGCACACTTCGAACCAAAGCACGTTCATCTCTGGGACACAGAACCTTTTTCCTTCCTGAGCGGTATGATGGCTGGACATTACCATCTTTTTTGTACTTGCGTATAATTGTTTGTACAGATGAACGAGGCACCTTCAGGCATCTGGAAATTGCACCCAAGGATGAACCAGACTTGTGCAAGTCCACAGTTCTCTTCCTGATATCTTGGCTGATTTCTTTCCCATGATGTTACTCAAAGAAGCAGCGTGTTTCAGGTGTGCCTTAAAATACATCCACAGGTGTGCCTTTAATTAACTCAGATGTTGCCAAAAAACCTATAAGTAGCTTGCAAAGACATGACATCATCATATGGGCTGTCCCAAACTGTTTAAAGGCATAGTAATCTTAGTGTATTTAAACTTTTGAGCTTGAAGAAAGTAATAAAAATTGCCTTAAAAAAAATTCCTCTCTCATTATTCTAACATTTAGCAAATAGAAATAATTGTGGTAATCCTAACTGACCTAAAAAGGGAAAAGTTTATTCTGATTTCATGTCAGACAGTGAGAAAAAAATGCATATGTGTCTTTTTATATAGTGTATGTAAACCTTTAGTTTCAACTCTATATATATATATATATATATATATATATATATATATATATATATATATATATATATATACAGGGGTTGGACAATGAAACTGAAACACCTGTTATTTTAGTGTGGGAGGTCTCATGGCTAAATTGGACCAGCCTGGTGGCCAGTCTTCATTAATTGCACATTGCACCAGTAAGAGCAGAGTGTGAAGGTTCAGTTAGCAGGTAAGAGCACAGTTCTGCTCAAAATATTGCAATGCACACAACATTATGGGTGACATACCAGAGTTCAAAAGAGGACAAACTGTTGGTGCAGGTCTTGCTGGCGCATCTGTGACCAAGACAGCAAGTCTTTGTGATGCATCAAGAGCCACGGTATCCAGGGTAATGTCAGCATACCACCAAGAAGGACGAACCACATCCAACAGGATTAACTGTGGACGCAAGAGGAAGCTGTCTGAAAGGGATGTTCGGGTGCTAACCCGGATTGTATCCAAAAACCATAAAACCATGGCTGCCCAAATGACGCCGTATAGGCCGCAAAAGGAGGCCCTACACCATACTAATAAATGATTGTGGTCTAAAACCAGGTGTTTCAGTTTCATTGTCCAACCCCTGTATATATATATATACAGTTATTTCTTCTGTCACTCATTTATATCTAGGGCCAGTTTCTTCTGCTTGCACCTTTTTAGTCAGTACCTGTTTTGTCAGTATTCTCTCTTTTATTTTTACCTGTTGTGTCAGTATTCTGTCAGTAACTCTTCTATTCCTTTCTGTCAGAGTCTTTTATATTTACACTTAATCTGTTTGTACTTTTTCTGTCAGTAATTGTTTGGTCAATATTGTGTTCATATCTATTCTGTCAGTAGGTATTCTGTCCATATTTGTTCTGTCCATGTAGGTATCTTTTTTGTTAGTGCCTCCTCGGTCAGTACTTTGTCCATATCTGTTCTGTCAGGATTCCTAGCACAGATTACTACACTAATCTGTCAGTATCTGTTGTGTCAGTATTGCTCCTGTTAGTATTTCCTGATTCATTTATATGTAGACTTAACATATCAGAGTTTCCTCTGTTAGTACCTTTTCTGTCAGTATTCTGTCAGCATGCATTGCTTCATTTACATTTACAGCATTTAACTCTTATCCAGAGCGACTTACAAGATTAATCATATTACAGGTAGGCCAGTGTAGTGTTAGGAGTCTTGTCCAGGTATTCTTATTGGTGTAGCACAGCATAGTCACCCAGACCAGGATTCAAACCCCAGTCTCTCACGTGGGGTGGTGGCTCCCTGGCGGGTAGTGGTGTTATCCACTAAGCTACACCAACAACCATATATAGAAATTCTATGGCTATCTATATCTGTTGTGTCAGTATTTTGTCTGTCAGTATTTTTTAGCCTAGCTCTTATGTAGGCCTAACATGTCAGTGTCTGTCAGTATGTGTTTTTCAGTATTCTGGCAGTAGCTCTTCTGGTATTACTTTTTCTGTCAGGGTATTTTATATTTGGGCTTAACATGTCTGTAGACGTTCGATCTTCTTCCCGTGTCTACTCTCTCAGTATTCTGCCAGTGTCTCTCTCTTCTATCAGTGCCTTTTCTTTGAGTATGTGTTCTGGGAGCATTTCTTCTGGTAATCTCTCTTTTTCAATCAGTATCTCTTTTCCTGATAAAAAACATGAAACTTTTTTAACATGAAACTTGCTCATGTGCTCACTCCACTCACCTGCTGAAGGTCTCGCTCACTGATGTGCGAGGTGCGAAGATGGATGGAAGGTTAAGCGAGACATGACAGCTCTTGGGGGGTGGGGGGGAGAAGAAGTGTGAGACACAGGAAGGAAGCCGTGAGGGACGCGGCAGCACGCAGGCGCAGTGCCATTCATTAGTGCTCCTCTGAAGGCTGAGGAGAGAGAGGCCAGGGAGTGAGATCAATACAGTCCACGCCGTGTAGGGAGCTGCTAGTTTGTAAAGCAGCTGAGAAGATTATGTACAAACATGATGAGAAAGCAGGCCTTCTCCAGTGGCCTCGGGAAGGGGAAAAAAGAAAACACATGCTCACACATGAAAAAAAAAACACAGAGGCAAAATGGGTGGCCGGTAATTGTGACCACACATGGGAAAACGCAGAGAATCTCATATGGTTTGCCCAGTCAGTGTGTAACTTTTGCCAGAGAACATTGCCAGTGAGCCGTAGCCTCATGAAGAGCTCCACGTTTGTAGTTTGACACAAATGCCTTTCAGACTGCTTGCCCCAGCTGCCTCACTACTTGTTTACACTCGGCAGTGTTTCGGCATACCCAGCCTCTTGCTCTCTTCATTGATTATGATTCTGGGTCTCTGCTTGGAGTCAGACTGACAAAGACAAAGACACAAATCTTTAATTTATGGATTCCATATAATTAATGCATACAAGCTGTTCTGTGATGACGCCGCTGAACAGTCGACCTTAAATAATTCTGCTTTGTGTCAGGATTTTCCAGGCCTCTGTTTAATTAAACGCCTGCCCACAGGACTGCCATGTCTCCTATTTATCTCACAGCTCACTCCAACAAACAGCATGCTTGTATGTTTACTATTATATACGTGCATATGCTTTTTTCACTCCTTTCTTTTCATCTGTAGATCAAGGTAAAGGTCGGGTCCCCATGAGGATGCTTGTTTAATGCTCTGCAGAGAGTTCGTTGGCATAGAACAAGCATTTAATATGTTAATCGTCATGTTGTATAACATCCTGTAGTGCAGCATGGTATAACTCAGCCTTATAGATTGGACAGAATTCATCATTTTGTCCCTTGTTTTTGTTTTTCCTTTCATTTATCTGTGTTCTCTCACTACAATATCCAAAAGGCCTTATGCATATACATATTCGCATAGTCATTTGGAATCTGTAGCTAGCCGCTAATCTAGAGGCTATCCATTGTGTTTATTGGCTTTTACTCTTAAAAAAAGTTACTCTTAAAAAGTAAAGATACCAAAATGGCTCTTTCCCCAAAGCCATAGAAGAACGATTGTTTTGGTTCTCATCATTTAGAGATTCGATTTTGTAAATGAAATATGAATGCTTAACTGTTTAGAACCTTCTTAAAGATGAAAGAATCTTCACATACCACTCTATACCTCAAGGAAGTAAGCTTAGATAATGTGAAGGTTCTGTTTTTATACCATTGAAAGGTTCTGCACACTCTTTTTCAAACACCCTTCTTTAGGGAACCAAGTGTGGTTCCTATGGAATTGCTCAAATGATACTTTGTGACACTTTTAGGAACCTTTAGAAACCATTGGTACTATTAGGAACCATAAGGAACACTGTCAAGAACAGAACTTTCAAAATGGACTTCCTTCTTTGAGATACATGATCAGAAGGTGGGAAATTCTTGTCCTTAAATCAGGAAACCGCACTTTAGAGACTGCTTTAGGACCAAAGGCAGATACGCAGCAGCTGTAGTGAATGTTACATTTTTCAGTTTCATATCATGTAAAACTCTGCAGCCATGGATTTTTTCCCTGTACAGTACATTCAAGCCATGAACCATGTGGGAACCTATGCTTTTAAAAGTTCTTTGAACATAAATCATATTCTGTAGCTGGTATAATAAAATGCTAATGTTAAAGCTTGTGACCTGCCATCTAGGAAACAGTGCTGGGGTCCAGCCAATTAACTCAAAAGTCATTCTGGATGTCTTCCAGACCAGTGATTGGGCTATTGATCCCTGAAGTCTTTAACCAGCACCAGGGTACACTGTATCCCAAACCCTATTGATTTTTTCAGTTGAACTCATATAAGGGTGATGAAACTTATCGAATTTGCAGATGACAGAATCACAGGCTTCAAAACTGTTAATTGAAGGATTGTCTTAAAGTTCAAGCGCATGTTTTACCTATCAGTGAATCGATATGATATTCCCTGAGGAAGGCAGGCTTGCTTAGACAGTGCTCTAATTCTGAGCTGCTAGAAGTCATCTTCAAATCACTAGACAGGATTTTTAAGCTCAAGAACAAGTTACTTTTCCAAATAAAGTTGGGCAAACAGTACAGTAATTAGCTACCTTGTCTCATTGCTGCTTTATCAGGAGGGCACGCTTCCTGAATTGTTCCAGCATGGCTTATGGTCCATGGGAGTGCTTACTGAAGCTACACACAAAATAGAGAAGAAAAACAAGGCACCTCCTCCAAGCACTAGCCCCAAATCTGGAGGGTTTTAATTAGATGCTTTGCTCTTGTATTGGCAAATTTAGAATGGCTGTTTTGGTGGCCTCAGGGTTAGACTGTGTGTGTTTGGAAGAGAGGGTCAGCCATGCGCTGCAAAATTCTCATTAGCTAAGAGTACCGTCGTCTCTCAGGGGATTATGTTATGGGATTTGTTACTAGACTTTGAAAGTAGTGTAAGGTGTCATGCATGCTCTGTTTGCATCATAAGCTCTTTTATTCACTTAAATAGAGATTCCAGCTGAAATGAAAATGCAACCATTGCTTCATCTGTAAACATGCAGTCCTACAGCGTTGCCTCAGTGGTCTCTAGAGCGGGTTTTTGGGTTTAAACTCTAGGAAAACCACTCTTAATGATGTATCTTCAAGGTAGGAAGAACTTTCAAAAAACCGCAACTGCCTAGGGGCAGACTGAGGGTCTGGGCCACTTCATTTAATGCAGACATAAGTTATAGGTAGAACATTTAAATATCAAATATTATCTTTGTATTTCTCCACATCAGTGGCCATGCTAAAAATTTAAGAAGTTCTAAGAAGTTCTTTCTCTTGTTCCTGGTGGTAATGTAGCGTATTTGCAGAATGTACTCTGGGTACACGCATTTTTAACTTATTTATTTATAGTTACACACATGGACAAAATTGTTGGTACCCCTCGGTTAGTGAAACAAAAACCCACAATGGTAACAAAAATACATTTAATTTGACAAAAGTAATAATAAATAACATTCTATGAAAATGAACAAATGAAAGTCAGACATTGCTTTTCAACCATGTTTCAACAGAATTATTTAAAAAAAATAAACTCCTGAAACAGGCCTGGACAGAAATGATGGTACCCTTAACTTAATATTTTGTTGCACAACTTTTTGAGGCAAGCACTGCAATCAAACGATCCCTGTATCTGTCAATGAGACCTCTGCACCTCTCAGCACTCCTCATGAGCAAACTGCTCCAGTTGTCTCAGGTTTGAAGGGTGCCTTTTCCAGACGGCATGTTTCAGCTCCTCCCAAAGATGCTCAATAGGATTTAGGTCAGGGCTCATAGAAGGCCACTTCAGAATAGTCCAGTGTTTCCTCGTAGCCATTCTGGGGTGTTTTTAGATGTGTGTTTTGGGTCATTATCCTGTTGCAGGACCCATGACCTGCGACTGAGACCAAGCTTTCTGACCCTGGGCAGCACATTTCTCTCTAGAATTCCTTGATAGTCTTGAGATTTCATTGTACCCTGCACAGATTCAAGAGACCCTGTGCCAGATGCAGCAAAGCAGCCCCAGAACATAAGCCTCCTCCACGTTTCACAGTAGGGACAGTGTTCTTTTCTTGATATGCTTCATTTTTCCATCTGTGAACATAGAGCTGTGCCTTGCCAAAAAGTTCCATTTTGTCTCATCTGTCCATAGGACATTCTCCCAGAAGCTTTGTGGCTTGTCAACATGTAGTTAAATTCCAGTCTGGCTTTTTTAACAATGGTGTCCTCCTTGGTCGTCTCCCATTAAGTCCACTTTGGCTCAAACATTGGCGGATGGTGCGATCTGACACTGATGTTCCTTGAGCTTGAAGTTCACCTTTAATCTCTTTAGAAGTTTTCTCGGCTCTTTTGTTACCATTCGTATTATCCATCTCTTTGATTCGTCATCAATTTTCCTCCTGTGTCCATGTCCAGGGAGGCTGGCTACAGTCCCATGGATCTTAAATGTCTGAATAATATATGCGACTGTAGTCACAGGAACATCAAGCTGCTTGGAGATGGTCTTATAAGCTTTACCTTTAACATGCTTGTCTATAATTTTCTTTCTAATGTCCTGAGACAACTCTGTCCTTTGCTCCCACTGGTCCATGTTGAGTGTGGTACACACCTCGTCACCAAACAGCACTGCTCTTTTTTTTATTGTTTATTATCACACTAAATTACATTGTATACAAGTACAATGACAATAAAAGGATTCTATTCTACAAAACCTTGAATTATGATAAACTGAGGAGGCTGAGAGAAACATTGCTACCTTATACACTAGTATGTGATACAACAAATACCATGATAACTGAAGGCCCGAATGCATCTATAAGAAATCTGAACAAGATAAATTCTAGAAACTCAGGCCATCTTTTCAATCATGTCATGTGTACATCTTTTAACTATATGCAAATCATTAACTTTGTAGCACATAAATGTAACTTTTTAATCACCCCAAAACATTGTTTTCTTGCCTTTTAATGGACACGTCATTCAAAGAAGAGGCATACATAGACTACAGTAGCTAACTAAAGGTTACTGAACAGCAGACGAGAAGCTCAGTGTCACGCCTTGCCGTTTTCCTCCCTGCCCGTTTCTGTCTTTGTTTACCTTGCCTTATGTTTCTGTCATTTTCCATGTACTTTTGTTTATTTTGGTTTCTAGCTCCTCCAGCTCCTCTTTGTCTCACATGTCATGTCCCTCATGTCACGCCCCTCACCTGTCCCTAGTTTGTGGCTTCGCACCTTTCCAGATGTTAGTGCTTGTGTATGTATACTGCAGGCTCTTCCCGTTGTGCTTGCTTGGTGTGCTGTTTCTCAGTGGGCTCTGCTGTTGAGCTGTATGTTTTTGGTATTCCTTGTTTCTCTTGTTCTTTCTTATCTTGTTAGTTTTGTGGATTGCTTTTGTTTCTGGTTGTTTTGGTTCTTGTTAAATCAGTCAAGTTGGCCCTTGCATCCTGCCCCCTCATCTCTCTGTTACACTCAGTACAGTAGATAATACAAAGCAGAGCTGTAGCACATAGGAAGAAATTGAAATGCCGTGAGTAGGCCTGGAATGCTAGCGGTGTGGTGAAAACAGGTTCTTAACCTTTTGTCTTTTAGTCTGTTTAGACTGACATCTTTTTTAGTATAAATCGTTTTAATCGTATTTTATTTCTATTCTCCTACATCTTTTAAACATGTGTTATGGTTTCTCATCTATCCTCTTACACTGGTTGTCTATCCTTGTACTGTGTGTGTTTTTTTATTTATTTATTTATTTCCCCCCCCATTTGTAAAATCACTTTGATTGACTGCAGTGTAGAATAAATTAACTTGTCTCGCCTAAACTTTAAACCACATGTGATCAACTTTTGATTTGTGGACTGGGTGTAATGCGGTACAGTAATAATGCTACACAGCTCACAAAAATTGCCAAAAAGTATTTTGCCATGAGGAGAGAGAACCAACAAACTGTCTGACATGTGGACTGACCCAACAGCCCCGATTGTGAACATTCAGCGAGCAGTGATGTTCTCCATGAGTCATACTTTTACTCCCAGTACTATTAGGAAGTGACTGCACAATGCAGGACTGCATGCATGCAGACCATTGACAACTGCCCTTAACACCATGTCAACCTCACCAAAGACTGCAGTGATGTCGGCCAGACCAATGAATTCATGTGTGGGGGCACCGTGGTCAATGCCAAGATAAATTATCTTTTGTAATGCTTGACACGTCCACCTCCACCCCTACTGCAGGAAACTCTACAACTCCAGACGTCACAGCATGTTGCATTAGCAGACATGGCAGCCTGACACCATACTGAGAGACAGTACTTCTGTATGTGTAGCTCAATAAATATTACCCATATCAGTCTGTATCATCTTTTATTGTTCCTGGTAACATCTATCTTCTTTCCCAATAGGACTGCAACCCAACACTTCCTTCTGGGTGCATAAGTGTACAGTGGCAGGATAAAACATTAAAAAAATACTTATCCTAAGTAAACACACCCAGGGCTTAATGCTCTGAGCCTTTTGTGACAGTTTCAGACATGAATCTGAAGCACTCTGACATTATTCTGCACATTATGTAGGAAAACTGGCAAACAAACCTAAAAGCTGTTCATAGACTGTGTTTATGGTAGACCACGTGCTCCTCTTCCTCATATGCAAGAGAGGGCTACATAACACATAAACACTGAGCAGAAAATAGGTGGACATATTACACATGCAGCTAATTACATATTAAACTGTATTAATATGGATTTTTAAGGAGCCAGTCAATTTGTCTTATAGTCTCAAACGTTTATTGTAAATTTCCCTTTGACAATGGCAGCAGATACCTTGGCCATGAAGTCTGAACACATGCTAAAGAAAGGTTTACCATTGCAATAACACTGTTTAAACTTAGACGTATGTACCTGAGAAGATGTGAAATATGCAGTGATGCAGCTGCAATATGTGCATATTGTCATTTCACAAATTCCAGAACTTCATTAATTAACACCATCTTATCACAGAAGCTGTTTTTCTGGTTGTCTCAAACGTGTTGCTTGACTATATTACTGTATTTCACTGTGCCTTTTAAACCCTGTCCCTCGTGACCAAGCAGTTAGTAAGAGAGGCTACATGCAAGTTTCCATGAATTAAACTGAATGTTAGTTTTGGCCACGTTATCAGTGCATGTTGTGGTCACATCACGCCACATTTTGCACTGTATCTTGATTAATATGCACCTAGGGGTCTCAGTGCATTATGTTATTTTGAAATATGTTGCAGTGCAATTCAAGTTTGCAGTGGATGCTGAAGTGATGAACTGAATCACTTTTCAGACCGAATGCCCTGACCTGATAGAAAGCCCTCATCAGTAATGCATGCCAAGTCAGGGCATACAAAGGCTTCAGCAAAGCACTGGTGGGAAAATTCGTTTTAAGCTAGTTCGTTTGATTTTGACAGACTTTGTAGTTATGATAAATAAAAAATATCCTATATAATTGTCATAAGACCTCTTTCACCAGAATGTCTGTTGTTTAATGTCTATTTGTACTCTTTAAAATTTAATGTTATAGTGTTACTCTGGTGTTTGTGTCAGTCTTTTTATCTCAGTGTGTTCTGTTATTGTTTAATTATTGTCCATGTCTCATGAAGCAACATAACCTAGGGAAAGTCTATTTCATTTCTGTTGTACACAAATATGCATATGGATATGACTATAAAGTAGTGTTTGACGCCAAAAGGAAAACAGATCTGTTTCAAACCCTGCACAAAGTTCGGAATATGCTTTGTTAGAAAGGAAAGCATTACCAGAATGCTTTGAATATGTGCTCCAATTCAGCTTTCTATGGATTTCTCTGAAAATTAAACATTTTTTGATTCATTTGGTTGCAGAAAGCCTGTTTAAGAATAGAAATGTATAACTGCATGGTATCAGCATAACCATGAATACTAACATCATCTTTCCATATAAGACAAGACAAGATAAGATGCCTGTATTGTCATTGCACAGTGTACAGTGAAATTGAGCAGCAACCCATCTTACACACAAAATAATAAAATATAGGGCTAAAATATATAATGTGTTTTGAAGAATTGAGAGAGAGAGACAGAGAAAGAAAAAAAAAATACAATAATATACATATATACACTTTGCCTAACTATAAAACCTCTTTGGATAGCTTGATGTCACCCAGAGGTAACGTGTACAAAGCACTCCACAAGAAATGTTTTTTCATGAATGATTTCCCAGGGACACCAAAAACTGAGGCCAACCCTGTATTCAAGGTCATGGATTAGAATCTCCTAATCAACTGCATCTAAAGCTCCACTAAGATTCAATAAAAC
This sequence comes from Prochilodus magdalenae, assembly GCA_024036415.1. Taxonomy (NCBI): domain Eukaryota; kingdom Metazoa; phylum Chordata; class Actinopteri; order Characiformes; family Prochilodontidae; genus Prochilodus; species Prochilodus magdalenae. The sequence goes on from JAMWET010004918.1 coordinate 292,197, forward strand.
AAAAACAGAAGTAATCAATAAATTATATCATGTCTTGTGGTGTCCCACAAGGTTCGGTATTAGGGCCTTTGCTTTTCTCTTTTTTTACATCTAGGTAATGGCATTTAGAAGAATATACATTTTCATAGATATGCTTATGACCCACAATTATAGATTTCTGAAAATGCCAAGACCCTCTGTACACCTCTCCCCAAAAAAGGTTTGAGACAGATTAAAATGTTTGTTGACCAGTCAATATCAGTGACCTTTTAGTGTTTAGTTCATGGCACATTGCTTCATACAGGGTCTTAGCATTGTCTCAGCGTCTGCCTGATAGAGCCATGCAGACCATGCCAATAAAACAAAGGTCATTGCTATTCCAATCATAAATGGCTCCATTCTCTCTCAACTGTATCTGATGCATACCAAAGATGATGCATCAAATGGTCGCTGCTCTACATCATTATCCGAGCGAGCTGGAGCTGCTTCTCAGCAGAAGTTAATGTCAATTGCTCCATGGACTTGTGTGTGGGGAATAAAGAGGGAATATAGAGGCTGTTTGAGTGTGTATGAGGGCTTATTATTTTTCATTCTGCTCATGAGGAACAGGATGCTTCTCATGTTGTCAGTGCTTTTGGTCAAGTTCTTTAACCAATATTACCATTTCTTTAAAAAATTTAAAAAACGTACAAGTGTGAAAAACGTTTGAAAAATTGATAGAACTTGCCAAGGCTTTTCCTTGAACCCTGCGGCCAAGTCAAGAACATCTGAGAAGACTTTATTTGGTAAAGTGTTACATGAATTACATGTACAAAAGGCATTCATGGCATTTCCTGTACAACAATGGAGGCTAGCATTGAACTAACAAGGTGCGATGCATCACTAAACTAACTAACACCTGATGTACAACCCCTTCCCATAACTGTCACACCTTGTGTGTACCACAGTAGTTTGAACTATGTGGGTTTGAACCACCATGTTTCAAAATACCATGTTTCCAAAAGTGTTTTACAAGAAGACATTTAGCAAAAACTCAGAAACCTTGTAAGAAAATGCCAAAATATGAGAAACAATATCATGTCATTAATGTATTATTTAGGCTACTCATATTTATTCATATTTTAATCATATAACTTACCACCACCACTACCAATAATAGTAGTAGAATCTACAATTAAATGCATTTTTAAAAGAATTATTAATCATGGTAATAATAACAATAATAATGTTAATGTTGTCATTACAAATATTATATTATATATATTATATTAATACACAATGCTTCTTTAAATAACACTACTATCTATTCCAATGCAGTTAAAAGCTCTTTCTGCTGAATATGAAAAGTTAAAAAATAGGCACAGTTGGATAAACGTGTGACTATAACACTGTGGGAAATAGATGTCCCCAAACAGATGTGGGTTTGAAATCCAGAGGCAGCAATCATTTCATATTTTTCATAATAGCAGTGAAAGCTCTTAGTGATTAAGAATGGATTTATTAAAGTACTCTAAAGATATCTATGTTGTCTCTTATGATATATGTACATAATAAAGACTGACTTGATAACATAGGCCCAGGCTAATGCTACACTGCTAACCCACACATGAGTTATAGCCATTAGATAAACCAGAAGACTGATGTTTATTAGTTTAGCTTACTGACATGTCTCCTTGTACTGCATCCTGCAGCATCAGTGGTTCAGTCACCAGGAACTAAGCTTCTAACCACAGGTCTACAGCTGTCGTTCCAACTATACAGCCACACACCGACTGAATGTGCTGTGGAATCAGTCTATGGTTTTGCGAAACACCTGTGTTGTAGCAATGGTTCATTTACCTCCATATTTCTAGCTGGATGTAACTATATCAGCTATGTCAAGCTGTTAACGGGGTTGGTTTTGGGAAATGCACCCCAGTACAGTAGTCGTAAACAATTACAATAATGCTAACTTTATTTAAAGGGCACTTTTCATACCGCAGCTCAAAGCACTCAAAGTGCTTTACAGACTGGCAGGGCCTGAGTAGGACTTGTTTTCCGAACAAGAGTTATATGATGCAGAATAGCCCACCATAAACTTTTAACTGCATTGCTCCTGCTGTACACCCACACAGCATTGCCGCTGTGTAACAACACTGCCTCTGTGTGCCTTTTCCTAAACCTGATTATTTGCATTGTCTTTTTCTCTCCTAACTTTTACTCATATGCCATACTGAGACAAACAGAGTGTGAAGATGGTGATAGAAGATGTGAAGATGGTGATAGGTGACCTTAAAAAAAAAATGGCGGTGCAGGCCGGCAGCCGGGCAGGTGCGGCCGGAGCACATACAAACAATCTCGCCGAATTTGTCAAACTCGCTATTCAACCAAAATTTGGTTTGTGTTTTAAATTTATACGTGAAATTATTACATTGCAGCAACAGATTGCCTCAAAGTTTGCACTGAGAACAATTGTACTGAGTTATGTGGTTGTATTACTTCTACTATCTGTGCGCTGTTGTTATGCGCCCACAAATCAAACTGATTTTCGAGATCTGCAGTGCTATGCTACTTTTAATACATGGAGTCAACATGCAACCTACGCCACAATCTTAAATAATGGTCGAGCTACTCTACCAATCCACCACCGAGGGACAGTGAAATCGAGACCACCGTACCGGGAGATTTTCTACCTGACGGCTATCCTTTTGCTGGCTGGTGATATCCAGTTGAACCCGGGGCCGCGGTCGGTTGCCGGTGGTGAAGCATTATTCTCCTCGGGAGTAACTGGGTCCGGCTCCATCACGGCTTTGTCGGCGTGCACGGGCGGGATTGATGGCGGTGCGGCGGATTGTGCGTGTCGTGGGCGGATGCTGCCCTCCGTTGTGGACGTGCACGGCTTAACCTCCGTCCGGGCCGTGCCTGCAGCCGCGAGGGAGAACTTTCCCTGTGTGGCGTGCGGAGATCGACTGGGTTCACAATCACCCGGAGTTGGTGAGTCCCAAACACTGAACGCACTGTCTAATTTAGCCGCGAGATCCAGCAGAGCGTGTTTACATAAACAAAAACTGAATGGACTGAATCCAGCGATTAGAAAATGTCATAAAATGAACTTTTTTCGGACACTTAATCATGCAAAACTTCTCTGGGATCCACGGTCCAAGCCAAAGGGACTGTTGTGTGGACATTTAAATATTCGTAGTATTCTTTCAAAGAGTAATCAAGTGGAACATCTGTTGACTGATTCTAATTTAGATCTTGTAGGTATCTCGGAAACGTGGCTAAACAAATTCTCTCCTACGGCGTGCCTTAATATTGCTGGGTACAATGTGTTTAGGAAGGATAGAAATAAAGGTAGGGGTGGAGGATTGTTAATCTACGTTAAAGAGACAATTAAATGCAGTCTTATTGAATGGTCGCATGAAATGGATTTAGAATGTATTGGGCTGAATGTTTCATTGTCTCTCGAAATGTCCTTCATTGTTATCTGCTTATATCGACCACCATCATCGAATAGCTTATTTTACGAACATCTTTATAGCATTCTTAAAGAATGTGATGAAAAGAAAGAGCTAATACTTATGGGTGATTTTAACATCAATTGGGAGAATAAACTGGACAGGAAAAGACTTAAGCAGATAACAGATAAGTTCAGTCTTACGCAGCTTGTACAAGGACCAACAAGGGTAACTAAATCTTCTCAGACGCAAATTGACTTAATGTTTACAAATAGACCAGAGAGAATAACTAAATCGTCCAATTTACTAACAGGTCTGTCTGACCATAATTTTATATTAGTGGCAAGGAAATTAACCAAAAAACGGTTCAAAAACATTATTAAACCAAAACATTATCAACAGAGAATTCCAAAAAGTGAAATGCATAATCTTGAAACTGCTCTAAAACAAATTGACTGGCTTAATATTTTGTCCAGTAAAGATATTGAGAACAATTGTGACATCTTTTTATCAACTATCAATAAAGTGATGTCCTCTTTTGCTAGGATGGTACAGTCCAAACCCAGACAAAGGGAGACTTTACCATGGCTTAATGATGCCCTCTTGCAACAAATGAAAGAGCGAGATATTGCACTAAAAAGAGCACTGAATACAGGTTTGAATAATGACAAATTTATTTTTACATCTCTGCGAAACAAGGTAGTAAGGAACATAAGGAAGGCTAAAGCTGAGTTTTTTATTAAAATAAATAATTGATGATGCAAAGGGAAATGGGAAAATGATCTGGAAAAATCTTAATAAATTAACTGGAAGGAATAATGACCAGAGAACAAAGGAATATGAACTCAAAGTAAATGGAATCTTAATTCAGGATCATGATATGGTAGCAAATATTTTTAACAATTTTTTTATAAATTCAATTGAGCAGCTAACCCAGAACTTTTCTCCTAAGACTATAATGTCTACACCCATTAATGATGCCATACCAGTTTTTAGAATAACAGAAACAACAGAATCTGCAGTATTAAATATTATAAATTCGATAAGAGACTCTAAAGCAAAGGATGTTTATGGTTTGGACACTACATTTTTAAAATTGTACAAGGATATCCTGGCTAGTCCCATTGCTAAATTGATTAATCACTCAATTAATCAAGGAATTTTTCCAAGTGCGTGGAAGCCAGCTGTCATAACACCCATTTTTAAGGCTGGTGATCGAACAGTTGTAGAAAATTATAGACCTATTAGTATTTTACCCGTGGTTTCTAAGGTGGCTGAGAAGTGGGTGGTACAGCAGTTGACAGCTCACCTGAATAAGGGTCATAATCCTCTACATTCAATGCAGTTTGGATTTCGTTCTAACCATTCAACAGAAACAGCTATTTGCTATTTTCTTGAAAATGTAAAATCAAAGTTAGATGAGGGTGGGGTTATTGGAGCAGTATTTTTGGATTTAAAACGGGCATTTGATACTGTAAATCATGATGTACTCTTGTCTAAATTATCTTGTTTCAATTTTTCTACTGATTCTATTAAATGGATGAACTCATATTTATCAAACAGGAAGCAAAGGGTACGTGTTGGTAAAACCCAGTCTACATATTTAAACTGTATAACTGGTGTCCCACAAGGATCAGTATTGGGCCCTATTTTGTTTAGCTTATACGTTAATGACCTGCCGTCAGTTTGTTCATCTGCAAACATACAGATGTATGCTGATGACACCGTTCTTTATGTGCATGCTAAAAATAAACAGCAAGCTGCAAGTGAGTTAACTGCAGCTATGGTCCTAATATCTGATTGGCTAACTAATTCATGTTTATACTTAAACATAAATAAAACTGTTTGTATGTTTTTTTCACGGAAATTGACAGAAACGGTTCAAGCTGACGTGCTGGTTAGAGGAGAAAAGCTTAAGTTAGTGTCTGATACTAAATATCTTGGAATCATTCTAGATTCAAACATGGCATTTAAAAAGCAAGTTAAAAAAGTGACAAATACTATTAAATTGAACTTGGCTAATTTCAGGCACATAAGACCATATTTAACGATAGAAGCAGCAAAACTTTTTATGCATGCTATGATTGTCTCTCACATAACATACTGCTTTACAAGCTGGTCACAAACAAGCTTGTCAATTTTGAAACCTATTGAATCTCTCTATAAACAAGCACTAAAGATACTAGATAAGAAGCCTAATAGTCATCATCATTGTTATATAGTACAAAAGTACAACTTACTCAGTTTTGATAGTTTTAAACATCTCTTAGATGCCTGTCTCATGTTTAAGATTTTATATGGGTTTGCTCCTCCTCCACTGAGACAGTTTGTAAAACAAAAAGACAGCAGGGGTAATGTGGTAACAAGATCATCTATTAGAGGGGATTGTATTGTACAATATAGACGGAGTAAGTTTGGGCAAACAGTCTTTTCTATTAGAGCTAGTCAATACTGGAATGGTCTACCAACTGAGTTACGGACATGCACAAATTATTTGAATTTTAAATATAAACTGAAGATATGGCTGAAAGCAAACCAAATCTGTAATCATTGATATATATGTGTATATATGTGTATATGTATATATGTATGCATGTATGCATGTATGTGTGTATGTATATATATGCATGTATGTGTCTATGTGATGTTATTGTGTGTGGGTGGTGGAGTTTTGTAAATTTCATTGAAGCTGTTGACACTGGCTTTTACAGCAACCTGCCTAGGGACTACGGATGAAAATTAGCTTTTTAGCTAACTCCGGCACATTTACATTGATGTAGAAACTGAAATGTTGATTAATGTGCACTGTCCCTGCTAAGCAACTTAGTGTTGAGGGCACTCACTAGCACTTACAGTCGGAATATAACTGATACAGTAATTAAGAAATAAGAATAACCCCTATTATGTCACTAACACTGACACTTCCTACACTTGGATGTAACATTAATAGTTTGTCTGACTGTTCTAGAGCTTTTATACATAATTTTATTCATTAGCTCACAGTAATCAGCAACGGTCCACCAGGCATTTCCTGACACTCCAGATCACCCACCCTGGCATTACAGACAGGTGATAACATTAAAGGGTAGTAGAAGAGAATAAAGTTAAGCTTGGGTTTCTTTGATTACATTTACTAAAAAATGTAAAAAACAAAAGTTAGAAGTATAAATTGAAGTCTTATGAATTAATGATGAATCCACTGTATAAAGATATGATACCAAAAGAAGTACAAATTAAATAGAACCCTAAATTAAAAAGACTGTTTAGTACATGGCTTGTTCCTTCCAAACAGGAGTAATAGATTTTTTTCTTTTTTAGAGCTGTTAGGATCCTTGCTGCTGCATTTTGGTCAATTTGTAGAGGTTTGATAATTTTCTTAGAAAGCCCAGTAAAAAGATATTTCTGAAAGGATAAAAAGCTACTTTAGTTGAATGTGTTTATAGGCAGGACAAAACAGATCACATCCAGGTGTCCTATTTCAGATTTGGTATGCAAATTAGCCTAGCTTCTCAAAAAGCTGCTTTCACTGTATTTTAGTACCGAGAATGAGTTTTTTAATTTTTTCTTGATTGAGTTGTAGAAAATGGTCTGATATCCACTGAGAAATACATCTGACACACACAGCTGGTCAGCCTGTTTCCTAGTGCTATTAGGTAGAGGTGAAATATACAAAGAAAAAAGCGAAGGCCCTAAAACTGAACCTTGTGGGACTCCACAAGACATGATACAATTTTAATGAATGATTTCCCAGAGTAACCAGGAACTGTCTATTCCCTAAATGAGATTCAAAGCTTTCTAAAATCATATCTGAAAAGCCAACTACGCTTTAAAGATGATGGATTGTGATTTTGTGATTTACTGTATTAAAAGCTACAGAAAGATCCAATAAGACCAAAATATAAGTGATCAGTAATGCTCCATAATACATAATCATTTTATTTTGAAACATTCATTAAATACATTTGTTAATGAGTAGTGAACATAAAATGTAATGATTTAAAAGTAATACATGCGGCGATGTTTAGTTAATGAATATGATTATGTATATAATAAAATATATAATAAAGTACACATTCTGGAATGTCTGGAAAGAAGCAAGAGTCTAAGCAGATGATATACTCAGATATAGTAAAAACATAAAGTGTAGATAGATTGCTTTATTTATTACTGATTGAGTCCAAAAACCATTATGGATTGAAATACAGTGCAAATTAATCACATTTACATTTTCATTTTTTATGAAACTGTGTGAGGTTAATAATATATCCACAGATATTTCATAATGTATATTCATATACTTTTATAATCTGAGCCTCTTGAATGTGTGATGTGCATTATACAGGAACAGTTATATATTTACATGATGATTTTAGGGATCATCTAGAGCCTCTTCGAATACAATAACCCAAGACACTGATCTGGCTCTTGCAGGCTCGAAAAAGAGGCACACCAGGAAGACACTTTGTGGTGCTTCCAGCACACTCTGTATTTTAGATTACTGAGCATTACTTAACTCTCTGTCAGATTTATGTATTAGCTGTATGTAATAAATTGATCCAGTTCATGTAAAATTACTGTTGATAGAAAACACATTTTTAAGTCGTCTACATTGCATAATCTCCAAAATGAATTCATTATATTCTCAGCTGTCATGAAGAATTCAGACATGGTTAATTGTATGGTTTCAGAATGCATTCATTAACCATGTGTTTAATTTCAAGTAAAAACTGTAATTTGCGTTGTCAGTTTTTTAAACAAGTAAGGGAGGCAACAGCACCACTGGAGCATATTTTGCCGCTCACTGGCTTGCAGTTAAAGTACAGCACAACTAAATGGTGGTTGTGGCAAAATAAAACTAGCATTAATGAGATATCTAAAAATAGAAGAAGAACAGCCTCACTATCACACAGGTCATTGTAAATGGGTACAGTGCTATACTTCATGATGACTACCACAGCAATTTTCACTACCAGTATACCGAAAAGCACAACTTTCCACAGAGAACATAATTTAACTTTGAAACGCATCATAGAACAAGCAACATGGCTAAAAGTAATACTTTCAGCTGGATCTCAAGCCAATAGCCCCCTATCTTCCACAAGTGTCCACTAAAACACTTCTTCTGCAGAACAGCAATATACAAAAGAGCTCCACTGAACATCACAGAACCAGAGCAATGTCGTTCTTCTGTATCGCTGGATAGTTCATCTGGATACTTTATGAAAGCACCAGGCAAATTGTATGAGTAGATGTTGCAATGTTCAATTAACCTTAAAGGGGATCTATTTGGCTTTATTTATTTATTTATTTTTTTCTTTTCCTTTTAAGTGTTATGTAGCTGTTTAGGCATGTAAACAGTCTGAAAGGTCATAAATGTCCCCATTGGAATTCCAGATCTTTATGTGTTACATGGTGATGTCATCTTGTAATGCAGGCCTTATAGCCCACCTTCCTTTCTTGGCACACCCTCAGCCAACACACAGAGAGCAGTAAAGGAGTACCCCTCTGAAACACCCTGCTCTACCAACTTGTTCTATGTGACTTTCAGGATCAGACTCAAATCGATACCGCAGAACTGACGGCATTGTAAGCCTAGCTGCAGCAGTGTGGGGGCTGAACTTGTAGCAGCGTTCACAGTGGGCTCATTGGGGGGCAGGGCTTAAAGACACAGTAGCGTTAACAGAGCGTTTCAGGAAAAAAAGGAAGGGGAAACAGATGTACAGTATTTTTGTCTGGGAAAAGGGAATTATTTTTAGTAGCTCCTAAATCACAGCGAGTCATGAACATAACATGATGTACACACACTGTATGTGCATTTATTATATTATATGTTCATTACCCAGTCATGAATATATACAATTAATGTTTCATAATGAGTTTATAATTATAATGGATTAGTTGAGTGCATTGGCACATACACTGGTACACTGCATTTCCCATAAAGCTCTAACCTTAAATTTTTGGCTGTAACAAAACATATTGCATATTACTGAGAACAAACATGGCCAGATGCACTTGAAGTTAGACGCACTTCATTTTGTCATTGACCTCATCTTTGTTTTTCTCCTCCAGTTTATTTGTTTAGGAACGTGCTACATGGGGAAAAGCAGGTGCTTGCGACCATTGCTTTCCTAATCTTCTCTGACGACTTCTTACGCTTGAGCTGGCAATTCGCGAAGACATGATGCTGATGTCAGGCGTCGAATGAAATAGCACCGCCGACTGGGAAAGCCGTGGGATTGCGAGGCACTCACCATCTGTGCGAGTGACCTGCCAAACACGGAGTCATCATCATCAGTCAGACAGCCTGCAGAAGACACCTGACCATTCATCTGCCCATCTGGCAGCTCAGGCTTAGTCCTGGCACTGTCCGATTGGCCTGCTGAGACGCCCATCATGACATCCTAAGGGCTGTGACGCAGGATGGTGGCACAATAAAGGCTATCTGGTTCAAAGTAGATACTCCGATTGCACATTAATAAACCAAAAGCAAACACCACTTTAGGACACAGTCCACTCACAAGTACTGGTCTTCTCCAACACTTGCCTGTTTGTAAATAGTTGCTACCTGTTACAGTACAAGGAGCTGTAAATAGTATGCATTTCAAAACTTAACATATACATGCTATATGTGGTACATGGTATAACATATACACAGTACAGTTAATTTAAGCTTCCTAATTGGTTCATCCCGGGTTCTAAGTAACAATTATTTACGCTTGGCATGGAGTTGTAGAGGTTCCTAATGGTGTCCTGCGATAATCCCTCCCATGCAGCTTGAATATTCCTGCAGTGCCTGCAGATTTTGTGTTGGGGTGGAGTTTGAGTGACCACAGGCTTTCTGGATGTATGACACATGACAATAAACGGTTCATCTTGGCACTGACCACGGTGCCTCCACACGTGGATCCCCATTAAGACAAAAGTGGGACTCATAACTGAAGGTGGTCCGCTGCCATTCGCAGACACTCCATGACACCACTGTCTTTGGTGATGTTGACGTGGCGTCGGCAGTCGCCGCAACAGTCTAAGTGGATGTTGTCCCGCATCATGCAGTCGTCTGCCAATGGTGCTGGCACTAACAGGATGGTTCATGGACATCAATGCTTGCTGAATGGATGTTTGGTCAGTCGGGTACAGGCCCTTCTTTGCTTACATCACATGAGCATGAAACTTGAATCATTTGCATGTCTCACATTGTCAAACCTACCCACCAAATTTCACTCTTGTCGTTTGAATCCTTCTGGGTGAGCAACTATTTTCTTTTGATGATGAGTGTAATTTTTTTCTCATTTACAAAATGGGATTCCTTAAAGAACCATTCGATCAGGCAGGAGGGTCTATAAATCCTTGCTTTTTATCTTGGTAGGGCCGAAGTGTAGGTGTGCGTGCCAAGAATCAAAAGACTAAACAATACACAGATAAAGAAGGTAAGAGAGTTTCAAATCAAATTTCTGCTTTCCTTGGCTGCGGATGTGGGGTTAGGCAAGCCACAGGCCACATGCTGTTCTACGGCTTTACTCCAAAGAAGCCCTTTTGGCACTGTGTACACCTCTTTCTCCTCCAGACACCTACTTTTTACAGCCATACATCAAAATGCAAAAGCGGCAACATTTCATTTGCATCTAATTGCATTTGCTCTAGATTTAGTATTAGATTAACATGTGGATGCATGCTGTAATTATCATATGTGCCTATTGATTAGAGACCTAATTTAGCATAACTGTCACAGGAAATATGTCTCTGTTTAATTTTGATCAGCCCTGCTGCATTACGTCTATAAAGCACAGGCATACCGCACTGTTTGCTTAAACGTAGCCTGGTTAATCCCTTTAGGGGGTAAAAACACTTCCTTGCTGCTGGTCCAAAATACAATTTCCATTGATTAAATGTCATTGCAGCAGGAGAGAGTTGATATTGTTAAAAAGCAGCGTGATCGGTGCACGGAGGAGCCTTGAATGTGTGTGATGGAGGGGCTGAGGTTAGCTCGGTAATAGCTTTATGCTTGGCTCCGTTTGGCTCGTGGGAGACATCATTAAGTAAGCAAGGTCACCGGGGTGTGGAGTGGTGCGCCATGCCGCTGCCGTCTCCATCATCTACTGGCCCTGTTCAATTTGTATAAATTATCCTCATCTAGAAAATCTCGCAAAGAGCTTATTTGACCTCTCAAACACTAAAAGTCACAAGCTGCCTTCGGATGAAATGGACTGAACGTGGAAGGAATTGGGGTGGTCAGTGGCCCAGCTTTGGAGTGGTGAGCAATAGAGCCACTCGGGCTGCACTTACAGCCAGGTGGAAGCAGAAAGAAGAGGGAAAAGCAAAAGGCCGGCCTCCTGGAGGCCATTTAACAGAGTGACCCCTGAAGAAAATGCCAGCAGTTCGCTGTTTGTGTGAGGGAGGGAGTTAGAGGGGGCTGTTGCTTTGAGCAGTAATGTGGCAAAGTGGCAGAACCCCCCTCCGCCCTGCCCCTCTATGCTCCATGCTTGTGTTTCCCAGTCAATCATTGCTCTCTCTCCAGGCTGTGAGGAGGCAGCAGTGGGTGCAACGGAGAAGTGATTACGCGGCGGCGGGAAGAAAAAGAGCAGGGCTGCTTTATTTTGTCAACTGAAGTGCACAAATGGAAATGTCAGCCCTGGCTGAGAATTAATGAATCTGATAGGGAGCCCAAGTGGCTTTTTTTTTTTTTGCACACCGCCTGATCAGCTGCCATTGTTGCCTGTTTTGTTTTTTCCCCATTTTCATTTCTTGGCTCAGATGCTCGCAGACTTAATTCAGACTGCTGAAAGTATCTCATTGGTCCATCTATTATCTGACAAATATTAGTTTCATGCTTTTCATTCTTTCAAGCTTGTCAGCCGGTGAAAAGAAGAGGTTTCTGACGTCTCATAAATGGTTCTTGGCGTCTAGGGAAAAAGAATTTCTTGGTATAACACCTTTATATTATGTGGGGGTTCTGTTAGCTTTGAAAAAAGTTCTGGCCCGCCTCTCTTACATACACAAAGCATCAAATAAAAGATCTTTAGGGAAAGAAAAGTAGCTCTTCTGTGGCATCGCTCCATGGAACTTTTTTTGTTTGGCACCTTTCATTTCAGGAGAGGCCAGGTCACAAGCTGAGAGCACCAGCCTTATGTGCCAGAGTGCTGTGCTTGATGCTTTTACGCACTATTCATATTTGCACAGTCCATTACTGCACTATTCATATCTGCGCAGGCTGTAGATCCTGCCTATAAACTCACGTGATGTTATTTCTTACTCTACATACCATTTTTACATACATGCTCTCACAGTACATACAACCTACATGCATTCTCTCCATTTACGGAGCCTAAAAGCTGACATAAGTGTTTGAATCTGAATCGCATATAACAGGGTTATTTTTATGGGACATTTAATAAATATGTAATCCTGTAATTCAATTTTGCCAGTGCTTTTTGTGTTTTGAATTTGTGAGGTGCAGAAAAGGTTGAAAAGGTACATTTTTAAAATTACAATTTACAATATTTGGATTCTAAAAATTCAGATCCATAAATTTAATCTTTCTGATTCACTAACTAAGACATTTGAAATAATTTGGAAAAAAACTATTTTTAACAGCAAATTTCAACACCTCACAAGTTCAAAGCACAATAAAGCATTGTTAAAATTCAAATATTTGCATTTTTCAAATTACGGCTTTAAATATTTCAAATTTCCTAAATGCCCATGAATATAATACAAATATAAAAGATTTAGATTAAAATACTTATGTCTCTGTCTCTGTCTCTCTCTCTCTCTCTCTCTCTCTCTCGCTCTCTCTCTCTCTCTCTCTCTCTCTCTCTCTCTCTCTCTCTCTCTCTCTCTCTCTCTCTCTCTCTGTCTCTCTCTCTGTCTCTGTCTCTCTCTCTCTCTCTCTCTCTCTCTCTCTCTCTCTCTCTCTCTCTCTCTCTCTCTCTCTCTCTCTCTCTCTCTCTCTCTCTCTCTCTCTCTGTCTCTCTCTCTCTCTCTCTCTCTCTCTCTCTCTCTGTCTCTCTCTCTCTCTCTGTCTCTCTCTGTCTCTCTCTCGCTATCTCTGTCTCTCTCTCTCTCTCTCTCTCTCTCTCACTCTCTCTCTCTCTGTCTCTCTCTCTCTCTCTCTCTCTCTCTCTCTCTCTCTCTCTCTCTCTCTCTCTCTCTCTCTCTCTCTCTCTCTCTCTCTCTCTCTCTCTCTCTCTCTCTCTCTCTCTCTCTCTCGCTCTCTGCTTGCTATGATTACTTCCCTGTACTTCATATGGAAATAATAATATATGTTGCACTTCTGGTTAGTTGCTAACTGCATTTCATAGGCTCTGTACAATGACAAAGTTGAATCTAATCTAATCTAATCTAATCTAATCTAATCTAATCTAATCTAATCTAATCTAATCTAATCTAATCTAATCTTAATAGAGAACTGGTTTAAAAACGCAATGTTGCAATAACGTTGGATGCATGCAGCCATGTAAATCCTGGTGATAGATGTTACTGAACACTAGTAATGATCCAAGCATCATCAGCCTTGATCAAAGAAATCTGGAATTGTGCATAAGGCATAGACTCCAAAGGCGCACACAGGCAGCCTAGATTTCCATGAAATATATACTTTTGAGCATGTCAGAGAGGCTCCGTCCTGAAAAGTATATATTTCATGGACATCTGTGCTGCTTGCGTTCGCATTTGAAGTCTATGCTCTATGCACAATTCCATCATCAGCCACCAAGGCAGAAGACAAATGCACATTCTTTCAAACTTGACTTAGAACGATTTATCTAGCTTTTCTGCTTGTGCACTCAACATTTCTGTGACTTGATGTGCTTCTGCCAGCGGTGCAGGCTTGCGGTTGTGGATACTTGCGTTGGCAGTATTCTGTTATGACAGACAGGCTCATTTCTGCTCGGGGTCATCAATATTTCTGATGCCGCAATGATTGTGCGGGTCATGTAAATACACTTGCCTTGTTCTGCTGAGGGAGCGCTGTGTCGGGTGACATTGCCCTGATTGCTTTTTAAAGTCCCTCAGAGCTCTATGCTTTCACATCTTTCTAAGCGTATGCATTTCAGGGCTTGGACTTTTCGTCTGAGCTAGCAGTGTCGCTTTTAAAACATAATGCACCACTGTATTAGTTAGAGGGGGCCATGGGAGGTTAGATACATGCTGGCTGGTATTTTAATGACATTTAGATTTGGGTTGTGTTTCATAATGGCATTTGATGCCTGACCTCACACATGTAATGCATTTGAAATGTGTTTTTAAAAAAAAAGACCCCTCAATGGATTTATAATAGTGGAATATTATGCCGTTCCTTCCATATGGTCTTCATGGAAACTTGCCCTATATTTAATTGCATGTTCTTTCTTTAGCGTAGCTGTCAGCTTAAGTTAGAATATCTCAGACCAGCTGCTGTAGGCAATGGGGTGAGCGTCTTTGGCTTGGGAAGCGAACATGTTCCTGATTGATTCTCCTCATGATCTGCATGGCTCACCACGTCATGCTGTCATCCTGTTAACCCATGCTGAAAGTTCTGTGGAGACGAGTCTCGCATTTCACCAGCTAGCTGTGGGATGGCATACATTACTGCACCCGCTCAAAGGCTTAAAGACTCTAAAGTTGTCAGCTGTGGTTTTGTTTTAATGATGGTGCTGGCTGAAGTGTTAGGTTCCGTGTCCATTCAGCTAAGCCTGTTCGGCTTCTTGCTAATGGCCTGAGAGAGAGAGAGAGAAAGAACCGGACAGGTCTCGTTATCACCAGTGTTCTCGCAGAAGCAAAGCGCCGAGCACACAACAGGCCTCTCCTCTTTCATCAGCTATGCTACCGCATGTCTGTAATGTATGGCAAAAGAGCACTGTTTCCCAAGATAAAGCTTAACCAGTCTCTTCACAAGTTGGTCACTGCATCAGTGTCAATGTCAATCTGATCCATGCATGCGCCGCCCACAAACGTTTTATGGCGTTTTGAAGACTTTACAAAGTTTATCATAATACAAATAGTCCAGTGTAGTTTTAGGAGTCTTGACCAAGGTCTCTCATTAGCATTACACAGCTTACCCAGACCAGGAATCGAACCTCCATCTCCCACATGGGGTGGCAGCTCAGCAGCATGTAGTGCTGTTATCGATTGCACCACACCAACCAGCACTCACAAAGGCATTCCCTTCATAGTGACTGTTGCTAGGTTGGGCAAGCTTTACAGAATGCTGGAGGAAAAAACATGTGGAACCAAATGACAAATTGCAGTGCACTAAGGTTTAGTTGTAGGTGTGAACTGGATGCATTTGGTGCACATGCTTAATACTAAACTGAGCCTATAAGTACAGTTTATATGCAGACGCAACACGGAAAATGCTATTATACACTTGCATTTGAGCAGGGATGTTTCATCCATCTTGGGTGATGGGGTGGTGCACTGTTGGTAACCCTGAGCAAAACAGAAGTATTGACTGTATAGACCATAATGAAATATTCAGCTCCCCTAGTTTATAAATCACATTTACAGTCTGGTCGCCCTGTGGATGCACACCTCTCCAACAGATTCAGTGCCAGATCCATTAGTCAGTCAGCATCACCAAAAAATATTGCCATAAGAAAATGGAAATCACCCTTGACCAATTCGATTGGCAATAGCTAGGAATTAGAGCTCATTAATTATTGTATTAACCTCAGAATACAAATGCATGTTGTAGTTATACAATTACAGGCTGTAGTCCATCTGATTCTCTGTATACCTTATTCGCTTTCTTTCAATGGTCAGGACCCCCATAGGACCACCACAGAGCAGGTATTATTTGGGTAATGGATCATTCCCAGCACTACCCACTCACACCAGCAGACATACTAACACACCACCACCACCTTGTCAGTGTTACTGCAGTGCCGAGAATGATCCACCACTCCACACACCACAGTACTTGCTCTGTGGTGGTCCTGTGGGGGTCCTGACTATTGAGTAAAGACCAGAGTAAAAGTGACTAACAAAGTATACAGAGAATCAGATCAGATTACAGTCTGCAACGAGAGAACTAGAAAGTGCATATGGTAAGTGGTAAGTATCTATATGGTAGGTGGAGCTGATAAATTGGAAAGGGAGATAGAAGGAAGCCTAGATAGAAGGAGCTTTGTGGTCTGTAGATGTGTTGATTATTGTTATGATTGTTCAGCCCTGTGGTTTATATATAATTGTATTTCCTATTTTTCAAGACTGTTCCGCATCTTATTTCGGAGATTTCATATATTTATATTGGTATTTGTTGATTCCTGAATGATTGGAGGTTCCACTGATTGATGTGGCTGATGCCAGTAATAGAAGCTGCTTTGTTATGTATTTGAAATATAGTCCATTCTGTCTGCTGTTTTGTCTCCATTGCATCCATCTATAAAACAATGCATCTATGCATATATTAATAAATGTGTCCTTTTCTTTTATGAATGTCATAAGACACCAGGCCAGAGGGTTATGGATACTGTTGCAGAAGATTTAATAAAGCAATGGAAGCAACCAAAATAAGTAAAACTATATCAGAAAAAGAGAAATTACTAAGCACAGGGTACAAGGGCATAATAAGAAGACCAGCAAGGCTAGGCTAACCAAAGATAATAGCATCAGAGGACAAACACCTAGCACAAAAGACATAAGCTAATGTTAAAACTAGCACATATGCTAGTGCTAATGTCAGTGTACAGGCAAATGTCAATGATAATAATATTGAAAAGGACAATGCTAATGCTAATACAGACAGAAATAGAATCTAACAATGGATGAAGTACAGAACTAGATAAGGAACAGCAAGTCTGTAATGGTGGGGTTAAATAAAGCCCATTAACAAGAGATACAAGTAGTCACAGGTGTCACTTCATGGACCGAGCTTGTATACCCTCCTCACTTCAGCAGACCAAAAGATCTCCACAAGAGGCGCCATTAGCACTCAGGTGCACTTGCATTAATACTTTAGCACTTGCATAAATAATATTATGGACGCAGTTACAGTTATTATATACGGAGCATTAAATTCACCAGCTTGACCATGGGTGACTACAGGCAAATAAAAAGCAGCAGTGGTGCAGTGGAAGAGTAGAAATGGATATACAGATCATATTTACCTATGATAGCATGTGGCTGGCATTGCATTTATCTTAATATCTTTATACATAATACATCATTTTTTTTGTCATATGAAGAAACAGAAAAATCTCTGAATCTGCTGACTCTGCTCTACAGGCTGAATATACTAGGATGGTGGGGGGAGGGTCAAACCAAGTGAAGGGAGGGAGAGAGTGAAGGGAGACAGTAATGGACAGAGACAGAGATATTGATGTATTGTTTTTAGAGACGAAATTCAGTTTATATTCTGTACTGTGATACATAAAGGCAAAAACAATGTCAATCAAAAATAGCCAAAATAGCCCAGGAGTTTTGAGGGTCAGTATCAGTGACACAGTTAGTATTAAAAGATGTTAGTTCAGTTGTTACAGTACAGCCACATCACTCGCCAGCAGGACATATGGTATCTCACTTTTACAGCCAACAACAATGAGGCTAAGCTGTTAACCAGAGAGTAGATATAAGAGGCATAGCCTGCATAACAGAAGGTATGCAGGAGGAAAGACAACACAAAAAAATAAAACAAAAAACATTCATCATCCAAAGAACAACTGCATCCAGAAGAGAGTGTCAGATTGGGTAGCAAGATAAACGTTACCAGTAACAATAAATAATGGTAATAAATTTAGACTGATATGGGTAATATTTATTAAACTATACATTACAGAAGTAGTGTCTCTCAGTATACCGTCAGGCCACAGTGTTTGCACACGACATGCCTGATGTCTCGGCATGGAGTTGTAGAGGTTCCTAGTGGTCTCCTGTGATAATCCATCCCATGCAGCTTGACTATTCTCACACAGTTCCTGCAGATTTTGCAGTAGAGCTGGATTTGGAGTGACCCCAGACTTCTTGGACATGTTACACGTTACAAACTATTCATCTTGGCGCTGACCACAGTGCCTCCGTACATGTATGCATTGGCCGTCTCCATCAAGACAAAACCTGGACACATCACTGAAGATGGCCTGCTGCCATTCTGAGTCACTTCATGACTATCTAGCACTACACCATTGCTGTCTTTGGCGACGTTGACGTGGTGTTAAGGGGAGTCGTCGTTACAGTCTGCGTCATGTAATCCTGCTAAGGCCTGTCCGATGCTTACATCCCATGCACGGCCATGCAATGAATCATTACCATGTCCCACAATGTCAAACCTACCCACCGTGTTTCATTTCAGCCGGTTGATTTCTTCAGGGTGCGACTATTTGTGCAAGTATGTTTTTGATGGTGAGTGTAAAATGCAAATGTTTTTTTCCTTAACATGGTTGCATTGGCCAAATAAACACTTATCAAGTAAATCTAACAAGTAACAGTTTTTCATTGGAACAACACAACACAATAAGAGATAAAAACCAACAGAGCAATTAATTATTTTAATATAGGAAGTCCAAATTCTGATCTTATTTATTAGACTGAATGAGATTTTTGTCTGTCCAATATTGGAACAGTTGGTGCAAAATCATTTTTGTCTGCCAAGAATGGACAGGTCAGCTCAAAGTCACTGCAGCAGAAAAGTTCATATTGGTAAAGAAAAGCAGGATCTGTATTTGGAGGAGCCTTGAACTGGCGAATAAACGGAGCACAAAAGTTCAGCCTGCCATAGCTAGGATAGTTTGTAAATGATGTCACCATTAGCGGTCTATTTAAAGGAAATCGTTTCACAGCAAATAGTTCTTTTTCGTAGGCTGATTGTTCCCTCAGCATCCACATGATTGAATAGTAAAATTGGTCACACATCATTTTCACCACCTCTCAGATTAACTTCCAAGCACTGGCTGAAAGTATTGCTTTTGTGGCCTTGTCACCGGTTAGAACCATGCGCGAATCCGCTCCTCCTCATCTGAATTGCAAAATAATCTAAATAGATAATTAATGTTAAATGCAATTATCATCAATATGAAATTGCAGCTCATTTTTGCAGTGATCGGGTCTAATTTGGGAGATTTGTCTTATCTGGGATGAGAGGAAGCAGCTGGGAAGGCAAAGAAGAAAAGAATGTGTGTGTGTTGTGGAGAGGGGGTTGGTTATGAAATAGAGGAAGAAATCAAGCGAAAGGATAATGAACATCAAACACTTTTCTCTAGCAATATTGTTTGTTATAGTTTGCAGGGAAGCGTGTAATGAAGAGAAAGAATATGGCATATCCAATCTTTCAGAGTGCCACATGCAGTCGTATAGTACATCTGTACAGTCTGGGAGGGAACGCTGTACGAGGGCTAGCCTGGTCATTTTTCATATGGGAGACAAATTGTGTGATGTGCTGTCAAAGCAGAACTGAACAAAAATACACTCATCATCTAAAACAGGGCTGTACAAAAAGTTTCACCCACAAGGAAGCAACGAACAGGAATGAAACTTGGTGGGTAGGTCTGACATTGTGAGACATGCTGATGATTCAAGTTTCACACTGAGCCGCACATGTGACATAAGCAAGGATGGGTCCTATCGCTGTACCTGACTGACCCAACCGTCACGATTGCTGATTGGATGCATATAGCAGGAGTACATGCATGCAAACCATTACAATGACTTCCCTTAACACCACGTCAGCATCGCTAAAGACTGGAATGGTGTTGTGCCAGACTGTCATGGAGTGACTCAGAATGGCAGCAGATCATCTTCAGTCACGAGTCATGCTTTTATTGGTGGAGATGACCAACGAATCCATGTGTGGAGGTGCCAAGATGAACAGTTTGTTGTCACGCACCACACGTCCAGAAGACCTGGAGTTACTCCACCTCCATCATTACCACAAAACCAGCAGGAGCTGTGTGAGAATATTCAAGCTGCATGGGATGGATCATCTCAGGACACCATTAGGAACCTTGACAACTCCATCCCGAGATTATGGGCATGCTGCGGTAACAAACATGGCGGCCCAAAAGCATACTGAGAGACACTTGCAGTCTTTCTTCACACTTCCTTCTGGGTGCAGCTATTCTTTTGATGATGAGTGTATTTCAGTAGCACGACTTCTAATCTGCGCCCATGGCTGGAATTCTTTTACGTTTCTTACATACATGACTAATTAGCTACAACATGGCAGCAAAAAATGCCACTTCAGAGCATCCCTCTCTTAGACATGGTTTGCTGGAATGTCTCCTGTGACTCTAATATCTACCCATACAGCAATAAATGTGTCAGAAAATGGTCATTGTGGCGGTGCCAGGTCATATGGACCCCATCCTATCATACAGTAATGGGAGTCTTCATGGATCACAAACATGTAATCTGGCCTGTCATTGTGTCCGTCACAACAGGGCTTTTTTTGCAGTTTACTGAGAGACTATCTGTCAAACAGGATTGAGCCTGTTCTAAACCTATAGGGTAGCACTGCTGATGTTCATCATGAATGAATATTAGAATAGATAAAACATACTGGCCAATATTAATAGGTTTTTACTACAGTAACTGCAAAATAGCATCTATTTAAGTTGATATAGTATATAAAGTACTATACAGTATATAAAGCTAAAATAATTAATTCAAATGTAATCAGCAGTATCTTAAATGAAATTTGGCCCACCAATGGCTCAGCTGTGGCTAACTGGATATAAATCACTGGCGGAATTGCCCTAAATTGGCCTGATCTCAAAATCAAAGATTGCATCAACTGTGCGTAAGTAAATTAGGGTGTTGGTGACGCTGTATAGCTCACGTGTAGTTACTGGAAATATGGCCGCCTTTATGGCCAGTATGTGGACACCCCACCTAATTCCTGAGTTTTTAACCACACCCATTGCTAACAAGTGTATAAAATAAAGCATGTACCCACGCAATCTCCATAGACAAACACTGGCAGGTGAATGGGTCATACTGAAGAGCTCGGTGCCTTTAAATGTGGCACTGTCATACGATGTCAACAATGCTACAAGTCGGTTTGTGAAACCTCAGCCCTGCTAGATCTGTCCCAGAAAACCGCAGATAACCGCTTTTAAATACAAGTGTCTTAGAGCAACGATAGCCATAACTTGACAGGACATAACATGAGGCAGCAGAGCATGAAAACATGTTTTCTGTAGTGATGAATGATACATTACCTGGCAGCCTGATGGACAGTGCTAACAGTAAAGTTTGGTGGATGAGAAATAATAGTCAGGGGCTGTTTTTCCGAGTTTGGCCCCAGACCCTTATAGTTCCAGTGTTTGGTAAAGACATTTTAGACTACTATGTGCTTCCAACTTTCCTTTCCTGTTCCTGTACCATGGCTACCCACAGCAAGATTCATGAAGGCATGGTTTGATGAGTTTGTGTGGGGAAACTCCAGTGACCTGCACAGAGCCCTGGCCTCAGCCCCACTGAACACCATGGGAATGAACTGGAAGCTGATTGATTGTGGGCCAGGCCAGCCCAACATCAGTGCATCAACTAACAAATGCTCTTTTGACTGAATGAGGACAAATTCTGCTCCATAAGTTTCAGTTGCTGTTATTACCCATAACATGTGCCAACCAACCCCATGTCTTAACACCACTTTAACTGTTTTTACTTCTTCTTTCTTCTCAAGGCCATCTCACCGTTACAGGAGGG
This sequence comes from Prochilodus magdalenae, assembly GCA_024036415.1. Lineage (NCBI taxonomy): Eukaryota > Metazoa > Chordata > Actinopteri > Characiformes > Prochilodontidae > Prochilodus > Prochilodus magdalenae. Next base: position 314,234 of record JAMWET010004918.1, read on the forward strand.
AGGAATGTTTACCTATTCAACAGCATGAAGACCTGTCTTTAAAGCCTTTAACACAGTAACCGAGGTTTGTATATCACCTAAATAATCATGCTGTGGTTGTAATAACATCTGTCCGGCACTGATTCAGAATAGGACCAAAGCATGTTAACCAAACATGAAAACTTTTTCTCCCCTCTCTTCGTTCTCTGCTTTCCCTCGCTTTCGTTTTTCTTGGCGTGCACACATGTGTGTTGATACCTCATTAGCCCCTCCATTGATTAGACTCCTCAGCTGCCTCGATAGAGCTCAGCTCGCAGAGTCCTGGGCTTTAAGGACAAAGATTCCAGCAATCAATCAATGATCAGGAAAGCAATGATCCATTAAAGAATCCATGTGCCAATTAGCCAAAAAGCTCCCAGAGGAATCATATGTGTCCCTCATTTTTTGCCTTGGGCTCGAGAATGTTAATGAGATGGATAATACAAAAACCAGATGGGTGCTCTGTAGACGCTGTTTTGAGCTACCGTATATAGTAGAGTGATTTCGTATATTAATCAGAATATTTGAGTTGAGCATATATGGTACTCTGTCAAAAGCAGAGACCATAAAAGGACTACTGGACCACACGTGTTTCTGTCCATCATTCTCCTATGAGAATTCTCCGAAAGGATGTGCAGCTGCCAAGAAATCCTTACTGAGAAAAGGTGACCACAAAAACACTATATGCCTGAAAAGTGTCTGAAATCCGGGTTGTCCAGAGGGAGCTTGTTGCCCCCGTCTGCTCTTCTGAGAAGGCTTTACATTAGATGGTGGAGTACAGCAGCGTTTGTGAGGTCCTGCACTAATGTTGGATGATTAGCCCCAGACACAGTAGTGATAAGATGACATGCTTGGCTGCTAGCATTTTGGTGATGTGGGATGTTTTTTGTCGCACTGTTAAATTCTGAGCAGATGTTCTTGTGATATATGTGATCTGTGGCTCATTGTTCCACCTGGCAGCTGCAGCAGTGGCATCCCTATGAGTCTCAGGTGCATAAGAGCACTGTGGTGTCCTACTGGTCAGAGTTAAGAAACATGTTGCAGGACATATCAAACTAGGCGGGACGTTCTGACATGCTAGGCTTTCTGACAGGGTGTTATGGGACGTCACAGATGCCACACCACTGTTCTTCAATTATGTAACACTGTATACGCTGTTTATCATTCCCGATGGGTTATGGTTAGGTTCGATTTTTTTTTTATATCCCTACTGAATTGAAATCGCACACAGCAGGTAGGTGTTTGGAAAGACTGTCATCCTTGTGCAGCTGCTATGGGTTTACCAAGTGATGTCCACACCTGTGTCCATGATCCAGCCAATGGGCTGATGCAGCACAGTTAGCCCAGTAGCATCTCAGTATTTGGCATGGAGTGGCTTGATCTTCAGCAACCTGATTCCAGGAGTCGAGGATTGCCAAGTTTGAATGTTGTGTCGCTACATGTTTATAAGTCATCAAGTAATTCATTATTGCTCATTATAGAGCCTTATGAAGCCATACTACAATGCTTACAACATTGTTACTAAGTCACAAAGAGTTATGAGCTTTATAGTTAGCATTACCAGGCCTTCTTTCTGTCATTAATCTGAATAAACATGCACAAATCCATCGCAATATTGTCAATAAATGAACCCTGTGTGTTATTATCAAGAACAAACAGTAAAACCAACCATTGTGCATTCTAAACCACTATCAGCTATTTAATACTGGGGTAAGATGGAGGCAAAGAAGGGGGCAAATGTGTTGCTTTTGGAGCATTTCCTGCCATTAACTTCAGGATGGCCACTGTAAACATGCTGATGGTAAATCATGGTTTTGTGCATTCTCACAAAGGTCACATGGCTTTAAAACTGATATACATCTGTTCTATGACTAACTATGCAGCTGGTTAGATTCCCTTTTTCTCCACAAGTCAGGATCATTAGCGCAGAGGTTTGTGATGCAGCTAGCAGCCCACAATTAAGCTGCAAAATAACCAATTGCATATGTGTTTGTAGAACAGATAACCCTTCATGAGAATTTCAATTCCACATGCACTCATTTATCATCAGCATGATAGCAGTGGCCAGTAAACGCCGTAAAATCAATGTATTTGACCGTTTGCCCTAAAAATACATAGTTTGAATTACTGGATGGACTGTGCGGGTTTGTTTGCTTGGACCGCAGAAATTCTGTTGCAACGCTTAATAAACTAAACCAAAACGCTCTTGTTGTAAGCATACATAACATACCACTTCAATAAATTATCATTTACTAATAAGTTGATTTGTTGGTAAAGTTATGAACAGTGTTCTAGTGAGCTGTGCGTGCATGTGTGTCATTAGAATATGGGTATATGTTATATAGAATATGGGTATATGTAATATAGAATATGGGTATATGTAATATAGAATATGGGTAAATGAGATATAGAATATGGGTAAATGTAATATAGAATATGGGTATATGTAATATAGAATATGGGTATATGTTATATATAATATGGTATATGTAATATAGAATATGGGTATATGTTATATAGAATATAGGTATATCGTCGCTGTCCAAAGAAAAGCAGGTATCTCCAAAATGGCAACTTCACAGGAGAGGCCAAAAACCTAATTTAATTTGAATGGAAGTCTATGGAACCAGACGTCCTTCCAAGCCGCTTTGGGCTATTTCTGTTGGTCCATTCTTCATGAAATCTCCACACAGTGTAAACAGCAGCTCATGTGATCAAATGAGACATACAAGTAAAAATCAACAAAAATGGAGATACATGCTTTTCTTTGGACAGCAACGATATGTAATATAGAATATGGGTATATGTAATATAGAATATAGGTATATGTGATACAGAATATGGGTATGTGTAATATAGAATATGGGTATATGTAAACTGAAATCCCATGATCAGACCTATCTGTCCAACTTTCCTAGACTGCTCTGCCACTCAAGCTGCACAGCTGAATACACAGCAACAGGTAGTGAAAAACAAATAAACTTAGAAAATGCTAATTGCGTAATGCATTAACTTTACCAACTGAAATACTAGTTACCTGTTCCATGCGGCGCACTGATTGGTTTATGAAGACCTAACAGGCTTAGGCCTATGGTCATAATGCTGAACGTGCATAATGGTAAACAATGCACCATGCTCTGTTGATGATGATGGTGTTAGTGAGCGGAGAGGCTGATTTGGCTATTTATTCATCCTGGAAAAGGGAAATGTCTGTATAACTTCTCCTAGGTTGGTATGTGTGAAACAGCTGTCATACAGAACCACCATCTTTATCCAGCTTTTATGTGATGGTAACAGTCACAGATGTGCAGACCAACAGACAAATGGACAGATAAAGCAACCCACAAAACAGACAAACAGACAGACAAGGCAACCATGAACAGCTGAATGTCAAATGTTGGTGCTTGGACTGGATGGACGACAGGCAGCTACAGACAGGTGGTCCAGCTTGCTAGCTTTAGGTTATGCTGGTGTCTTGTAATTGGTTAGGAAATGCTTACAGAAGTGATTCCCAAGATTAGGACCATCCGGTTTACATGGAGAGACATACGAGCATTTATTAGACTATGATAAGATCCTCATAAGACATACTATGCACGTGTATGTATGCTGTGGCCCAGATAACCAAGATTACCTCCATTAGAAAGGAAAGATTTAGGTCCTCTGGGGCCTTAACGTCAAAGACCTGTAATGTACAGTTCACCTGCACACCTTCATAAATGCCTATTGTTCCTCGCTTCTGACTTTTCAATAAGACTACACATGGACATACTGATTAAAACATATACAGTGTTTCCTGTTTTTAATACTGTTTATCAAAAAAGTAGTTAATTAATAACTACATATATATTACCACATACAAAAATGTACATTTGGTATATATATATATATACAGGGGTTGGACAATAAAACTGAAACACCTGTCATTTTAGTGTGGGAGGTCTCATGGCTAAATTGGACCAGCCTGGTGGCCAATCTTCATTAATTGCACATTGCACCAGTAAGAGCAGAGTGTGAAGGTTCAGTTAGCAGGTAAGAGCACAGTTCTGCTCAAAATACTGCAATGCACACAACATTATGGGTGACATACCAGAGTTCAAAAGAGGACAGACTGTTGGTGCACGTCTTGCTGGCGCATCTGTGACCAAGACAGCAAGTCTTGTATCAAGAGCCACGGTATCCAGGGTAATGTCAGCATACCACCAAGAAGGACGAACCACATCCAACAGGATTAACTGTGGACGCAGGAGGAAGCTGTCTGAAAGGGATGTTCGGGTGCTAACCCGGATTGTATCCAAAAAACATAAAACCACGGCTGCCCAAATGACGCTGTATTGGCCGCAAAAGGAGGCCCTACACCATACTAATAAATGATTGTGGTCTAAAACCAGGTGTTTCAGTTTCATTGTCCAGCCCCTGTATATATATATAATTTTATTTTTCTGAAGAGCACTATCACTGGGCACACTAGACATCATTTTAACATCATTCCATATTAAAGGAGATCCCCTTGTTTATGAAACATTCCTGTTCAGAAGTTCAGTTGTGTTTGTAAGCAACAAAAATCTCTGTTTCTCTATTTTCTCTATCTCTGTCTCTCCTGGGGGAGAAGGAGAGAAGGCTGATGGTTATAGAGATGGATATAACCATGGCGAGAAGGCAGACAGAACTTAGGAATATGGACAAATGCTTTTGGACCTCTCTGCTTGCTGACAGGCGCAGGCATATTTACCCTGACATGCTGTCTCTTCTTTTCAGGAAGTACACAGGCTATGGTCACCAGTCAGACATGGATTAGCCCAGCCTAATGCATGAGTTGTGGGAGAGAGGAGATGCTCTATATACAGTGGATCACATAGATACAGACTGAGCAGTAACGCCCTTCATATGCATGCTTTAAAGCCACCACACTGTGTGTGTATTGTATTTATCTGCATATATCATTTTATCCTGTACTGTAACTTTTTTATGTACAGAATTGAGTATGTAGGTGAAAGGTCAACGTGACAGCATATTGTCGATAAAAAGATCTCAGAGAAAGGATGTTTCAGAGAGCAGTGGACAAAGCCACAGTGCTGTCCAGTTAATATCAGGATCGATTCATGTACCTTATAAGGCCCTAATTACACAAAACCCCAGGAGTCAGCAGAGGAAATATAAATGATTGTTGTCATTTTGCTTTTTATTGGAATGGTAGCCTATAGCAGAGAAAGCCTAAGCAGGAATCTGAGTCTTTTAATAGGGTAATAACTCAAGCGTACAGTAGGCCACAGTCCATAAAGAACCGGAGTACACAGTCCCTGTTTTTCTCATACGGGTGAACTGGCTGATATAGTGTACACTGAAGGACTGTGCTGTTTATGGAATAACTGGGATATTTTCTTAGTTTTAAAGTTTTGCTTCATTATAAGTCATTGTTTTTTACCAACTTACTTTATTTCTATCCAACAACTGAACTGTGGGAAATATCAAATATCAAAGAATCTGTTCTGCCTACTGTTTTGAGTACATGTAGTTTTCATATTTTTATTTTCAATCAAAAATATTAGTTTGTTAGCATTTCTGTTTGACCTAAAGGGTTTATAATGACGATATGATAAAAGCCCAGTTTCTAGCCATATGGTTTAGTTATACGGTTCTAAAGAAAAAGAAACTGTTGGGTTTTGTGCTCAGGCAAGCTCAGAAATCATACAAACCAAGGAAGAATTTAATATTCAGGTATTAATGAAATTCCTAAATGTGTACAACCTTATATTTCCCAAATAATAACTTTACAATATAAGGAAATGTAAGGCAGTGTAAGCTAACATTTATGTAATTCTAGGCCATTTATTTTGGTCCAGTTATCATCATATCTGCAGTTCTCTTTTTCAGTTAAGCCCGAAAACTAAAACCCAACTAAATATAGTGAAATTTTCAGGACACTACAAAACAAATGTCATTCCAGCATCCTACTGAATGAGCTGTGCTTAAGACTTTGTACTTAACCCTACAAGCCGGGGTCATATGGCAACAAAGACTTTTTTCTACCTGACTACAATATAACTGTCCTTCTTTCTTTTCACTTGCAAAACTTTTATCTGACCACATGCCTTCCTCTTGGGGGTTTGGTTCTTTCTTCATATACATCACATAATAGGACTAGGCCTAGTAAGATATAGTAATATAACCAACACAATCTGTGAGCAGTTCTTATTTCTCTTTCACTAATAAAACCAGTGCAGTTCTTATAGGGTTTACGCAACACAGTACAATGTCATTATTGCCATATGGCAACAGCTTGAGTAAATGGCTCTGCAATCTGCCTACAACAGGAATCAATGAATGCACAGCCGCAGGACACACTGGACACTGCCATTTTCACCTCCTTTGATACTTTCCTAATGAATGATTTCAATAATAAGTGTTATTTTCATATTCCTGTTTAGATTTTTGACGAGAACACGCCCTATGGCATTGCAGGCTGCACTTCCTTTGTCTTAAGCTGTTGCCAAATGTCAAATTGGCACATAATGCTTTTTGCCAAATTCAATGAACACCATTTTGCATTAACTGGAATTGCTCCACTAGAAGTGACCTAACATTGCAAAACGAATATTATATCACAGCTGTTGGCATGTTTTTGGTTAATGATGTCTTTGAACAGTTACACAGATCCCATCATGTGAGTTTCTACCCTTCCGTAGATTGATTATACAGACTTGTTTTAAATTGAATCCAGAAGACTCCAGTGTCCAGTGAACAGAAATGCACAAGGATAGCCCTATGATCTGACTGAACAACTTCACTTAACAAAGCATGTGAGAGACGGGGAGAGAGAGAGAGAGAGAGAGAGAGAGAGAGAGAGAGAGAGAGAGAGAGAGAGAAAGAGAGAAAGAGAGAGAGAGAAACTAATGGGGAAAGAATTGAAAATCAGTTAAATTCAATCAACAGCAAAAAGCAAATGCAAGATTTCACCTGAAAGCACATGTTCTGTAGGACTTCTACATTTACTTAACTCTGACTCCTCCACTTTACCTTTAAGAACCAAAGATACTACAACCCAAAAGCAGCGAGCTGTCTTTGAGTCTAGCCTACCCAGCAAGAAGTGAACATTTTTCTGAGCACGTCTTTGTTGTTATGTGTGCTTCTATTAGCGTGTGTATTCTGAACTACTGTGTTGAACACTCTAAGCTCTAAGGACACATCCATGTTGTGGATGTCAAGACAGGAGCAGAGACAGAGGACAGCTGCTACCTACCTGGACAGTTGCTGGGGAGGGCTAGGGACATATTTTAGCTTCCCTTGTCTTTGACAGATAGCTAGTCTCTAAAAGCCTTGTCTGCAGTGCTGAAAGCATCAGTGATGTACGAGCACAGCTGTCTGATAAATCCTTTGTGTCAGTCTCTCTCTGACAGACATTTATCATGTTTGTGATTTTTGTGTTAGGAACGGGCTTTTGGATCCTTAATAAAAAAGCGCACGCAGGCAGCCTGTTCCGCAGCGGCTGCGGTGCTCTAATATGGTGATTTTAGGGCAGTGGTGGCCTCACTAGAAGGTTCTTGAGGGACGCTGGTCGTTTTTTGTGGCACCAAACAAATGAGATCTGAAAGCAGGGCGGGGGTTTTTGGGATTTTTAGGGATTCAGTAAATGGTCTTGACATGAGCACATGGTGGGCCTGTGTCTAATAGATTAACTTTCTACCAGAAACTGATGGTAAATGTTATATAGCATGTGTGGGACAACTTCAGGCCATTATTCATGATTAGTATTTTCTTAGAATTTTTTGGAGTAACTTAATTTAATTGTGAAGGGTTATAGTAGAAATCAGTCTACCTAGAGGCTAAACTCTTTTTCAAATATCTTTGTGCTGTTAAAAACAATGTAAAAATGTTCTTTGGGGAACCATACACAACAGGTTTTGTCAATAGTCCCAGAACTAGTTAACAATGCCAAGTACCATCTATGCATTTCAAAGGTTCTCTGAGTGTTCATGGTTCAATGAGCTCACAGAACAAAAAAATAGCCACCTTTCGTGTTTAAGGTGGTAGTAACTTCAGGCACCACAGAGATGATGTGGCTATAAATACCTGCAAGGCATGTGATGGGATTCATGGCTTAAGAGGAGGTGGCACAGTGCAGTGCATGTCTCGTTCCATGTGTGCAGAATAGCTCCAGAGCAGATGGTAATGATTGGCAAAAAGGAGTGGTTGATTTGGGGCATTCCAAAGGCCATTGTGTGAATGAAGTAGCTGAATTTGCAGGTGTATGGAAGCGTTTGGTCATACAGGTCTACCAGCAGGGGCTAAAATCCCAGTTTACAGGAAATTCCCATCATTATTGTGCCAAGGAAAGCATCCACTAAATCTGGCCGGACTGCACAATTCTCTGATGCAAGAGCGGCTGAACATTGATGTGACCTACATCCAGAAACATCCAGCCCATGCTAAATCGAACTATAGCTGTTACTCGAGCTCGTGGAGGTATTGCAGGCTATTAAATACAATTCAGTCACAGGTGACTCATTTTTGTCCGGTAAGCTTATATATCCTCTGCCTTCGCTGAAAGACCCTGGAAGAACCCTGGAGAAGAAAGACTGCAGATAAAGCTACATTTGAAATTGGAGACCTCTCTGGTGGATATTTTGTATTATTGGTTGTGCTTTGGACTCTTTCCACTGGCACATGAATCTGATGGTTGCGAGCATGTTGGAAGGGTATTCAAGGTAAACTGTATCTTCCTAGGATAGTGCATTATGTACTTTTGTCATCATATCTCAATCACTATAATGTTGCTTTTTCATTGAGACCTGCACACAGAGCCTGTGCGTGACGTTAATACATAAAGACCTGGGTTGGACACTAACAAAGTACATTTTGGAGCATCTGTATTTTACTTGAGTATCAATCTTTGGAAACCTTTTCCTACACTACATTGGAAAGACAAACGCTGTACCTTTAATCCACTACATTTCTGTGACGGCTCTTCAGTACTTTAAAGCACAGCTTTGAAGTCAATGTATGAATGTTCTTTTCTAGATTTTGACAGTACATGCTGTGGTCATCACTGGGGAAAAACCAATCACACTAAATTCATCCTACACTGTCAGTCAAGTGCGTGCTGTAGTTTTTAAACAGAAGAACGTTTTTGGGTTTGATGATGGCCACTGTTATGGGAAATGCACTCATCATCAAAAGAATAGTTGCACAAATAGTCCCACCCAGAAAAAATCCAACATCAGGAATTAAGCTTGGTGTGTAGGTTTGACATTGTGAGACATGTAAATGATTCAAGTTTCATGCTCAGCCACATATGTGACGTAAACAAAGATGGGCCTTATCGCCACGTTATCGTCGCCAAAGACTGCAAAATGTTGTGCCAGACTGTCATGGAGTGACTGTGAAGTCAGGATCACTGCTCACCTATACTTTCACAATTGCTTCAGAAGATGAGATGCGATCTTAGAGGTTGCGAACAGGTAATCTGTTGCTGTAAACAGTCAACAAGTTAGTTTGGAAACCATTTGGCACATAACACCGGGTCCTGTGTGATTCTACAGCTGATGCATGGTAAAAGTTACCTAGCAAAAATGCTGATGTCCGTTCAGAAATGTTTTAATCTCGTCAAATAAAAACAGTACTTCTAGCAACATCACACAAAGCCGGAGCATTTAGTAGGTGGTTTCCAAGTCCTTGGAAAACCCTTACATAGTGCAGCTTTAACACTACAGGAAAAGTGTGGGCAGACTAAAAATTATGACAGAGCCGTTCCCACCAATGTGATACCACTATATTCAATTCTTCACGAACACTGAAGCCGTCAGGTACTAAGACTAGGACAGAGGTCTTCAGTATACAAGGTTGACACTGCATCTGGTCCAGGCATGTACTGTCATATTTATTACGTCAACATGCTCTAAGCTGCAGAATGCTTTTGCACTTCACATAAAAAAGCAAAGTATGAAACATCCTGATTGCAAAAAGACGTTGACATTTATTCAGTATTCTCTTCTTTGCACACAGTCTTGTCGACTAATGTGCTTAGATATCACAGACAGCACAGTCAATATAAAAATGGCTTTTAACTTTAACACCCAAAGCAAGAACGCAATGCTTGTGAACCATGTGAATGCTCAAAGTACTGAGCTAGTATTTCCAATGAAAGATTGAGATGTTTGGCTTGTGAGGCTGCGGTTATAACCTCTGTTACCCATCTGACAAGAAACCATTATGAGTTAAATTCTGGTATTTTCTAGTTTACATATGTCTTGGAGTAGGCACTTACCCTGGCTTAAAGAAACCTTTACAGGAATTTCCGGGAGATGCTCTCAGATGTTTTGTTGCTGGCGGTGCTGTCTGCAGTTGTCAACACCCGGTCCTAATGAGATTGTATATCTCTTATCTTGGATCTTTACGATGTACAGTGTTTTTATTCAGCAAGGGTGCGATCTCATTATGCAAGTTAATTCTTCCATACTGTAATTACTTCACACTGGTTTAATGCCTGGCTACTTCACAGAACATATCTGTTACATTTTTGGATAGAATATATAACAATTGTAGCCATGAAAAGTCAAAATCCTCTATTAAATAGAAAAAAAGATATATTTCATCAAAAATTTACACCATAGTCACTATAATTTTCTATTCTACTAGATGTTCCCCCTTTACAAATAATTGGCCTCTCTAACGCGTCTATGGATGTTGTACAGCACAGACGGTATTGCTTGGGACCACAAGGACTGCTTCACTACTGTTTACATGATTAACAGTCATTTATAAGAAATAACACCATCCTTTCATGTGTTTACCATCTGTACCCGGTGAATGACCCAGAATTACCGCAATCCATATTTTATCAAAGAGTCTCCACTTTCCTCCTCCTGGAGGCCTCAATTCCATCTCCTTTGCCACCTTAAATAGGTCAGAATTGGGGATATAGCGCTGGTTAAATGTGAAGACACCTCTTCCTCTTCCGATAGTTTGTTGTATGTCAAGGCAAAAGGACACACATTTGAAATGGTATGTTCTCCTTTCAAGCCCTGTCAGCTTCCAAAGCTATTTGCAGTTCTCTGAGTGGGCTGCTTAGAAGGCATTGTCCAACACGTTTATGACTGTAGCTTTCACCTCCACTGCAGTTGGCATCCCTTTCCCAGAAACCCAGAGCCTTGTAATAGGAGGCTGCACGCCAGCCTCAGGTGTCAGTGCTGTTTTTGACGGGCATCTCCTTAACTCCGCATAAAAGTGGTGGTGGTTCCTTAGCGACATGCAAATCAGCAAGCAAGCTACTGAAATGATGGTGAGAAGAACACCAAAGACGGCAATCACCGCTGTATCCCACTTCTCAGCATCTCTGAAAACTGGCTCTAATCCTTTAGTTGTGACATTGACACACTTGGTGCTGTGTTTATGGTGGATGCTCCTGATGTCCACACACACTTTATACTGTGTGGCAGGGCTAAGATGTGTGAGATTATACATCCTCATATCAGATAAGACCCTTGCTGTGAAGGCCACAGTTGGATGGTCAGCACTGGGCATTGTGTACCACTTAATGTTTGGTGCCAGGCTACCATGAGTGGCTTTCCAGGACACCAGTACAGAGTTGGCCTGCACAGACTGAACATTGACATCAAGAGAGCCATCAGAACTCTGTGGGAAGTAGCCATTCACTTCCACAGAGACAGACTTTAAGTCTGCACCAACAAGATTGTGTGCCACACAAGTGTATAGTCCAGCCTCTCCCTCTGTGATGTCATAAATGTCGAGCGTGCCCTCCGGATGCATGTAAAACTTATCTGCCACCACATTGGGCAAGACCCTGTGCCCAGAAGGAGTGACCCAGTAGATGTCAGGTTCTGGTTCAGCAAAGGCCCGGCAGTGCAGGGACAATGAGCTCCCGTTGTCCACAGCGACCTGAGTGGGCAGACTATCTGGAGAGATGAGAGGCAGGCAGATCTCCATCATCTCCCTGAAGTGAACCTGCCGCACATGCTGACCTTCATACTCAGGGGGTTCCACGCAGAAGAGGGAGTCAGGTTCCATAAAGCGGATGTTGGTTTTATTCATATTCATCCAGCGTACTACACAGTCGCAGCGGATGGGATTGGAATGCATGCTGACTTCCCGCAGATTGGGAAGAGACTCCACGGTGATCCTGTGTAGGGCACTGAGGGCATTACCATTCAGCATGAGGGTTTCCAGCCTAGGTAGCTTGTAGAAGGCATTGGGATGTATATAGGACAGTTTTGGGTTGTTGGTAGCCTCTATCTTGGTCAACTCTGGAAGGTTGTTGAGGGCAAAACTATCAATGGACACCAACTCTGGCATGTTGTTGATGCCTAGCTCTTTGAGATGGAGCATGTCCACAAAATCACCTCTTTGTATTCTACCAATGGGGTTTTTATTAAGGTCCAAAAACTTGAGGTTCTTAAGATGTCTAAGGGCGCCATGGGGCACCTCCGGGAAAGTATTGTCATAGAATGAGATGCTCTCCAGATTGTCAAGGCCTGCCAAAGCATCGTCTGGAATCTGAGTCAAGTTCATCCTGGTAAGGACAAGACTGCGCAAGTTTCTTAAGGGCTTAAAGTTCATGTTCTGTATGGAGATCACAGGGTTTTCTCCAATCATCAGAATCTCCAGATTGGGCAGGGACTCAAACCATGCGCTGCTTAGACTCTGAAGCCTATTTGAGTTGAGATGCAGTCTAAGCAGGTTGTGAAGGCCATGGAAAGCCTCAGGTGAGATGAAGGAGATGAGGTTGTGGTTTAAGTAGAGTTCCTGAAGATTTAGGAGCTGGGAAAGGGCATTATCCGGTAGGGAGCATATCCAGTTTTCTTCCATATGCAAGGATAAGAGCTGAGGGAGGTGGCCCAGGTTGATGTCTTTTATTGAGGATATGTTGTTTTGTGAAAGGTCAATTTCAGTGACATTGGGCAAATTATCCAAAGGTTTTTCAATTCTGGCTATGTTGTTGGTCTGTAGTAAAATAACCTGCGTATCTGCAGGTAATGTCAAGGGAAGGTTAAAAAGTCCTAAATCGTTACAGTCAACAGTAGGGGCCTCCATATAAACTGAGCTGGGAGAAAACCAGGGTCTAACCTCACACTCACAAGGCTTTGGACAGCTGCCTCGCTCCTCCACAGCAAGAACAAATGTAGCCATTGCAAACCCCAGTAGCAAATAATCCACAAATGATATGTCTTTCATTTTGGCCCAGTTCCCTCCAGTAAATAATTGGTCCTTGTAAATTAAGTGGCCAGAGCTCTTCAAAAATAATAGACCATTTGTTGTTGGGGTGATGGAGATCTAATCCCACAGAGTATCCCCCAGGCTTTAACTGGTTGATCTACTGTCCACTGATGCAGAGAGACCCCTCACTAAGTCTCCTTGTCTCAGCGTTCTAGGAAAGGGCACACAGGCCAGATAAATAAAGGTAAAAAGACCAGCATATGCCTCGGGGAGTTGTGTTTCAGCTAAGCAGAAGTGAGGCTGTTAATTTTCTGTAATACTTCAGTGGTAGAACAGTCTCTCTGGTGATTATGAGCTGCCATCATTGCTTTAGTCCACTTCTACCTAAAGAAAAGAGAGAGAGAGAGAGAGAGAGAGAGAGAAAGAGAGAGAGAGAACACATTAATACAGCAAGAAAATTCAGCTGCATCACTAAGGCATACTGGCATTTACAAAAGCCACATTAAAGCACGATGGTGTGCGATGACATTTCATTCTGCAGCGCCTCAGCAGCCTTTTTACATATGGATTTGGGTCTGTTTGACCTCATCTATATTAGTTTGTGGGTTGTACCAGAACTTCACTTAAACATTGGTATTGTCCTGCTTAGTGTGTTTGACAGACCATATTAATAACGCTTTATGAATGTTTTATAAAGAACAGCCATCAAATCATGATTTGATTATTATGACTTGAAGGCTACGTACCAGCCATGCCGGGGGTTCAGACCCACCATTCCTGGGAAGAATGAAGGGTTGCCCCCTTAATATGTCATTGTAAACATAAGTGTATTACTATAACTAAAATATTATAATAATAACCATTGGAGGAACTGCTAATTATAGATTCAAATCAATTAATTTTTATGTCTAAAAAGATGGGTGGTATGCCTCACAGACAGGCAAGCCAACAGTGCTGATTTTTGGTGTGGTCAACATCACTGGTGGACTGCACTACAAAGCACCAGGTTAGGAAAAGGTGCTGTAGAGATACTACTTCACGAACACAGTTCTCATAACCTGATAAAATTACACACGACAGAGAAAACGCAGCAAACGACACTCATGTTGGTGTGATGTTCATGTATAGATATGGTTGGCGAGCTGGAAACTGCGTTGTGTTTGATTGTTTTTTTGTCTGGTTGAAGATTACTTGATTTAAGCTTATTTCATTTAATATCCTTAAATGTAGGGCTGCCCTCTAGAAGTCGACGAAAGCGACCCTTTAAGTCGACTGACAACAGTAACCTTTTTTTCCCTGTAAAACTTACAAAGATGCACAAGAACTTTAAGAGTTTAAAAAGACATTTTATTAATGATTAAAGGGGAATAATAAATATATATTTAAGTTCTAGCTGGGCTATGACGCATGCTTGCTAAAAAATTAAATCCACGTGACGATGTGCGCTGGCGGTTCACCGCTGAGGAAGCCGTGAAGCTGAGAAACACAGGGGAAACGATGTCTCAGAGAAAGCCTGGAGGAGGTTTTAAGGAGAATCCGAACCAATTAAATCGAATTCTGCTCTTCATTTAGTCAGACATCCAACACTGCTCCAAACGAGTGAGCTGACTTTCGTTTTAGACATAACGGCTGTTTGCGGTGAAGGAAAAACGGACCGAAGACGTTTGTTTTATAATAATTCCATTAATTTTACAACATAAATTACAGATATTTATATTTATTCTTTTACAGCTAATATCATTTTTATTTAAGGATAAGTACCGTCACTTAATATGCCTGCCGATAAACAATTATTTCAGCGCGGGTGATATATTTAAACGGTTTCAGGTCTACCATTCTTCTTTTCATCTAAAAATAATTTAAATATGGACTAATATGGTTTTATTTAGCAGGTCATTATTTATGAGAGATGAAAGACGAAGGGTCCTCCTACTGAAGAAGCTGTTAAAAGCGAAATTTAAAAGACTATAAGGCTATAAGGCTAATGTTCAGCATAAATACGCACTGCTGCCCAGCGCTATATCCTGTAACTAAAGGCTCCAGTTCAGATCGATCATCATACGCCACGTCTCTTTTAGTTCAGAAATATGTCCCTGTGACTCTGCTAACTTTCTAAATGAGGAGGACATCAGTAAATTCAATAAGACTGTATGAATTTGGTCATCCAATCTGGTACAGGCTGACATGTAGACTTCTGTACTGTGTTTGTTACATCTGTTAGCCTTTAGCTCATTATTAGTGCCAGTGCTTCACATTATGGGGAAAAGATGTAAGTTAACTGGTGACGATCCAAAATATACCACTCTTTTCTATCCCTCTATTCTCTACACGTTCAACACAGAGAACAAGTGTACAAACATGTTGTTAACGTTGGTTTTCTGTGAATTTGGTACTAACAATACTCCTCTACTACAAAGGCTGATATGGGCTTTGCAAAAATGTCAAAGCAAACATCTAATGTTACTTCAAAGCATCAGGTAATTTCAGGTGAAACACTTAAAAAGACTCCATAAACATGTTTCATGTCCACTGTGGCTGTCCTAGTCTTTGCACACGTCAGCTGTCTGATCCTAACTTAGTTTAGTCCGCTCTGAGCAGAAGTGTTGAGTGGCTTCAGGTTTTATAGTGGAGGTGCTACAGTGTGGGTCGCAACAGTTTCATATTAATACTAAGATTTTTAAAATCTAGATCTTAAACTTGTTGATTTTTATATCTGCTGTCTCTCTCTGCCTGTAAGCATCAGATAAAAGTAAATTGAAATATTCATTAATCAGTTGGGTAATAAGAAAGTTATGATCTATTTAATCGTGTCTCATAAAAACATATTTGTTTACAAGCAGATCTTGACCCCTTCAAACATGGTGGGTGCACAGACGTCTCATCTCAGAGTACAACAGACAACTCAGAATGTATTTATATCTGTGCCTCCAACCCCATTCGGTGTCCCCTTCGGAAAATAGCTTTTGGGAATTTTTCCTGGTTATTGCCCCCCTCTAATGTCGAATGAAATATCCGCCCATGGCAATAACATGCTAATAAAATAATTTATTATGCTGCAAATTACACAATCAGGCAAAGTCTTTGCCATGCTACTGTGATGCTTTCCTCAATATTTGTGTCTATCTCACCGCTGTTAGAAAGCAATTCTTTTTGTCAAAGCAAGAAACACCCCCTGAGAATGAATCTGTTAGATATGTCCCTTCATCACCAGTGCTACCAGAGGGAGGGCTGTCCCATGGAGAATTTCTTTGCTCCATCATCCTCTTTCCACTCTAGTGCCCAGAGATGAAGATGAAAAGTTTGGTCTGCTGCAAAAGAACTGCTGTGGTCTCTTGCCTCAAGCCCCTATTGCAGAGAGGGGCAGAATGCCTTCAGATGAGGGACAGAGAATGGAAGTGTAATTTTTTTCAAAGTTTTGTGGCACTTTATTAAACCCAGCATGGACAATGTTCAGATAAAGCTCTTTTCTGAACAGTCTGAGACCTTCAGAATTACAGACATCTTTTAATCTTTGCCCCAGAAGTGATCATTTTAGATTATGTGTTCATTATACTTTGGAAGAACAGAATGTCAGTGTTTCCCACACATAGGATATAATTTGGAGGTGTGGCCAGATATATAGACACCCGTCCAAGCATTTTAAGCATTGTTTACAACATTGTTTAAAAAAAACAATAACACTTTGACCCATCTGCCACTTGATTTGACTACATAAACACACGTTGAGGAAAGCTAATACACAAAACCAGCAAATATGTCCTGACTAAAATTAGCTTTGTCCTAGAAGGAATGGCTTACTGTCTGCACATCAGGCTAGCTTGACCTTGACAAAACACGATCAGAGCAAATGACTATCTATAAGGAAACTGCATGCTGGTCATTTCCAGCAGATGATATTTGAGCATAAGCTGTCATTCGAGTCCACCTTGCCATTTTCATTTTCAAATACTGTTTATGTTGTCTTACATTTACAAAACCAGCAAAACCAAGTTTCATCTGTCAGTCATACCACACTGTTTCCCCCTGTCTGTAGTTTTCACACTTCTATATATAAGACCCTTTGACAGGCAGAACAACATGTCAGAGCAAAAAGCCCACGAGCATATATATATGATCATACTTTCATTCATGCAGTATTTAATTGTTTTAATAATGCCAAAGCCAAGTATCTGTGTTGAAAGGAATAACTGAAATGTGTTAACAGCTCCTACATCTTCTCCACAGTTCCTCTTTATCACAGAAACGTGTCGCTGCTGTCCTAAGGGGCTGCTGGATCTCCACTTGCACTCGCTATCTTACTTCCTAATTGATGTAATAAGCTTATTTTGTAAACAAAGCTAGTGGGTGTGCTTATCGCCATCCAGTAACAGAGGTCTTCTCATAGGGGTGGTTGGAATGATTTGGTAATACAGTACGCGTGTCAGCTACAATAGAAATGGAAAGGCATGTATTTTCTGTAACTGACAGAAATGGCCAATTTTCCGCCATGGGTTAAATGGAGCGTTGCTGTTCCTGCAAATTTGTGGTTCAGGTCTAGGGGCAACGTGTAAGAGTGCTCACGACTGTTGACAGCAAGGTGCTAATTTGCAGCAAATCAAAACACAAAGTCGATATTCGCAAATGAATATCACAGCATGAAGGGTAGGATATTCATATCACAGGTGTTTTAGTGTCTGAGCACTATTGCAAATCATTCAGTGTATTACATATGTCAGTGAACATCCTTTTCCTATTTCAAGACCACTATATAATCCAGTATGTTTTAGGCCCCAGGTTTACAATAGAGAACTATATCTTTAGAGAAGTTTTCTGTTTTACATATGCAATTTGCTTGCTTTAATGTCTAAACGTTTCTTTCAGTTCTGTCTTGGTGCAGCAATTTTCTTTTTAAGCCATGCAGCTTTGTTCTTTGTATCTTCCCCTTCTAAACAAGGTTATTCCGTTTTATAGAGGCAGCGTATCACGTGATTTCACATTGTGAATAAATTGCTCCATTTACCTCATGCATTATAAAAAAATGCAGCTTGCTGAAGCATGAATAATTTGGCACAATACTGTATTACATCAGAGCACAGTCAACAATACCATCTGCATTGCCTCAGAATTTCCACATCACTTCAGCGAATACTCCTCCAATGAATATCAAAGCACGAACCAGTGACAGTCATTCTGATCCATATTGTGCTGAAATGTAAACGTAAATGCGAGAATGCACACTTAAGGAGAAGCACTTTGTCTTTCATGCTTATAGAACAGAGTACACATTAAGTCATTCACAAGCACATCATGACTAAAGCATTATGAATTTGTATGGTTTAATGAAGAGACAAAAGACCAAGACAACATATGGTTCTGTGGAGTACGCTTAACAGTCTGTGATAATGATGCTGCCTATATAAAATACTATCTGTTAAATGAAATATAAGGCAACCCTTATATGTATACATGTAGCACTATACTACTACATTATACATATAATACTACAGATGTACAGCAAACCTAATAAATGATTTACATCACTATGACCCCTCGATCCATCAGTAACGGTGTTAAAGAAGGTGCTACACAAAAAGTCTGTTTTTAATTCAAGCTTTGTTTAATCCTGTGTACTCAGTGCATTTCACATAGGTGATTATTACTGTCGCACAACCCGCTTATGCAGGGGGGCTCGTGACATGATGAGGATGTAATTAAATAGTTGGGGGAGGGGGTTTTCTCTTTTTAATGGAGAAAAAGAGAGAAAATAGGGAGGGACAAAAAGAAGAAACAGGCCAGAGAAAACAACATATATGTGTCTATTGTAAAACCAAACAAGTCTACCATAGCAGCACAAAGCCAAATGCTTCAGCATCCCAGCAGGAAGCGCATAGTCTACACACCGACACAAGGTATTCAGTTTTTATTAAGTAGGGTCAGCATTAAATGTACATTAACCCAGAGTGTAATATACCCCTAACATGCACTAAATGGGTTTAGTTTGGACAGATATTATTATTGTATGCAATAACAATGTTGTTTTTTCCCAAAAGGAAACCTATTAAAAGACCTCCCTTGTTCACTGTGTATAATTACTACTGCTCTTTAATAAAGCAAAAATATTTCTTATCCAATTATTCAGCAGAACAACTTGTACAATACTTCATTATAAAATAACTATCAGCTGCAGCCCTACATACCACATTACCAGTTTACCAGATTAACAGTTCTTTCAAGCACTTTTACATTACACGTGTTCTGTAACTTCAAAAATGACGCTTAGACGCAAAGAACTGCTCAATGAAAATGCTTTGGAGAACCTTAAATAGTTCTCTGCTACAAATAATATTTTGCCACCTTTATGGTTAAGAGTGTAATGCAGGCTGAAGTACGACCGCTTGTCGGTAATATGTTGCTATGATAAAATACATGACTACAGGCCTCTCGTTCTAATACGAATGAATACATCGACAAACATCAAACTGACAAAAACATCAGCCTCCACAGAAACATGGAGGATCTGGCACCACTGATATATACTCATTGGTTGGAACCACTGCACACTCCGAATGCTGGAAGATGGAAGCGCTGCTCTCTCTGGATTTTTATGTTCAGTTAATATTGAACCTGTGTTTGTCTGTATACAATCAAAATAATGTGTATGAATTAGAAATCAAGGTTAATTATTTAACATGTTTGTGTAAACATAAATGTGCTTTAGTCTTGTTTATGTTCTTGTGGGTCAGCATCTTCAGTGTGGGGAGGTCCTGGTTATTCTGGTTTCAAATATATCTTTTTGCAATTTAGAACTAGACATGGCTCTTAAACGAAAGCAGGCAATAGTGCAGTCAGAGACAAATGAGGCAAATCATCCTTAACCCAGTTAAGTTTAGGTGAGAACACACAGACTAAAGGCCTTGGAACAACATTGTTGCTTGTAGGACTTAAGTGGCAATAACTTGCAGAGCGGCTCATGGTTTCACGGACAGAGAGGAATTTGGTTAATACCAGAGCAAATGGAATTTCAAGATGGATGCCTCTAATCGTGCTACTGATGCACTGCAGCATCAGTCTACAAAAACAGGGACTAGAGGAGTTAGAGAATAAGATTGTGGTGTTATTGTGTCTGTGCTGATAATGTGCCGCTTGCACTGTCTTGATTAAGCCTGTACGATATCAGGCCGTGTTTGAATAAGAGAGCTGAGTGGGCAGCACCCCCCCTAACCCTGCCGGAGTAATTCAGGCTGAGCTGCGGCAGGCGGGCTCTCATGTTTGCTTTGGGTTGGCCAATCCTGGGCTGTAAATCCTGGACTGGGACGAGCTGGGGATAATCACTGCGCTGGAGGGCCACTCTGTGCCCCCTGGAGGCCCTCTAGGGGCGCTCGTGGAAGCTCCTTTTTTCCATTCTCTGCTAAAACCAGTGTAAAAGATTGATACAATATATCAGGGAAAAAAATCTGACCATTCACCCAGAGCCTCCGTGGAAATCCATATTTGGTCGTAACTGAATCGAGGATGATTTGTTTAAAAAGCATGCAGTGCAGTCCGGCTGGGTGTGATACAGAAGCAGTGTGATACTGGCTCTGTAACAGGAGGATACGATGCATCCTCAGGGGGAGACATTACACCTTCTCTGCTCAGATCTGTTCCACAGACAGAAAGGTCACATGTAACTAGAAAGTAGGGCAGCAGCAGAATTGCCTCCTGCTTCGCAAGAAATGGCTACTATATCACAGAGATGCTCCAACGTAAAAATATTTGTAATTAATTGCTCTTAATTCCGCTCTCAGGCTGCATCCGCACATATTTGGACAATTTTTAAAAGTGCTTTGGCTTACTGTGCACACAAGAACAGCATTTTAGGTCACTGACAATAGAGCTGTTGGAAACATTCTCCAGGCTGTGGAATTTTAGAATCTATGATTAACTCATGGGATGTTTATCGCCACCATGATTAATGTGCTGATAAAAACACATCATTAATGTTGCAACAAAAAACAGATCAAATCACTCCACATATGAGTGATGTGACTGTAGCACTCAAACAATGCAAGATGCTGTAAGGAGATTTTTATGGAATTAAATTTATGTATGTGTATATATATATATATATATAAATTTGATGGCAGGGTGAAGAACATTAGGTGCGTGTGTAGTGCACAGAATATGGAATACACAAAACAGAATCTATCCATCTCTGTAACTATATATGGCTCTCTAGAAGTATTAAGCCAAGGGAGAATGGTATAAGCAACAGAGATTTGAGAGACAGAGAACTGAACTGTAATAATAAAATAAACAGGCAGAAGTAATCTGGTTATCAGGTTCTGAAGAATCCTCAACACATGCAAAACAGCAAAGCAGTTAAAGCTATGAGGACAGCATTTTTCACAAAGACACGCTTTACCCACCCATAGTGTGTATACATATATATATATATACAGGGCTCTAGACTAACTTTTTGAACTGGTTGCACTGGTGCGCCTAACGTTTTTTTTGAGGTGCACCAGCACCAAAGTTAGGTGCACCCAATTTTTCAACTGCATCACATTCAGCAGTTTTACATGTTCACTTTTTCTTTTCTTTTTTTTATCGCTGTCCATATAGGCAATATTGACTTGTAAATGATTAACTAACAATGTGGTCAGCATAAAGTTCTT
The DNA here is from genome assembly GCA_024036415.1 of Prochilodus magdalenae. Taxonomy (NCBI): domain Eukaryota; kingdom Metazoa; phylum Chordata; class Actinopteri; order Characiformes; family Prochilodontidae; genus Prochilodus; species Prochilodus magdalenae. The sequence continues at coordinate 336,058 of JAMWET010004918.1, forward strand.
TATTTGAAGCACAATTCTACAGTAAAGGTAACGCTTGGGCAGTGCATTTGTCGGGCATGTAATGTGTTTTATAGACGCGTTGTGCTTTTTCAGCGCTTCAATTCTAAATGTATTAGAACCAGTCACAAACGCACTACTGCCGGCCATGGTCTTCCCACACTCCTCACAGTCAGTGCAGGCTGTGACTCGGAGTCGATCGTATGTGGCTAGTTATCTGATGCCGTCTCCGGACCAGGGCTTGACATAACCAACGCTCTGACACGGAGCCATCAGCCTCCCAGGTTAACAATTTTAGAACGGATCAGGCCTGAACTGAACATTCTTAACCAAAATGTTGTAAATCATTCTTTTCGCCGTCTCTCGTCATCCGCAGCTACACCCGCTCTGTTTATCTGACAGGCCTAGGCTACTCACCGCTCTGTCTGACTGCTAGTGTTGTGTCGTTCGCGAATGAACAAATCATTTGAGTAAACATAATGAACCGAATCACTTCCTCAGCTGATTCGACTCAGCAGCGACCGTGCAGGCCGGCAGGGGAACTGCTGTGTGGTCTGTGAATCACTGAATCACCCGCGAATCTGGTGGCGGAGACTCTCATTGCGAGGGAACTGTGCTTGCTCAGTGATTCGTTCACTGAACTGAGGGCTCCCGTTCACTCACTGATTCGTTTACTGAACGGACTATCACTCAGTGCTGACGGCGCTCCGGGGTCCCGCCCTTCGCTATCTTTGATTGGTTTAGACCACGAAATGGGCCTAATGTGTGTCTGTTTTTAACCACAGGGAGACTTTCAGAGTCGCGAAGACTTTTTCTTTTTTCCCCTATCGAACGGCTGGTCGCGCTGGTGCGACCTCAGATTTTTTTTGGTCGCACAATTGAGAAATTAGGTCGCATGTGCGACCAAATTGGTCGCACTCTAGAGCCCTGATATATATATATATATGCAAATAAATATTTATATATATATTCATTTTGTAGGCCTATATGGAAAATGCCATTCAGGGCATGCTGAGTGTTTTGTAACATCATTACAATGCAGATTTTTTTGTTATTTTTATTTTACACTGTGGAACTAAGTATTGTTTTTTGTGTAGACCTCCTTTTCTGTGTTTTTTAATCCATTTAAACCATTGTTGTTTATATGTATATGTATATATATATATATATATATATATATATATATATATATATATATATATATATAAAGTAGCATAGAAAACTACAATGGTTTAAATGGATTAAAAAAAAGAATGTATACACACTATGGGTGGGTAAAGCGTGTCTTTGTGAAAAATGCTGTCCTCATAGCTTTAACTGCTTTGCTGTTTTGCATGTGTTGAGGATTCTTCAGAACCCGATAACCAGATTACTTCTGCCTGTTTATTTTATTATTACAGTTTAGTTCTCTCTCTCTCAAATCTCTGTTGCTTATACCATTCTCCCTTGGCTTAATACTTCTAGAGAGCCAAATATTGTTACAGAGATGGAAAGATTCTGTTTTGTGTATTCCATATTCTGTGCACTACACACGCACCTAATGTTCTTCACCCTGCCATCAAATTTCATGACATATTATAGCGTCCTTCTGGGCTTACTTGCACATGTGAATGCTCTCCAGTAGATGTGCGCTCTGAGGAGGATGGAGAGATTTTTGAGAACATCTGTGTGGATGATATTTCTTTTCAAAAACGCCCTCTCAGAAATATCTAGGTAAGAGTATGGATGAGACCTCATTCCCCTCTCCTCACATGCTAGGTATTAGGAGTGTGACTTGTGCTGGCCTGCTGGCAGCTATGGGCCCAGTTCCCTGCAGGCCTGCTGGATAAGCCTCCAGCTCGGTGGGTGGTATCATCAGGCCATTGGTCCTCCCCCTGCCCTTCACTTCATTGATTTACCATTACACTATTTCCAAGGTAAAAGGAGAGTCCATTAAACAGGTCTCGCTATGCAACGTGTGTGCATAATGAAGCTTCCTGTGGAAGGCGAGAAGAGCGCTTCCCCTTGCACCTGCTCCTGTGCGCTTGCAAATCAGCAGTGAGTCAACGGTTAATGCGGAATCGATGTTCCAAATTAACCGATGGACCTCACACTTTGCAGCTTCCACATCCGTCGCCCCGAGTTTCCGCCCAAGTATGCGTGAATTACTCACAGTCCCTAACACCAGCAGTAGGTTGCATGCTAAAAGAGAAACAAGTTTAAGCACGGTTCGGAAGCTGAATATTAATTGCTTTGTTTTTATATTCCGAGTCCTGGTTATACAGATTTCCATTTTTAGGAAGCCCTGTTGAATTAAACGCTAACCTTGAGCGGCTGAGCTTTCCCCGGATGCTGTGGAGCTGTCTTTCAAACACACAGCTACCTTGATATGAATAATATATAACTGGTCAACAGGTCATGGGCCAGCAGGGAATACTCTTCCTCAGTAGACAGAATCAATCTTTATATGCTGAGGAAATGCCTTTAAAGCCGACAACAGTTCTTTATTGCAATTTTACGTGCCTAATCATATATTCTCTCTTTTTTAAAGATTTCCAACAGCCTTTGTACATCCCGATCTGTGCATGCTCTGTAAATATTTGGCTAATTCATGAATGTTTATCTCCTTCTGCTATTTGCTCAGGAGATCTTTCTCTGTGAATGGAGCAGAATGAAATTCAAGGGCAAAGAAGAGCGCATTTACATACATAATCCTGTGCACGGTACAACCAGTTTAAACAAAACCATGAGACGTCCCTGTGGTACTGCTTAACGACGGTCACGGTAAATGGAAATAATTGGCTCAAGGCATAGGGTTCTTGTGGGAGTGACAATCAGTGCGAGCGCCAGCCAACACATGGTTGAGTTTGATTTAAGAATCTCTAGCCTGTTCTTAAGTAATAAGCTGCTGGTTGAGTATTGCGCAGCCAGCCAGCCCTGTATGTCTTTACCGTAGGAACCGGTCTGATCCAGGAGCAGATGGAGCGTGCGGCAGTGGCTCACTGATGTTCCTGCTTTAGATTCACTTCTCAGAGTAGAACCGACAGGCACTACTATCACGCTCCCTACCTACCGAAACCTAGACGTTTTTTTGAAACAATGATGGGCTACGATCTTCCACTTTTGTTCTGGTGCGATTCATTTACTTTCGTAGGCGGAGAACCTCTGAAAGAGGACTAACTATCAAAACAAGCCAGTTCACAGGATGCTGTGCTTGTCTACCAAGCTGAGGAAGGTTAAATCTCCTGTTTGCTATTACTCCTTTTTCATACAGAGCTCATTTAATGAACCTCAACAAGTTTCAAGGCTCTCTATCTACGAGGTTTTTTTCTCTTCCATGCCATTGTGGTGGGTTGCATAGCCCACACAGTTTCTCTTCGCACTCACACTCAGGGACTCTATAAATTTGCTCTTAATACACACACCCACGCGCTGCTTTTGTGGTGCGTGCTGTGTGGTAGGAGGCCATTGTAAGTAGCAGGAGCTCTTCAGAACCTCGCCGTACAGACAGAGATGAAAATCGATTAAAGGCTTCAGCGCGCTTGTGGCCGAGACGCATCATGTGTGTGACTTAATGTTCGTTAATTGCTTTAGTAAAGCAGATGGGCCTCGAGCATCTGTATCCTAGCACAGCAGCCCACACTGCCTCTGCACAGTTCGGTTCTTGCAAGAACCCAGCAGATATGAAGTGCAGAGCGGAGTAAGGTCTTCCATTAATGGAGGAGCTGTTTTTTTTCCCAGATGGTCATTCTGCATATGCAGGTTAGCTGACAAAGTGGCACTCTAATGCTTAACAGTACACAGTAGTAGCACAAAGCATATGGTGATATTAAAGCTTAATGAATCAGAATGAGGCCTGGGTTCTATAGGATGTCATGAGGAGGACAGCAGGCACCTGCTGATAAAGATTACTTATCCTTTTGTGTAATTGCACATCTGTCACTACATAAGCCATGCAGTGCTCCACAAAGGCCTTCATCGCAGTCTTATGGTAGGTAGGTAGGTAGGTAGGTAGAGAGAGAGAGAGAGAGAGAGAGAGAGAGAGTCACAGAGAGAGTCACATTGCAGCAGCGTTGCTCTTACCTAATCTAAAGCAGTGTAGGAGGACAGGCGCCTTGGCTTACGTGGCGAACAGACTGAGTGAAGTGATGTCGAACGCATACGAGGCGCCGTGGCACCACTAATTACGCCCAGGCGATGGATGGATGCAAATCGCTTTACAGAGACCCCCGAGGCGAGTGGATCAGAATTGCAATGGCACTCTTCATGGCGACGCACGCATTCTCCAGCATTAATGGACGCAGCCCGGGGGGGGCGGCAGGGTATGGATGCACCGGCTGCAACAGGGTGGTTTAGAGAGTAGAGAAACGGAGACATGCCTGGAGGCTGATTTCCTCCAGGATGATCCTCTGACTGCACCACCAACTAACTGGTCCGCCACACTTTGCATTCACGCCGCCCTCCACCACCCACCCCCGGCATACCCCACGGATCTGCTTTATTAGGGCTTATTAAAGTTCCCCAAGGTTCCTTGCTAAGTGGTAATAACACACAGCCGTTTGATGATGAAGCCTGGACTTATAATGCGGGGTGGCGCAGACGACACGCACCCCTCGTCTGAGGATTAGCAGGCTACATCCACAACACAGAACCCAAAACACAGGCTGCTGCTGCAGAGCCCCGCACTTTTAATGGGAATGTTTATGCGTAGGCTATCAAAATAAACGTCTGGCTTGTGTGGCGTGGCATTTGACTGGATTTCTGTGAACTTCTGAACAGCTATGCGGCTCTGCCACACCACAAAAAAAGAAATAAAATAGAAAAAGACAGAAAGAAAAGAAAAGGGGATGATGCCGATGGTGCAGCATGCTAACACAACCGCTCGCGTGCGTGTATTTTGAACTTACTCTCGTGTCGAGTCAATGGAGAGGAGTGATGTATTCCGTTTGTCCCCATCCAGTGCAGAGGGTCCGCGGGAGGGAAGGTGAGGTTTCTTCCTCCGAAAAGAGAGAACCACCGCAGCTTTGGTGTCAGAGGAACGAAGCGAGAAAAAAAGTCCAGCGACTAATCAGAGGACGGCTTCTTTCCGAGCTCCTTCTGCCTCTTTTGCCCGAGCTGCTCCTTCTCCATCGCTTTCCCACACTGACATGCCGCCGCGAGCCCAACGGTCGTTAATACCAGAGCCGCCTCGACTCTCCGTAGAGCAGCCAATAGCGACTCAGCGCAGCACAGTGAGGCGCTGTTTACTTTCCCACCCGTATTGCGACATGCTCCGCCTTCTCTTTGCTTTGATTGGCTCGTAGTTCACATTCCCGCGTTGGGATTGGCCGGTCGTTTCCCGCCAACTGTGCTAGGATTGGTTAAAGTTCACACTCTCTAAGTGGTGCCCTGTGCGATGATTGGCTACTGTTTCTTAACCGTGCGTTTGTACTGGCTGGTAGTTTTTCACGAGCTGCGCTACGATTTGTTAGGAGTTCATTCAGCGAAGCACGGTGTGCGGTGGGCGGGGGAGTATGAATGCGTGTGCCTGATTGGCTAGGCGATCCTGTCTGTCAAGATGAAGGCTGGAAGTAAGGCAATGAAGACAGGCTAAAGTAGGGGAGGAGGGCAAGAAAATGAATATCTGTTCCTATTAGTGACTGTTCACCTCTCAGTCCCTGGAGGATTTCACAGAGATAGTTTTATAAATGGATACCTGTGTGTTATTTCTGGCCTTGTAGAGAGCCAGATTTTAAAACCTGAATTTAATGGTTTAAAACTATAAATGCTATAACTTCATATCAATGTATTTTGAAGGAGGGGGATACCTTTTTGGGCTTGTATTTTTGGATGGACTGTGTTATGTTTTTAAGCTGATAGCTGTAAAAGAAAGGGAGATAAGTCTAGCTAACATGACATCCATCTTATTTCAGTGGTATAACTGTAAAGTTCAATGGACAGAAAAATTCTCAAACAACCTGAATGACTTGTAATTTGGGGAGGACTACACTTAGCAAGTAAACTCTGACTGAAAGGGTAAAAAAAGTCTCCAGTGTCCATTTAGCCATGAATCAGTGACATGCCAGACTTGGGCCAAAAGCAATGAGGCGTAAATTAACTGAGCATGGATTTGTGGCAACATAATTGTGCCCTCTTATAGAAACCCCACTTTTGGGCCAAAACATTGATGCCAGAATTGGCCCTCCCTTAAATGGAATCAAAACCCGTTGCAGCTGTACAACACCTGGCCCAGTTCTGGCTCACATGCCTACCCAGGAGTCAGCCAGCACTTGCGGATGAAAGCCAAAATTGGCCCAACACTGCGTGCTATCTGGGAAAAGATAGCTCCATTATTCCATTATTTATTTAGCACTTTTTGCAACAGGCATCATCACAAAGCAGCTTTCCAGAAAATCCCGGTTCAAGCCCACCCCAACAACCAAGCACGACAAGGAAAATGAGAATTTAAAACTTCCTATGTAGGAACCGAGATTCAAATAGGAAGCCATTTTCCTCTGGTCAACACTTATACTAGCTTGGCAGTTTTTATTAGCCTATCCACAATATTCCTAAGACCCATCATGCCTTGCATGACATATGTGCAGAACTTCCTATATTCTATATACAAATCCACCAAATCCTGGGCTTGCTAGCAACATAAATGTTGAAGATTACCAACAAAACATTAAACCAATTTCAGTTGACATGGCACTTCTACTTCACTTGGAAAGTTACTCATGAAATTATTTTTACATACATTGGGAAATAATAAGCAAGCAACACAGAGTCGTAGCTCATTCATTATATTAAATGACTCCAGTCGTGTTGAATCGCGACAGAGTGATTCCACATCATGTCTACTGGCAGAGTTATGGAGTTTGTCATCATAGGATGTTTGTACTCAGCATTATAGTGAATAGACTGGAGTAGGTTACATATATTTGTTCTTCCAACAGCTTGATAAGTGAATGAATACGCTTAGCGGAGCACCGTTTCTACAGCTGGGAGGCAGTAAACTGTCCTCTTGTCTGAGAAACACCTTTCACTTTCAAAGTGGTGTCCAGTCATTTCCTGTGGCAACCAAATAGCGGGTGTTGCTGCAGGTTCTCCTTCCAAACATGTGGAGGACCCCTAATTGTAATAACCAATTTATTGTTATATTATTATCTATTTACAGTTTAATCCATTTTTATTAATCGATTCCTCAGTCTTCAAATAACTAATAATCTGTGCTTCTGCTTTGTGGAAATGAAAACCTGCAGCCTGGATAACAGTGGACACCGCTGCACTACGATTTTTTGCTGTTGGCAGTTGGTAGATGGAGAACCGCTAGAGAAACACCACCATTTTCTAGAGCAGTTTTGGGTCAAGCATTCTGTAGCCAGCTACTGATCTAGCTTTGCTCAGTTTTGGTGACAGCCATGAAACAAGCATGTCACGCCAGAACTTCTTAAAGACATTTAGCCTAAAATAAAGTGACCACTTGACAAGCTAGCTTTGGTACATGTAACAGAGAGAGAATAAACACCATATTATATATGAATTTCACAAAATGAAGCATGTATTGAATATGTAATGGTGTTTTGGAGCCCACTACTGGCTCTTGGTGAACTGCAGCGTTTTGTTCCACTCGAGCTGCCGTACCGCAGCAGACAGAGTTTTCTATACTGCAGGTTGGAGCTTCTAGCTCTTTATCTCGCAATTCATTGGTAATTTAACTATTAAAAACGTGTTTAAAGCTAAAAATAATCTTTAAGTTGCAACTTTTATGAAGCCTAGCAAGTATTTTTGCAAGACATGTGCAGTTATAGTTTGTATAAAAGACTTAATGGGAATTTTTCTCTTCGTATCTCCACATGGAGCTTAGCTAGGCTAGCTCATCTATTCCTCGGTTTCTTCTCTCTTTCAGCTCTCTGTTTCGGCTCTCGTCAGTTCAGCTGTGTAAAAGAAGAATTAAAAATTATCTTTGTTTCCAGAATAAAACTGTGCAAAGAGATCTTGGCTTGTCCATGAGTGCTTTTATGTACAAGTCCCTGGTTAATCTGAGAAAAAAGGCCTTCCGTCACATACATTAGCTTCAGCAAAACAGTTCTTTTATTGCCAATCGGGTGTCCTTCAAATATGTTTCATACAGAGGTCACAAGAAAACTGTGTGGCACAACTCAGTGGCACGGCTAGCTGACAGGATTGGTTGACACCACAGGGACTCCTTGTGATTGTGTAACACATAATTGGGATTGTGGTAACTGAATAAAGACAGGAAGGAAAAAATGAGGCTACAGAAATGTGTATAATGGCAAATCACATACTAAACTGTTTTAAGCCTAAATGTTTCTTTAACACTCAACAGCTAGAATGATGTTTGACCCCATCTAGAGATTACTGTCCATTCAACAATGGCCGTCATGACTATCTAAGAAACAGGATATAGTGAAACCATCCAAACTCGTCAGGTTCCAGGGAGCCAATTAATTTTGATGTGTAGCACTCTATGACAGGTGAAACAGTAGGCTACCCTGCATATATTAAAGATATACTTTACATCAATAGCATATTAAGAAGTATTGAGGGGTATGACATCATATTAGGTTAGCAGTGTCTTGATTAAAATTTCAGAAACCAGGGTAAACGTTCATGGAGCTGCACTTGTTGATTTGCATGGTTGCACTTGAGGCTGATGACCTTGTCTGTTGCCAGAACGTCCAGTTCAGGGGTAGTACAACCCACTTTTTCCACTCACAGCCTGCCGTTTAGCACCATGGCTTTGGGAACTGACCCTGTTTTGGAAAAGAATGGGCTGTGAAGATGAAGCTGTGCTCAAACAGACCTAAGCTGCTTTACCGCCCATGCCCTGAGACCTTCTCAGCCCCACACACCATGAAAAACAGAGATATAACTCACAATGACACCCCCAACAGGGTCACACTACAGTCTTTTTTTTACCTCACACACTATGGCAGGATTCTGCCATGCTATAAAAAATGAGTGGAGACTTAAGAGGTGTAAATCTGTGGCCTGTATAGTGTCAGCATGTAAAGTGTAAACCAGAGGAGCCCATTTCTCCATTTATGAAGAACTTTGGTGAATGTTCCAGGGCCATGGGGTGGCTTCACTGTGGCATTTCGGTCGTCCGTTTTCTGCCAGAAGGAACCTCAGAGGGCAGTGCAATTTATTGAGTTCCACAGTTATAAATGCTTTTGCAGCAAATATAAAGTAACTGCTTTTGGTGTGTCTGGTGTTCTTTTGTTAAATCCGAGGCATCTGTCAGAGTGCTATTTCATGTCAACTTCATAAACTCTGCCGCATGCGACATCTCAGCAGAGGCCAGTCTGGACTGGCTGTCAAAATGTGAGCCTTATTTCTAGCAATATACTTCCCTTTTTTCTCCGAAGCGATTGAAAAATGTAGGCAGAAATGACGAAGCAGTAAAGCAGTAATAGCCAGTGGCGAATCATGAATATTAGGCGTTTAAATGTATATGAGTCAGTTCAGTTTCAGAGATAAACATTAAAACGTGGAAAAAGCTCTCACTCACTCACCTATCTTCTCAACTGCTTTATTCTTCTGGGTCATGGAGTGATGGGCAGGAAACACCCCATACAGGTCATCAGTCCATCTGTACTTACACTGGCAAAGTTGAATAAGGAGAGCTCAGTACATAGAACTGAACATACCCTGAACCTTAAACCTTTTGTCTTGATTCCACCCAAAACTATGCTCTCATAATCTACATACACACACAAGTCACATTATTATGACCACTTCACACTGTTGATGGCAGCAACGCATAGCTCATTAGGAAGTTCTCCTTGCCTTTTCTGGGCCTGCTCGTCCATTTGCAAGGCACTCTTAACCAATTTGGGTATGAATCCTCCTTTGCAGATCAGGTACACCCATACATGCTAATGGTCTTCCCTGGGGCGGATGGGATCTTCCAACAAGACAACGCAACATACACGATCATTGCGTTTGTTCTGGATCCTCCCCCACGCACCCTCTAGCATCTGTGGGAGGCACTGCAATCACCATGACTCCAGATACCTGTGACAGGACCAGGACCTTATTGAGTCACTCCCAGCCCGTGTAGCTGCTGTCAGTGCTGCACACGGTGTTTATTCTGAATGTCATAATAATGTGACTAGACTGTGTATTTGCAGAGTTTTAATCCAGTAAATATGAATCGACCATGTCCAGTGAAGCCCACTTAGACACAAATCAAGGTTTCATCAGTGCTGGGAAATTTAAACAAATGGTTAAGATCCCATCTCGGAGCTTACAGTGGGGCTTAATTGGCGCACTTGGACATTTCTGCGATGAGCTCATATTGACATAGCATGTCGCTCACATGGCCTTGTCACTGTAATCTGGTTGTGCTGGGAGAAAGTCCACAATTTGGAGAAATACAGGGCTGATCCGTCATAACTGCCACATCTGTCAGGCACACACAATCCCATAGTGCACCTCTCACTGCATCCGAATCGCTGTGAAATTGCAGATAAGCTGAATAAGGTGGCAGTGGAAGCACATGAGTGGACTTGCCTAGCACTTCACCAACTTTTCGGTTTGGGCATTACTGGGTTGTCTGTCATCCTGCTGTGCAGAAAACAAGATGCCGGATGGAGGTTTGTTTAGTTAAGACTCTGTTGTGCCTGCCACCAGCCAGCTCTGCTCCACACACAGCGCGCCCAAGCCCCCCCTACCCCACCTCCTTCATTAACTTTCCATACTCCCATGATACTCAGCCATCCTGTGCCAAGCCAAAACACACCTTATTTTATACCCTCCTTCTTCTACTCAGCAAAAGCCAGCGAATAAGTAAAGTAGACCCACTGCCCTTCATAAACTCATACAAATTAATGCTTCCTTTTCCATAATTATGCTAATGTGTCCATATCTTAATGTTGTTTGTAAGGTATCACCTATTTTAGAATTAGAATCCCGTGGGTAATGGGATAGCAAGGGTCCGTTTAGCTGGGTCCGATTCCTGTGCTTTCAGTTTCAAGTTTATCATAGGAAAACCTCACTCATTGTATGTGTGAATGTTTGCAGACACATGCTCAGCCAAGGTCTCCTCTGAAATCAGGTGGAGTTTGTCCCCGATTGTGATGCAGGTAAAGCCTCTAATGCTGGGACACAATGTTGAGCTGTGAGGATTTGGTTGCATCAAAAGCATTAATGGGATCAGGTACTGATCTGCCCCTTTGTTGGATGTTCACAAATGCTACTCCATTCCAGAGGACTCAGTTCTACTGCTCTGCAGCCAGTCCAGTGTTCGGTACATGAGTTCACTGGACTTATGTGCCACTGCTTCAGAGCATCCCATTCTGTTGGCAAGGGTTATGTATGGAGGGTGTACAGAGTCCGTGGGAAGCTTGCAGAGCCTTCTAGGCTTTCAGAGAAGGCTTAATGACAACTGGCAACTAAAAATACACCATGTTTATTTATATTTCTCTGAATAGAATAAGCACATTTGTTTTGTTAAAGTTGGACATACTGTAGAAATGGTCTTGTTTGTTGTTTGTTTTCTCTGTGGTTATCCAGGCAGATAGTGACAAGCAAGTTCTTTTGTTTGTTAAGATTTTAAGAGTTGGACCAAAGGCCTTACATGTTAGATTAACTATCAACATACACGGATCATCAAAACAGTTGCACCCAGAAGAAAGTGTCAGATTTGTTGTGTATTGCACAGTATTTTGATCAAGAAGCACTAGAGGATATTAGGTAATGTAGTCTTTGATGGCCCTTCCACGGAGTAACAATTGGAGAGTTGCTGTATGTTTTATTTTCCTGCCTCAGTAAACGATATAATCGTTTCACCGTCTCTGTGTGAGTTCATATCCCGTGCGGAAACAACAAGATTGTAATGCTATTCAGAAGAAAGTTAAACTTACCAGGAACAACACATGATGATAAATTCGGACTGATATGGGCAACATCAGAGCTGTCGATTAAACTGTGTGAAGCTTTTATGATAAATGGATAAATTAAATCCAGAAAAAAGTCTGAAGCCATTGACTTGTATAAAAATTAAATCAGGTCTTTGCCCGCTTTTGTAAAAATTCCATGCTGACCACGGTGCCTCCACCCACGGATTCACTGGTCAAGACAAAAGCAGGACTCGTCACCACTGCAGTTTGGTGACGCTGACGTGGTTTTAAGGGCAGTTGTCATAACGGTCTCGTGCATATACTCCTGCATCATGCAGTCATCTGCCAAAGGTGCTGCCACTAAAAGGATAACTCATGGAGGGCATTACTGCTTGCTCATGTCCACAGTTGCGAAGTACAGCGATAAGGCTCATCCTTTTTTTTTCATCATTTGCACGTCTCACGATGTCAAACCTTGCCAGCGAGTTTCATTCATGTCACTATGATTCCTCCAAGGTGCAGCTACTTGTCTAGCTATTCTTTTGATGATGAGTGTAAATGTAATTTTGCACCATTTCCATTGGTACATTTAAATCTGCCATGAAAGCTTCACAGAACAGAGCAGCTGTTGCTCTCAGGTGGCATAAAACTCTATCATCAGAAGGATTTATATGACAGTGATGACTATGGATTAACTGAATTAGAATGTTTGCATTGTGTGTACACATAAAACGTGCGTTTCCATTCTACAGGATAAAAGCGATGTGTCGGCAAGATACCTCTGTGACTCATAATTACACGGCCGGTGCTGCTGAGCAGCACGTAAAAACTCTATTTACTCTTTGTGTACAAAGCTGATTTGATCTGTCATAATGGAGACCAGGCAAGCCCTGGTCTGAGCTATGCCAACCTCTGAGCACCTTGGAAATAAGGCCCACTGAGCTGGACCACTGGGCAGGCAGTGTGCTTGACCTGTGGCGTTATCGATAACACTGTTGCTGACAGGATTAATAAAACGCCTTTTTTCTTTCTTCCGTTCTTCCTTTTCTAACAAAGCCCAATAACGCGGCCACTTGCACAGCAAATTTATAGTGCTTATTAAAAGATGCACCGTTTGCTGGTAAAAAGAAGAAGCGGGGGGGAATAGAGGAGATTTATTAGTTAGTGATTATAATGCAATAAAAGGAGACTGGAGCCAGCCAGAGCTTGTGTCAGCACCTTGGCTAGCCTCGTAGCTCATCTAGCTCCAATAGGAGAGCCGGGCCTTTAAACGTCCTTGTCAAACCTCGCAAAGCTCTTAAGAAACAACCTCATGTGCGCAGTAAACATCCGCCAAATTTCCACAGCTTTAGGCGCATATCATTTGTATTCCTTGCCACAACTGGCTTTTTCGAGAATGGCAACCGAACACAGCCCAAGTTTCAGGAGATAAAAGGGCTAGGTTTCTTTTTTGCTGTGCCCGAGAAGAAGCAAAGCTGAGGTATACAGCCGGAGGATGTATGAAGAGCTCTCAGAGGAGCTCCTCTGTTTTCCCCGCGCTCTCCCACGGCTGCTGTAACCGAGCTCCTACTAAAAGTTCGGGGACTCCTTAGCTCACCCCCATCGTGAAGTCAACGTCCTGGGGAGGGAAGAGCAGGTTCCAGGGCTGTTGGAGCTGATTTAATGGAGGGTAGCAGGTGATACACTTGACGGTTAAATAAGGGAAGAAGAAGAAGAAAGATGGAAGAAAAGGGAGGATAAAGAAAGATGATAGGGCTCTCCGAGGAGCAGAAGGGGAAGTGAGAGAAGAGCTAGGGTGCCTTTGTAGAGGCAGTTCAGAGCTTGATGCAGTACAGCCATAGATCTCTCTCTCTCTCTCTCTCTCTCTCTCTCTCTCTCTCTCTCTCTCTCTCTCTCTCTCTCTCTCTCTCTCTCTCTTTCTCTATTTCATGACAGAAACAAACTCCAGCAGCTAAGCATTGACAACATTACAGGCACTTTACCATGGCAATACAGAATGAATAGGAATTTAACACCGGCTAAGCAATGGAATGTCTAACTATGAAGAGACACAGGTGTGTAATGGATGTAATGAGATTCAAGCACAAATCAAAGACATGTTTATGAGCTTTAAGTTCTGGAAATGTTTCTCAGGTGTAATTGGCGACTTTTAATGAAATATTAACAGATGAGTGCAAGAACCATTTTTAAGACAGACAACAGGCAATACATTTTTGAACATTATGTGTAATACTGACTATTAAAGGCCTTCAGAATCTATGATACAGTATGAGAGGGGAAATGCGTGTTGTTTTTAGATAATACAGTCATGTGTTTTTAGTTACTGCAGAGTGACAGAGTGTATTGTACATAAATGAGAGTGGGAGTATAAAGCCTGTTAATCAATCGTCTTTTTTTGGTTGCTGAAAACCCTGCTGTTTTCCAAGATTATGAAGCAATTTTTTCACAAATTAAGAACCTTTATTAAATGTATATATAGATACTATTTACCTTTTATATAGATACTAGTGTCCCTTTACTTTTGACAGCCATTTTTATCTTATTTTGTGGGGCATTCCATCCACCATGTGCTATATATTTAAAATACCTCCATGAGCTGCCATTTGATTTGGCATGGACTGGACAAGTTTCTGGATGTAGGCCACATCAATGTTCAATCACTATTGCATTATAGAATTGAGCAGTTTGGGCCAGATTTGGTGGATTCCAAACCGAGTGACTTTCCCTGGCACAATTCTGAGGAGAATTTCCTGTAGACTGGGATTTTTGCCACTGCTGGTAGACTTTGCCCCCGCCCCCGGTTAGACCCAAATGCAATCACTCCTTTGACTCAACCATTAACATCTGCTTTAGACTATTTTCCACACATTGAACGAGACACTGCAAGGTACTACCTCTTTCCGGTGGGAAAAAAAAAATCATAAACTCAGCAAATAAAACAAAAGCAAAGAAGTGTTTGTGTGTTCACTCATTTTCACGTGTAAAATCAACAGAAAGTGCTTCCAACAGGGGTGGCCAAACTTTCGCATACAGTTTCACACAGAGCTGCTCAGTGCATCCAATTCTAAATATACTTCTAATATTTTTTGTGGCAGACTCGAGGAAACGCATTAGACATTGAGGCTGCGTGAAGGCAAGAACGGAGAAATGTAGTTTCATTGTGTCGGCATGTGAAATGTTCATTGTTTCTATTTTGTCTCATTATATTCCTTTGTGCCTCCACTGTGAATGACTGGTGCTGATTATGCAAATGAGGCAGTGGAGAGCAGCATGGGTAATTATCACAGTTGAGGATGGGTTTTTGGAAAAGCTGTCTCTCCTACCGCCACAGAGACGCTACAAGCCGAGCATAGAGAATTGCCCGTAGCACTGCTCCACAATCACCTACGGCGTACCAGATGCACCAGCTTCGTCCAGGTTTCCGATGAGTTTGATCCTTGTCCTTGCCAGTCCAAATGGCTTTTTAATATCAGCCTGTTTTTGCTCATCATTGGAAAAACAGGTGCTTTCTTCTTGTTCTCTATTGCAGTGCTGTTTGTTTGTAGGACAGTTTATGGTGTAATGCTGGTGTAATGTGTGGACTGGGGTTAACACTGGACAGTATCCACACACTTCATAGCTTATCTCTCAATATTACAGTCATTTATTATGATATTTCCAAAGCATTTAGGTTTATTACATGGTCACCAATTAAGTGAAATTAGAACACAATTTTAAAGCCTTCATTCCAAAAAAGTGAAGCCGTCCATCTAACAATTGCTTTAACATTAACAGTGCAACTAAATGAAAGACAGAAGCTGGTTATCATTAGCTTGGTTGGCATGATAACCACTCTCCCTGCCATAGCACACTCTCGATTGTGGAAAGTACAGACACAAGTTCCGACAGATAATGATTAGTGCAATGGATAAAGAGGTGAAACTGAACATATTACCGTAAGCTCATTCTGTCTTCATGGTGTTGGAAACTGGGAAATACAGATTTTGTAAATTCATGACACTACTCATCTGATGTGTTTTGTTGGTCCAGCACTAACCAACATAAGCCAGCAAGGACCAGCTTCAACAGGGATGCTTTCTTTGCTATCGTCGCTGTCTAAAGAAAAACAGGTATCTCCAAAATGGCAAATTTACAGGAGAGGCCAAAACCTCATTTAGTTTGAATAGAAGTCAATGGAACCAGACGTCTTACCAAGCAGTTTTTGGGCCATTTCTGTTGGTCCATTTTTCATGAAATTCCCACACAGTGTAAAGAGCAGCTCATATGACCAAATGAGGCATAAAAGTAAAAATCAACAAAAATGGAGATACATGTTTTTCTTTGGACAGCAACGATGTAATGGGTACATACAAACAAGCAGCCAAACAGAGTAAAGTAGTATTGACTAGTTAACCTCCTAGTACATAAAGCCTTCCAGTGAGCACCCAAATGTAGCACTAATGCTTAATGTTAGCTAAGGAACGGAGATATAGGCCCAAACAGTACCACACACACACACACACACACCACAGTACAGGTGTGATTCTGACTAACAGCTGCTCTGCTAAAGCACGTTTTGATGATAAAAACAAATCTCTGAGAGAGAGAGAGTCAGAGTGCTGGATTAAAAGAAGCTAACATCTAACCTGTTCTGAGGTGTTTGGGACTTTTGTGATTCGGCTAAGCCAGTGACACCTTAGCTACCAGACCAAATGTGCCATTCAGAACAGAATTGGTTCCAGCTAACTGATTCTAAAATGTCACCTGTTTAGAGAGCACAGAGTCAAGTGACAGGTGTTAGAGTAGTATCTACGCTGGCCTGCGGTTCGTGTAGCTCTAAGCCTCTGCTGACCTACTATCACCGTTTTTTTTCCCTAGCATCAGTAAGCTCCTCTAAAATATGGTGCCCTGTGTCTATTTAGTCAGTGGAATTGAATATCAATTTGACAGGTCATACTTTTCATACACTGTCATCATTTTTAAATGCAGTCTTATATCAGAATCAGGATCAGAATCATACTTACCATACTTTATATACCCATAACCTGTACATAGTGCAGAGTTATATTAAATCATTATTATATTACATCCATATTTTATTTATATTATTGTGCTGAGTGCACCAGTCAAGGATGTAATGGCATATTATGTTAGTATATATAAGTGGAATACAGGATGAAGCACTAATCTGAGACATATTATTGTGCTACCACCTTTTTTACCAGCATACCATGCCATCCTGATCGGGATTGTTGCTATTATATTAGTAATTGAACAGTTTACAGATTATTCAGGAGGTTAGGCCTATTCATCACAAACAACACATCACTGTTTAAGCATTCTGCAACAGTTGGAACAGGGGAGCCTATGAAAAAGCAATATGTGGTAATAAAGCATATAAATGCATATAAATAGGTGTGTTATCCAGCTTTCGTTTCAACGCAACACATCTAACTCCCCGAATGACTTTTTTTTTTGTCTGGCATCTATGACAGCCCTAATGTGGATATTTGCATTTTGATTCAGTGACAGCATTACTCTGAGCGCTATGGCATGGACCCCAGCTGCAGAAGCTTCATTAGGACCCCATACTCTCACTTTGAGCATCTCTAGTGTCACAACTGAAGCCTGGCTGTCTGGTCTAGGTGTTGACAGTGTGGGCTTCTACATGAATCATTATCCACTGAGTCAATGAGGGGTGGCTGTTTGCTTGGGGAGCCGAGCCACTCTCTCACCAAGGCCAGCATGGAGGGTAAGCACAGGCCAGACAGGGAGGCCTCGGCTAGGGAGAGCGACAGGCTTGATTGAGTTAATGCACGGCCGGTCTGGGGTCTTGTTCTGGAGATGAAGGGTTTTCAGTGTGGCCGATGAGAGCCAGTGTGTCTCCTTCTGCTGTTGTGTCCAAACCGGTGTAATGCAGGTCAATAGGGAGAGCAAAGGCGACCATTTTAAATCAGAACCTCTGGAAATTGGCTGCTGCCCTCAGTCTTTAACTCTGACTCTGCTCACCTGCAGCACTAGCATGGTAGCTAGCACAAAGCAATAGATGTCTCTTCTAGTAAAAGGGCTGCTAGAACCTGAACAGTTATTGGCCAAGTGAAGATACTTTCATTGTTCAGGGGAAATAACAATGTTTGATGTACAGGGTACATATTACAGATGAGCTAAAAACACTAACGTGCAATGTTTACTGTTAATATAAGGGTTTTTAGGGTTTATGGGTTTTCTGTCTTTTTAATGAGGAATTGGGAAATTAATTTATTACAGATGCAGCAGAGAAAGATTAGGCTGAAACAACAATTCAACACCAAGTCAAGAGATAAAATCCCATTGAAAAGTCCTCAAACCAGTCCATAGGGCCCTATGCATGTTTGCTTGAACCCAATTGCTGTACATGGGCAAATTCATAATTTATTAAGCACTGAACATTCATCCATTCAGAAAAACATTAATGTTATGTGTAGTCATTTCATGTATTCTAATGGAAGGAGCCTACCATCCAATTCCCGGTTGGCTTAAACAGTGCTCGTTTGGCTCAGACATAGCCATGCAATGCCTGCGGGCATCAAGGAGAAATCTGGAGTGTGGATGAGCAATTCAACTGACTTCATCACAAGGAGCCAAAACCTTGTTTCTTCTGTGGTGATGAAACGGTTACTGGTTTCATGGTAAACCACAGTACGATTCCTGAGATTTAGCATTATCATTCCAAATTACATATAATGTGCTTTAAAAAAAAAGTTATATACTATGTCTATACTAATGAATACAATCCAGCATCAATCAAAGTAACAGTCTCCTTTAGAACGCAGGTGTGCAGCACGCTACATGGGTTTGTTTTGTG
Source organism: Prochilodus magdalenae (assembly GCA_024036415.1). Taxonomy (NCBI): domain Eukaryota; kingdom Metazoa; phylum Chordata; class Actinopteri; order Characiformes; family Prochilodontidae; genus Prochilodus; species Prochilodus magdalenae. Next base: position 354,703 of record JAMWET010004918.1, read on the forward strand.
TCAAGGAAAACATGGTGGAAGCCAGTAACAGTGTAACTTAGTGTCATATTTTGGAGTGCAGAAGGTAATTTGATTGAAGATGGTTAATCTGTCTGCAGAGCATGCAGAAAGACGATTCCTTTGTGATCAGCAGCAGTTAATTTAGAGAATGACAAAGTGTGTATATTTAAAGCTCCAGTTCTGCATATTAAACCCTCAATGGGAAGTTGTGATGTTTAGTCTGTACTGAATTAACATTAAAAACACAATAAGACATGTAAACACTCTCACGTCTGGACAGAATTAACATCTCATGGTGCCACCTGGTGCGCAGTGGGTAGTGCTATTGCTTCACAGCAAGAAGGGCCTGTGTTTGAATCTCGTCCGGGGAATCTGTGGGCCTTTCTGAGTTTGCATGGGTTTCCTTCCACAGTCTAAAGATATGCAGCCGGGTTGAATTGGAGATGCGAAATTGCCACCTAGGCGTGAATGTATACTTCTGTCTGTCCGCCCTGTGATCAAGTGTTGAAGTGCATGTAAAACCTGAAATGATTTCAGCACTTTTTGAACATTTTCAGCACATTTGGACATTTTCATTATAATACTGATGCATCTGATCATTTTGGTCACTAGAAGGGTGATATTAAATTTTCCCACCATTTCATCTGGACCTAGCTCACAACTCATTTTTTTTGAAGGCAGGAAATGTGGGTGCTACTTTTGACTCACCAGCAGCCCAGCGCACTTCATAAATTTGCAGCTTTCGTACTTTATAGACTGGTATACTAATAAAGCATTTATAATATGAATTATTAATCTAGTAATATTATGAACAACAGCAGCTGTTTAACCTGTTTTGATAATCTAAACTGCACATTATAGTGCTCTGATTAAAATATTAATTACAAACAAATACAAACATAAATCAGTAAGGAGCTGACAAAATAAAAGTCTCTGATAATGTAGCATTATATGCATATCGTCGCTGTCCAAAGAAAAACATGTATCTCCATTTTTGCTGATTTTTACTTTTAAGCCTCATTTGATCACATGTGCTGCTTTTTACACTGTGTGTGAATTTCATGAAGAATGCACCAACAGAAATGGCCCAGAACTGCTTGGAAAGACAACTGGTTCCATAGACTTCCATTCAAAATAAATGAGGTTTTTGGCCTCTCCTGTAAAGTTGCCATTTTGGAGATATATGTTTTTCTTTGGACAGCGACAATATATATATATATATATATATATATATATATATATAAACTCATCATATATATATATATATATATATATATATATGCATATGAATGAATTTTTATTTTAGAAAGTGATGCTATGATGTCCTGGCCTATTCTCATAAGTGTCCAGATCTCTTTTGCCTGTGTACAGCATGAATGAAAAGAACAACAAAAGAACTTCATATAAAAAATATGCCTATGCTCCTACCACACCAGCCACACTTTCATAGGAGTACTGTTTTTAGGGCAGTAAGTTTGGGGGATAAAAATCAGAGTGTGACAGAATTATTTATGTTAACTGGCAAAAGTCTGTATGGACACTGTGTTAGACTAGATTTCCCACACCCCAGCCTTAGACTGGTTATATATCTCCTCAGAAATCCAACACTCATCATCGAAAGAATAAATCCACAAGTATCAACGCACAGGAATGAAACTGGCATTGTGAGACATGCAAATGATTCAAGTTTCAAGCTCAGCTGGACAAGTGAAATTAGCAAGAATTGGCCTTACAGCTGTACCTAACTGACCCAACAGTCACAACTGCGGACATTCAGCAAGCAGTGATGCCCTCCATGAGTCATCCTGCACCATTGGCAGACAGTTGCACTACATGCCCACAGACAGTTACCATTACACCGACTGCCCTTAACACCATTTCCACATTGCCCAAGACTGCAATGCTGCCATGCCAAACTGTCATGGAGTAAATGGTACCGGATCATCTTCATCTGATCTTTGTCTTACACCAAGGGATCAATGTGTGTGGAGGCACAGTGGTCAGCGTCAAGAAGAACTGTTTGTTGTCAGACGTCACACATTCAAATAGCCTGGTGTCAATCCACCTCCACCCTAACCGCAAAACCTGCAGGAACTGTGTGAGAATATTCAAGATGTATGGGAGGGTTTATCACAACACACCATTAGAAACCTCCACAACTCCATGCCATGACATCTGCACCATATGTTTGCGTTAGCACCATACTGAGAGACAGTAAATATTCCCCATATCAGTCTAAATTCATCATTATTTATTATTCCTGGTAAGCTTTATCTTCCTTCCCAAAGGCATTCCAATCCAACACCTCTTCTGAGTGGAACTATTCTTTGGATGATGAGTGTATATTCTGCAGAGGTAAATTGTATGAACAAACCTGTATTTTACTACATTCATGTTTGTTTGAATTAACTTTAGGTGCTTTTGCAAAGCACTGTATGGATAGAGCCAAAATGAGAAATGTCTAGCGGTCCCTGAGGAACATTTAGAGAACCAAGCTTTAGGGCCGCAAAACTTGTTCTTCTATGTCCCAATGCCAAAGAAATTACCAATGTTGTTGTGCCACTTGATTAACTCACCCTTGCAATTTCTCCTAACAATGTCTTGCTCATCTCCAGTAAAACAGCTGCTGGAGCCTGAACCATTTTCAGCTAAGTGAAGCTGCTCCTAAAGTTGCTCATTGTTCAGGGGAAATAGCAGTGACTGATGTGTCCTGTACTACAGGGGACATAAGACAGATAACACAAAACAGTCTTAAAGCAGTCTTAAAAATAAGGGTCAAATGGCCTCTTCAGAGTAATGCACAGTAGACCAACGTTTGGTTCTCTAACCATGTTTACAGGAGTGCTCCACTTTAAAGGAACAGGTCACTTAGCAAACTTGCTGCTTTCTGGACAACACATCAAACCCCTTTCATGACGTACTGGTCAGATAGAGGAGCTCTTTCAGCAGCAGACTCATTCAGCTCAGCTGTAGCAAGGAATGGGTCAGGAGATTGTTTGTACCAACACTAATTGCACGGTACAACATCACTTCACTGTGTATACTGAACCACTCACAGGACAGGCTCAGTGAGCACCAGCTATACTACATCGCTTTACTCATATCACTATGTACTGCCATGTAGTCTATGCATCTGTACATGCTGTGCATCTATTAGTATATGTTAATTGTGTCATTGTTTACAGTGTACAGACACTCATTTGTGTATTTGACCGTCTCGTTGGACATTTGTGTACTTGACTGTCTGCTTGGACATTTGTGTACTTGACTGTCTGCTTGGACATTTGTGTACTTGGCTGTCTGCTTAGGATGGTGTTCTTAGGTTTGCAAGCTTCCCCCTTTTTCCTCCAAACGTAACGATGGTCATTATGGCCAAACAGTTCAATTTTGGTTTGGTCAGACCACAGGACATGTCTCCAAAAATTAAGGTCTTTTTCCCTGTGTGCATTTGCACTTGACTGTCTGCTTGGACTTTTGTACTTGACTGTCGTTTGGGAGTAATGGACTTCTGCCTGGACATTTGTGGCCTTTCAGCTGCTTGTCGATACAGAACTCGTTTCACTGTGGACTTTTGTGTACTTACACTCTTACCAGCTTCAGCCATCATGTTCACTTGGCTGTCTTTTGCTTTTGTGTACTTGGGTTGATATGCTTGGACATTTCGTACAAAGCACTGTCATGCTTGGACACAGAACCTTTTGTCCTTCTTGATTTGTGTATGACTGTCTGCTTGGACATTTACCATACTTGGCTTTGTACTTTGGACTTTTGTTTTGTACTTGACTGAACTGCTTGGACCTTTGTGTACTTGGAAATTCTGCACCCACTTTTGTGTACCAGACTTGTGCAAGTCCACATTTGTGTACTTGACTGTCTGCCTGGATTGTCTTGCTGCTGCTTTCTTTCGTACTTGACTTCCCTTGGATGTTACTTCAAAGAAGCAGCATTTGTTTCAGGTGTGCCTTAAAATAATACGTCCACAGGTGTGTCTTTAATTAACTGGGACATGTTGCCAACTTGAAACCTTGGAAATTTGTAGCTTGCAAAGTCTGCATGACATTTGTGTACTTGGGCTGTCTGCCAAACTGTTTAAAGACTGTCTGTAATCTTAGTGTATTTAAACTTTGAGCTTGAAGAAAGTAATAAAAACTGTCTGCTTAAACAATTGTATATCTGACTGTATTCTTGGACATTTTGTGCACTTGACTGTCTGCAAATAGAATTTAATTGTGGTAATCCTTAACATTTTGAATAAAAAGGGAAAAGTGTATTCTGATTTCATGTCAGACAGTGAGAAAAAAATGCATATGTGTCTTTTTATATAGTGTATGTAAACTTTTGGTTTCAACTGTATATAATAATGTATGATTATGCTGTGCACTTGTATTGCTCTTTTTTGTACATTTTCCTGCTGTAATACACGACTGTCCATCTGGGATAATAAAGTGGTCTGTCTCTCCCATTTCTCTTTGGACACTGTCCACTGTTTTCTGTAGTGAAAACAGCAGTGGTGATAGAAATCAGAGATCATGATGCCTACAAAGTAAACACACTCATCCTTAAAAGAATAGTTGGGCAAATAGCTGCACCCAGAAGGAATGAACTGAATGAAACTAGGTGGGTAGATTTGACATGGTGAGACATGCGAATGGTTCAGATTTCACGCTCAGCCACCTTTATCTTGGTGGAGACGATCAAAGAGCCAGTGTGTGGAGGCACCGTGGTCAGGACCAAGATGAACGGTTGTCACTTACCACTCTACCTCACCTCACAGTTCATTCTGACTGTGAAATCATCACTAGAGTAATCCAGAGGCCTGAACAGTCTTTGAAGAGGTGAAGCTCTAGTAGATGATGTTTCTGCTACTTTGGGGGAAAGAAGAAGAGTTGCTGATTTCAGCTAGATAGGGTGATTTGTGTCAGATCCCCATAATAAATAAATTTTGCACCAATGTGCAGAACCAATAGGAAAAAATTACTCAGGGATAAACGACTCCTGGGGAGGAGCTTCATGGGCAAGTGGCCAGGGCTCCTTGCAGCAGGCCTTTCCTTTGATGGGCTTTTGAGAGACAAGTTATGACATCCTCCGTTCCTTAGCCCTGCATTTTTAATACAATTACAAACCTCTCCTAATGTAATCCCGAACAAGATCTACAGCAGGATGTTCAAATCAATGACAATGACATTGGCTCATGGTTCGTCATTAGTCGCTCGTCTCGAGTAGCCTACAGCTAGGCAAATGTTCATTCCGCTTGAACCATGTCACTGCTTTCAGGCACACTTTCAGAAAAGGTTTATCGGTATACTGTCATTCATACACAAGAGGAAGGCGAAGTGTTTTATTTTTAATGCAATTGCAAATAAAGGAGCAGAAACAAGCCAAGTAAAGTTAAATATTAAACATGCGCTGGAGCAAATGGTGAAAAGTAAGAATCAGCCACTACTGTGAAATCTGCAGGAACAGTGTGAGAATATTTAAGCTGCATGGGATGCCATCACAGGACAACATTAGGAACATCTACACTCTATGGCGGGATGCTGGCATGTTGAATTAACAGACATAGCGGCCTGACGCCATACTGAGAGACACTTCTGTAGCTAAATAAATATTGCCCAAAGAAGTTTAAATCAGTCATCATATGTTTATCACTACACTGAAAGCCCTGATGTCATTTGTACTTGAATCATCAGAAAATATTTTCTCATTGTCCTGTAGTTAGTAGCTGCCACTTTATCCAAGCAAGTTGTTTGTACCATTCGAATGAAAATTCAAGTGGTCTTATTTTAGTGAGTAGAACAAACTCAGTGAAGTAGCGATGTTACCCAGAATTCCTAGTAAATTTGTTTATTTCTGTGTATTAGCTCTTATTTCCTCATTCGCATGTTGCTTTCAAATAAACACAATGGGTTCACATGTTGGGTCTGGGTTAAATTCATCTTTGGTGGTTGGAGTAGCTCAGCCAACACCACTACCCACCAAGGAGCCACCACCACATGTGGGAGACTGGGGTTCGAATCCTGGTCTGAGTGACTATGCTGTGCTACACCAATAAGAGTCCTTGGGCATGACTCCTAACACTACCTATGCCTACCTGTGATGTGAATACCCTTGTAAGTCGCACTGGATAAGAGCGTCAGCTAAATGCTGTAAATGTAAAAGTAAATCTTTGGATGCACTTCACATGTTCCGGGTGTCCTAACCATGAGTGTGTTTATTACTTTGCTGAGTAGTCAGTTTGGTTGTAACATGACATTAATTATTGCCAATTCTAACACCTAGTCTAGCACTGGTGTTAAAGTATGCAGTTCTGAAGATGCTTTATGAACGAGTTTCTTTTACATCTCAGTTTGTGATCATAACAGTGTATCGCTGTTCAGAAAATAAAAAAAAAAATGTAAATACTCAGAATCTCAAGCTATTGCAACAGTTTGTGTGATGTATGCTTATACTTTGTTAGAACGTTTGGGTGTATTTAATGGGTGTAATTTCAGTGAATGTAAAATACTTCGAAAAACCGAGACCTGTGCGTGTGTGAAGTTAATAAGTTCAAGTCTATGATGAAGTCCAAAAAACCTTTAGATTCCACTGACACCTGAGTTTTAGATTTTTCAGGCTTCACAGTGTGACTTGCTGCAACCCACCTAGACCATATTTAACATGTTTTTTTTTCCTCCTGACTCAGCAGTGCTGCTTCTTTCATTGTTTCAAGATGTAATTCCAGTGCTTGACCATTCAGTGATGTATGAACTAGTAGACACATCAATTCTCTAACTAACTAGAAGCCAATCTACAGATTTCAGAAGTGGAGTAATCTTCTCTGCTGTCTTGGCAATGGTTAAACCTCTTGTAGTTATGTAATGGTCTTTTTGGGAAGTCCAGTATATTTTGGAAAGAAACTATTTGTAGCCAAGCTTGCTGTAGATGAGGTCTTGTAGGGACACCAGACGTTTGATTCTGGGTGTATATATTTAGGATGATAGACGTCTGTTTTGGTAATGGTTCTGATATGGCTTGTGAAGATGTGCTGTGAGTCTAATAGAATCCCAAGATTTGGATTTTGACTTTGGGCTTTAGAGCCAAGGAATTGAGGCATGCACTAATGTTGAGTCTTTTCTCTTTGCTGACCAACACAATAACCTCTGATTTGTTTATTATTTAACTGAATAATATATATATATATATGCATTGGCTTAGTAAGACTATAGTGCCGTGAACATCTACCCTGCCCTACACATATTAGTGGATTCCCTGCTTTATCACCCCCCCCACTGCAACTCTGCAATGGCTTCTCAATAAGCTGATAAGTCAAATCAAGTGTACTGGAAGCAGGAAAAGCACTAAAAGGGGCCGAGCAAGGTGCCCCCATGATTAGGGTTAAGAAACTCAGTATATATTAAGTATATCATTGTAGCCTTTGCAAAACTCTGGTAATCAGTGTTGCTCGTGGTCCAAAGGGAGCCTATAAACCTTGAACAAAGGAGGTTGGAGAACAGATCCCTGGGGCATGCCACATATCAAAACCATCCTATCAGCTACCGCCAATGGTGACAAAGTAATTCCAGCCTATAAAATAAGACTTGAACCAATTAAGGCCTGTTTCAGAAAGTCCTACACCATTTTCCAACCTGTCTAGCAGTATTCGATGAATCTGCTGAGTACTCAGCCGTGTGCCATTTCATTTTAAAAGGGTACTGCACAGGTACATTGTTGTTCCCCAAGGTCCGAACAATGTTAATGTACCCAAAAAGGTGCAGAGCGGTCCTTAAGGTCCAATTGTGTACCATAAATGAGTTTCAACGGTTCATTACATTGACTTTCCCACAGGAAAAAGGGCATTTTGGTACTCTTCCATTACCAAGCATTTTAAAATGGACAAATAAAATAAAGAGCCTGGAGTCAAGGCAGGGTGTGTAGAGTCAATGCGACTTAAAAAAGTATGACTGCAATAAAGTATGGTATTATGTTTACCAACTAAAAGTTCTGAAGACGGAGTATAAAGTGGTAGGCTTCGTGCCATGCGAATGTCGGACTGAATATTTTTGTTTCTGTTTTAATTGCTTTTAACAAAATGCACCTTTTTGCATCTTAATTTTTGCTTTCCTTTAATTATAGTTGCATCTAAACTAAATCAGGAATGAGCTCATGGTCTTCTGATGCCATTTCACTTCTACTATGACCCAGCTAAATGATCTTAAGTTTTTAATGCTGTGCCATGTAAGTTTTGGGGATTTGGAGACCTCTCTGATGAACATCTGGAATTGAATGCAACACATGAAAGAACATTTTGTTATTATATTTTAATTATCTAATGATCTTTTCAGCCTGTGTGTGTAGTGGTAATACATGATTCCTTTAATCATAGTGGCCTCTAAACTCATGCTATTTCACAATTTTTATTTCTGGGATGTGTCCCAGGACAGTCTAAGGATTAGTTTAATTGGGGTTAGCAACATGTAGGTAATGTGCAGTGTTTAAAAGGCAGAGGAAGTATCAGTGTAAAGGAATCATTTCTTACACCAAATTCTTATATTTAACAAATAGGAAGCAAAGTATCACTGGAAAGCTGTGCTCTCCACCCCTGTCTTAGGAAACCAACTTCATCCCCTTACTCGCCAGGGACATCTCTAGCAGTGGAAAGAGATGCCAGTGTTAACTCTAGTTTTGCTTCTGTTTGAAGCACTTCTTTTGTTTCCTGCTGAATGTGGTTTCTTGCTGATAGTGGGCAGCTGCAGAGTCTTGCCAAGAGCTTTAATCAGCAATGGATGCATTTGCTGATTCTTCCATTGGCTAGCTATACTTTAATGACTTAACCAGGAGCAGCACCTTCAATATGATTCACAAGAGGTTATGATACACCATCGGGGCAGCTGTGCTACCATTCTCTCATGTTGGACCGATGGCACACTAGACACTACAGTAACTCACTATCACCTCTTGAGGTACAAAGTGGTATTACAGGAGACAGGATGGAACTATTTATACTGTAGTACTGTATATCGCCAACATTACATCAAAGGTTCTCATGGTTGAATTACTCAGATTTGAGAGCATATTTTATGAAACGCTGCCATAATTCATTCTTAAATCAAAACAAGATGCATTTGCAGAAGAGCAATGCATGATAAGCCATCAGTGTATTTCTAAAACCTTACTTTGAGGATTAAAAAGTGCGTTCTATCCGCTGTTTCTATTCTCCACTGGCTGTTTCAGAAGATGCCTGCTGAGAGGGGAATCTTTTACTCACTGGCAGGCTAAGAAGGGGTTGACAGTGACATTTTCTCCCTTTAATTTTGTCCCTGAAAGCAACCAATCACTGAATGGCTGAGCAATTATCCCGCACCGATTCTCCAAAATGTTTAACTGTCATTAATCCATCAGCCTAGATATCAACCATCGCCCGGCCGATCACATTAAGTGTTATATAAATGGATTTGTGCTAAGTTGAAGTGACCATTACCAGAACAATGCGCAACAGGGAGCTCCATGTAGGCCTCTGTTTGCGTAATTCTGTGCCGGTTGCAATTGAGAACAAATGACTTTCCTGCATTAGCGACTGAGGGTTTGACCAAAACATCTTGTGCATTCAGATGTTTGGTAGTCGGCGTTAAAAAGCTGTTCCAGCGAGTGCTGTTTGTGATGGTTTTTGTTTGTCTTTTGTGACTAAATAGCGCGTCGCATCATTTAGAAACCCTTTCAATCATCAGTCTGGGGGTCAAGCACCCCCACCCCCGTGTATGCTGTGATTATCCAGGCTGATATTTGTGGAAGCGAGACCAAACAAAGAAGCTTCTCTTGAATAGACCCTTTCCCATCTATAGCTGTGTTTGGTTTTGTTTTTATCAGGCTTTGCTCTCAATAGGCCAAAACGCTCTCAATAGCCCTTTCACCATGTCTTCTCTCTTTGCCTGATTGTAATGTCTTGTGTGTGTTTTTATTTCACTGCGAATCAATAGGAGGAAGCAAAGTTTTGAGTAGACGAAAAGAAAAAGGTGTACAACGGGGGATGCACCATGGATGAATACAAAACAGTGTCGTGCGGCTTGTTGTGTCACTTGATTAACTTGGCCCTAACACTTTTCTCAGTTTTCATTATAAACGTTATTCCGTCCATGGAGAACAATGGCGGAGTGTGTGGGAAAAGTGGCGGCGTAGAATGCTCTTCTTTCATCCTGCTTGACTGTACAAATGGACCTCATTGTCTACGGAGAAATTCGATTTTCTGCCATGCGCCAGCCCCACATAAACTCCTCTCTGGGGTCCGTTGCCACCATGCCGAGGCTTATCAACAGCACTCAGGGTGTGGAATTGAGTTCTGGCGCATATTAAACCATGGGGGACGTGGGCCGAGAATCCGAAATACAGTATAATCCCTCTGGAGATCCTCCTCCTACACCCCCCGCACCCAATCTCCCACCAGCTACCTCCTCTACAACCTCATGGCAGCCTCTGTTAGAGCTATTGTAATGGAATTGAATAAATGCTGGGAAATTGGCCCAGTATGAATCGCTTTATCTGGAGTCATTTCCATGTTATCTCTCATGTTCCAAGGCAGTGTCAGAACTTATTGTTATTCAGATAAAGGAAAATGCGACATCCATGTCCACTGCTGAGGTTGCTCTGGTTGAGCAAAGTGGTGCAGCCCTAGCCTTGAGTAGCACACACTCGTAAACTCATATTCTAAACCAATTCATGGTCATGGGGTTGCTGGAGCCTATCCCAGCACTCAGTGGATGGAAGGCAGGAAACACCCTGGACATGCTGCCAGTTCATTGCTGGGTAGACACGCAGACATACCCATTCACACTCATTGAAAATTTAGCATCTCCTATTCACCTGCCTGCATGTGTTTGGACTGCGGGAGGGCACCCGCACCGACACGGGGAGAACATGCATCACCACTGTCACTGATGGCTCTCTTCTCACCCCTGATCTCCTGGACTTCATTTCCCATAACCCACCATCTGATGACATCACTATCATATGTCAGCCATCTCCCAATCCCATTCCGTTTTCTAGATCCGAGTCTCCCGAGTGTTGATCACACACCTGTAGGTAATCTACTCTGTGTGTACAAATACTCCTCTCACACACTGCTCATTGCCAGTCTGTGCGTACCGAGCATTTCTCTCTGCCATTACTTTCATGTGCTACTCTGGTTTTGACTATTCTGATTCGCTGATTTACTCTTTAGTCTTTGCCCTGTTTGGTTCTTTTGCTGGTCTGATTGTCTGCCTGGTTTCATCACCCGTCTGTTTCTTCACTCTGACTCTGCCTTGCCCTTTTGTTATGTCCACCTTGCTCTTGTTGCTGCTGTGTTCAATTACAAATCTGTTAAATAAAGCTCACCTTGATTTTAGCTGAGCGCTCGTCACAATCTGTTTGTCCATTAACACAACTACACAGGCGTCAGCGCTACCCATTGCCCCGCAGTGTGGCTTCTTTTAAAAGAACCACTTTCTTAAATGAGCAGTGCAGAAACAGCCTTTATATAAAGTGGTGGTTCTGCAGTAGTGCTGGGTCATATTAATCAATTCATGTCTTTCAGTTATTTTTCCAGACAATATTTCAGTTTGCATTAATACAGTTAGTAAACCCAAGCTAAAGGAATGTCTTACAAACATGGTACAGCTTGGTTTGATTGCAATATTGTGTTCTGTTACAAATACAAATCCTTTTATCTTCATTTTAATTGAATTTGAAAATGCCAACTGCTTTGAACATTTTGTTTAAGGAGCAATATGCAAAATGATGATTGGAATATTTGTACATTTTATGGCATTTAGCAGACGCTCTTATCCAGAGCAGCCTACAGTTTGCATTTACTCAGGTGGGTGAAAGTAGTGTTAAGAGTCTTACCTAAGGAGCCTTATGGGTATAGTGTAGACAGCATGGAGGGCAGAGGTGTGGCCCACTACACTATACCAACCGATTTTATTTTAAAGCACTCCAAAATGAACAAAAATGATCAACAGAATATAAAAAAATAGTTTTGACGTGAAGTCAAGTACGTTTATGTATTGTGTTGCAGAGATATCCACTGAAGTTAGCATGCTAATAAGCTAGCCCTGGCCTGTCCTGTCTCATAATACCACTTTGTACCTCAAGAGGGCATACTGAGTCACTGAGTCAAGAAAACATGTTAAACAGCAAAGTAAATAAGTGACAAAATCGCATCAGCAGTAGCATAGCAATGGGTGTAGTTTAAGGCTGAACCTGCAACAATCCTTCCAGCCTGGTAAAAAAAGGGGGGAGGAGGGACTGTGTGAAGTATCATCTTACATATTGCTCATTTAAAACTGTCAGTACAAAAAATTGTATATAGATAGATATTAATAGTTATGCTACAGGATGATAGGTTACCCAATAATACCGTACATCCAACCCAAGAGCCATTTAGGAAATTTTTGGAGTGAACTCATTTCACCCCACCGTTGCGCCTTTGCTCTGCTGTTGCTAGGCATGTCATGAAGACAGTGCTGGGCTCCACTCTCTGGACATGGCATCGGTTCAGATAACAGAAGGCAAAGACAGTAAGAATGCAGTAATTGGCCCGACACACAAAGCAGAATCGGATATCAGACGTCATTTCTTTCCAAAGAGCCCCACTACACTTCACTAGAGCCATTCAGCAATGCGGTGCCAAGGATAAATTCATTCGGTTATGCAACTTTCAGAGTGCCTTTGTTCACATGTGTTTGTTCATAATGGCGAATGACTTTTCATGCTGTTCAGATGTAAGCAGTTCCACTTAACACTATTGATGAATGCATAGATGAATTCACATGTGCAGCATCACCCAAAGATATCCTCGCTGTCAGCACTGTCCCCCTCCCCCCACTTCCATATGTGTGTATTCCTTTCTTTCTTTCCATGTAAGGTACTTCCATCACCTTCCACACAACTGCAGGTAAATGCCGCATTGCTACTTCAAAACAAAACCCTAACCTTAACCTTAGGAGTCAAAGAGAGGGATGAAAAAAGACAAACAGGTGAGCGAGGGTCGAACCAATTTTGAATTCAAGCTTGGGGGTCTGTCCTGAGATGGTGTATCAGAAACAGTGCCTCTGGATTGCGTCGAAGTACAGTAGATAGGCATGCGCTTTTCTCATTCATTCTTAATGGGAAAAATTTCCCGAATTATTTGTGTGTCATGGTTGATATGGTGTGGGCTTGGCTCGGAGAAGTTTTAAATTTTATTTGTTCTTTTTTTTTTCCGACAACACCATAGCAACCAGATAGTAACAAGCATCAACTGTGCAATCACTCTGCATTTTCTTCAGGAAATGCACGTCTACTTTATTTAATCTTTGTGATTTAATGGTTTAGGATTTGATTTGTTTTCATTAAGTCACATTTAATTTTGCATTTGTTATGTTTTCACAATTTCTCTATCACTTACTTTCTGAAATGACTGATTAGCCCAAATTATCGGGCTTTTGTGCAGAGAGGTTTGGCTTGGCTAAGCAAACGCACTGAAAGACATAAAATCACACAAATCATTTTATTAGGAATTTATTAGGAATTTCATTAGGAATCAACTGACAGGAAGGAAACGTGGTGGGTTGGTTTGGCGTTATTAGACATGCAAATGAAAGAAGTTTCACACTCGGCCGTGCATGTGACATAAGTCGTAAGAACAGGCCACAGTAGCTGACTGAATGGGTTTGACGGTTTGTTGTCACGCATCACTAGACCTAGTGTCCACCCCTACTGCAGGAACTGTCTGAGAATATTTAAGATGCATGGGATGGATTATTCTCTATGAGTTGCTCAATAAATATTGCCCATATCTGTGTAAATTTATCATCATTTATTGTTCCTGGCAACCTTTATCCTATTGCAGTCCGACACTTCCTTCTGGGTGCAACTATTCTTTTAATGGTGAGTGTGTATTGCGTCTGGTTATGAATTCTTAACCCTATATGGAGTTCACCTGCCTATTATAATGGACTTATAATCTTTTTCAGTCAAAAGTGTCCAAAATATCCAAATGTCCCCATAATCTCAGCCACAATACACAACCACACACACATGCTCACTCAAAAACCCACACGAAGAGGCAACACATTCTGATTACTGATAGTTTAGTCAGCGGGGGCCAGCGTATGATCCCTGGCCGCGCACCAGCATGCAGTCTGGAGTACCTCATTTTCTGCAGCCGAGGACAGCAATACAATACGTATCAGCCGCCATCTATTACAAAGGATATGTGTTGGTGTGTGTTTGCTCTAGAGACAGCCGCCTGGCGTGATGTGTGCAGCGCTTCCGTGTAGCTCGCACAGCATGAGGCTATAGCATGCTTTAATGAGTATATGACATGGTGGAATCTCGTGGGGCATGTGGCCTGATCTTAACTCTGCTCGAGGTGATGCTGTCGTTTGAAGGTGGTTGTTATAGTTGGTGTGGGTGGCGAGTCAGAACAAAAACACACAAGGATAAGAAGAAGAGATTTCTGGATACTACACAGGAAAACGCATGGGCTCAAACTAACAAAGTGTAACATGTGACACAGATTCCAGTACATGTGCTTTTGGTCATCTTCTCATAAAGCTATATCAAAGCCCTCTGTGAATTTTGGACTGATATTTTAAAAGATTCTTTCCATTTTTTTTTTCATTCTGATGTGGTTTTGAATCACTGTGCTGTGTGTACAAGTCACATGATTCACACCAGAGGCTGATTCTTTCTTTCTTGCCATGAAGGGAGAGCCAGGGGACGGCTAAGCAGTTGAGTTGTTTGTTTTAAGGCAGTCGGAGTTGAGTCTCAGCTCTTGATGAAAACAGTATCTGTCTTAATAGGCTGTTTCAACCCCCCCCTTAAGGTACATGATTATACACAAGGGGACTTGGGACTAGGTGTGTTGGTGGTGTTTCACCAAATGGTAAACTCTCTTAACCCATAATAGCCTAAAGGTATGTGACCTTTAACCTACAGCTATGTACCCCTGATGATAATACTTTCCCAGGGCTCATGACGTAACTGTGTCCTGTTTCAGGTAAGCAGAAGGTCCCAGGAGGTAACAGTTACCTTAACAACAGTATAGTTAATATAAATATAATAAATATACACCCGAGTATATATTCAGAATTGCTGAACTTATACACTGTAGTAGTATCAAGAAAATATTAATACCTGAGACACTAAATAGATACAAAATCACAATGAGACACAAAACAGAAGTACAGACTGCACTCTGTTAGTTTTATGGCAGGGTTATTATAAACTGTGAACTATTAAACTCTTGGAGAACTCAATTTACTCATTATGTTCCATAAGTCCCATTTTTCATACGTTTTATTTACAGATGAATGAAAATGTGCTATAGACGTCAGATAAATAAAATATGTTTCAGTTTTATTTTGCTGTATTTGTGGAAATAAACTCGCCAGTGTTCGAGACGGTCTCGTTTCATGAATCATATTTATTTTGCTGCCTATATTTTTACAACCCATTTGTTTCAAACAACTGTGCTTTTGATTAATTGTGCTTGCTTTAGCATTCCAGATTTTCCAAGCCCCTCAGGCTGTTTCAAACCAACCCTGTCTATGGGGTTTGCGGTGATGTTTCCAGTCACACCACATCCAACTGAATTATTCAGACAGAAGATATCTAAAACTACACTCATCACTGAATAAACAATGGCACCCAGAATTAATCAGCCCACAGGAATGAAACTTGGTGGGTAGGTTTGACATCACGAGACATGCAAATGATTCAAGTTTCATGCTTGGATGATCCATATCTCTGTGCCTGACTGACTATATAAGGTCATTCTGTATAAGTTATGCTGTCATGGTGGTAGCATCCTCTGCAGGTGAAGTATGCCTCAGAGTTCAAGAGGGGTCGTTTTATATGGCTCCAGGAAGAGGGGTGGTTTTATCAATGTATTGTGCACCACTGGTCATGTGGACACTACCATAGCACTTAAGTGATGAGTCCCGCTCCTCTCACGATAGGAGGCTCCATGGGAGTCAACACCAGAATAAACTGTTTGTTGTCACATGTCCAGAAGACCTGGTGTCAATCCACCTTCACTCCAGGAACTGTCAATATTGAAGCTGCATGGGATGGATTATTACAGGTCACCATTAGGAATCTCTACAACTTCATGCTGAGACGTTTGCCATGTTGCATTAGCAAAATGGCGGCCTGACACCATACTCAGAGACACTGGTTCTGTATTTATGCGTCCTAATCCAATGCTTTCACCTCTATGGCTAAAGCTAGATTCCCATAAAAACAACCAACACTGTCACACCCTTTACTATGATAGCAACAGTTGCTAAACAGTGATTGGAAGGCAGAGAAATTATGGCAAAGCCTAATGAACAGCTTAATGATTTGACAGGCCATAATACAATAACAGCACATAAGGGATCACATTTCATGAACTTTACCCCACACCTCTGCAAAAAACACATCAACAAAACCATACACACTTCAGCTAATGTATAAACAACATCTACAAGTCCCTTTCAGAGGTTGCGCACCTGACCTTCAGAGGCAGTGCGGGTCAATAGGGATACAATATGTTCCCCTTATTTGATTGGGTGGGCCAGTAGCTGCACCCCTTATATACAGTGAGGAAAATAAGTATTTGAACACTCTGCGACTGTGCAAGTTCTCCCACTTAGAAATCACAGAGGGGTTTGAAGTTTTCATCTTAGGTGCATGTCCACTGTGAGAGACATAATCTAAAAAAAATCGGGAAACCACTATGTATGATTTTTAAATAGTTTATTTGTGTGTTACTGCTGCAAATAAGTATTTGAACACCTGTGAAAATCAGTGTTAATATTTGGTACAGTAGCCTTTGTTTGCAATTACAGAGGTCCTGTAGTTTTTTACCAGGTCTGCACACACTGCTGTAGGGATTCTGGCCCATTCCTCTGCACAGATCTCCTCCAGATCGGCCAGGTTTCTGGGCTGTCGCTGAGAAACACAGAGTTTCAGCTCCTTCCAAAGATTTTCTATAGGGTTTAGGTCTGGAGACTGGCTAGGCCACTCCAGAACCTTGATATGCTTCTTACGGAGCCACTCCTTGGTTATCCTGGCTGTGTGCTTTGGGTCATTGTCATGTTGGAAGACCCAGCCACGACCCATCTTCAATGCTCTAACTGAGGGAAGGAGGTTGTTCCCCAAAATCTCACAATACATGGCCCCGGTCATCCTCTCCTTAATACAGTGCAGTCGTCCTGTCCCATGTGCAGAAAAACACCCCCAGAGCATGATGCTTCCACCCCCATGCTTCACAGTAGGGATGGTGTTTTTGGGATGGTACTCATCATTCTTCGTCCTCCAAACACGGCGAGTGGAATTAAGACCATCTGACCACAGAACTGTTCAAATACTTTTTTTCCTCACTGTAAAACCACCCATATAAACATAAGAACACACTGACAAGCTGTTACAACCAAGTCTATATTTGTAGGCCTAAAATTTAGTGCCACCTCCTCAAATGCTACAGCCTGGCTTTGCTGATTGTAATGGCTCTGCTAATGACTGAATGTAGAGCAGGTAGAGATTATTCAAACTTGGCACGGTGGTGTAAGGCTGGTGCTGGTCGACACAACACACAGTGTTTGACAGAGTGTGGTTATTTTTAGCACTGCTTACAAATGTAAGAGTTTTCATTCGTTTATCATCATATGAAGATGGAAAGCGGTGACAAAAAGCAGTTCAAAATCAGGGTGGTGGCGCAGAGGAGGGAAAGAAATCAAGCACTAAGGATGATGCAATGAAACGCTCCTGAATAGCAGATATATCTGAGCAGTTCGGCTGTGATGTTGACACTAACTGTCATGATTATGCTTAATAGCATATTTCTCCAAGGTTTTATCACTAGCATCAAATAAAGCAAAATACAAAAATATATCACTGGTAAGAGTTGGTAAGGGAGAAGATTCAAATGGCTGCATTTGACCTAATTTGAGCACATAGTGAATTATCATTTCTCTGCCGTGTTAGCCATGTTTTTGTCTTATGGCACCCACTCACCCCGGTTCTTTCTGTTTTATGTGTCATGTAGCAGAGAAATTAGTTATGAGTTTAGGGTGGGCTCATGTGCATCACAACTCTTCAAAGCTCTTCCTCGTTCAAAAGCTTTTATGTTCAAAAGAATATCAGTCTAGCTCAAATAAAACAGAGGGCAATGATGTGCAAACCATTGAAACTAAATATTTCATTGAAAGAATAGCTGCACAAATACTTGCACCCAGAAGGAATCAAACGGTACAAATAAAACTTGGAGAGGAGGTTTAACATTGCGAGACATGCGCATGATTCAAGTTTCATGCTCGACTGTGCAAATGGTGTAAGCAAGGACGGGCCTTATTGCTGTATCTGACTGACCCAACGGCCACGATTGCAGACATTTCACGAGAAGTGATTCCCTCCATGAGTCATCCTGTTAGTGGCAGCACCATGATGCAGGACTACATGCACCCAGACCGTGGTCAATGCCAAGATGAACAGTTTGTTGTTATGTTCAGCCAAAATCAGCAGGAACTGTGTGAGAATATTCAAGCTGCATGGGATGGATTATCAAAGGACACCATTAGGAACCTGTACAACCCCATGCCAAGACCTATGCATGTTACATTAGCAAACATGGCAGCTTGACGCCGTACTGAGAGACACTACTCCTAATGCAGATTTTACATTGAACTCCCTACAATAGTTTATTTGCACATTATGGAGAGTCAAAAGAGGTCTATCAGTTATTGGTCTCAAATGGATGCACAGTTTTTAACACGTTCATCCAATTAGAGGTTTGTTTTTAATAAATTCCATAACCTGGGAGTTTGCCATATTTTATCCTGCCTGAAATTAACACTTAATGCCAAACAACGTCCAAGTGCTCCCCTGGGCTCGCTGTAAGCCCCCAAAAGCATGTTCTGTTTAAAATGTCAGTGGTTTTTACACCGGTAATGAAATGCCATTACAAGAAGACACTAACTTCCAGTTCAGCAAAGAGCCATAGCATTTGTTGGGAATGTATTAAAACAGAAAAGGGCATATTGTATTATGGCTAACATGCTAACACAGACTGATTAAGCTAATAGCTCTGAGACATAAGTGTCTTTTTAAGATGGCATGCCCTAGAGACACTCTGATGACCCCTCTGATATACAGGCCCCTCTGATATACAGAAGGCTTTATGGATAAAGGTATTTGAAGTATTTTATCTACCGCCTATTACTAGCCTCAATTTAATGCCAGAGACACATCTGCAGAGCACGCACTGAATATGAGCGATAATGAAAGTGCAAATCATCTGATCAATGAGGCCTTCACTAGCGCAGCCAGGCAGAGGAGACTCAGGGAGTACTCTGGTTGGTCCTGGCTTTGCATTTGTAAGTAAGCACTGCTCTTAACATTACCTCATAGTAATTTATTCATAGCATGGAGCTATAAATTGCTATAAATTAATGACCAGTCCTGTTGCATGATGACATGTGATCCAGATACTTAAGAGTTAATCAAAACACATTAGCAAGCTCAATAAATGGCTACTATGGTTGGGAGGAGAGACTAGCGGGTTAGCTTTGGCTTAGCTAGCATGATAACTGTTCTGCTCAACACAGGGCCTGTCTGATTCCGAATAACTACAGCTTAAAATTAAGCCTACTCCATGGTGTTTTGATCTGTAGCCTGATCGCCTAATTTACTGTTAGCTTTGTGAGCAGGCTACAGACCCAGACAGGGCCACACAGCAGTACGGGTTCCGTTCTGACTAACTAGAACTTAGATGATAAGTATGAATAACTGCAAAAGCTGAGTGAACCTGTTTTGTGGTGTTTGGGCCTGTAGAATACAATAGCTGACAATAGCTTGGATAGCAATCAAAACACGCACCACAGTAATGGAACTTTGCAGGCGGAAGCTGAATTTAGCAACACATGTAGAAGATTTTGATGCCCCAACTCCTATCACACATATTTTCTATTAATATACATAGATATATACGTTTAAATGACTTCAGATTTTTAAAAGTTGATAGTTAAGAGATGAAAGTAATGGCTGAAGATCTCATACATAAAACCACAGGACCCTAGGAGAAGGAGAAATGCTTTGCAGCAAGACACTGAATGCTAAAACCTAAAAACTAAGGCACTACTCCACAGGTCAGCGCAGTATGATGAACCCTAGGTCACATTGGTAACCATCCAAGATTCAGATTGCTTTTACCCGGGGGTAAATCATCATATACACTGGAATTAGAGCAATTCCAAGCTGTTTTAATCTGGTGCAAATTGTCACCTTAAGCATGTAAACTTACAGATGAAAAATTGTTTTATGCAGTGATGTTGTCTCTGCTCAGATTTTTAAGAAAATGTTTGAACATGTACTTAACACTGTAAATATGAATTTCAGAATCTTATGCATTTATATCCTAACTAGGTGCAGCATAGGCACACTTGCTGAGAAGCTGTCCCACAGAAGAGATCCAAAAAAGCCTGCAAAAATTTATTTAGAGTGCTCACTTACTAAAGCCCCACTCAGACGGGATTAGTTTTACATGGGGAGGTGGGGTTCCTGGATGGTTTTGGTCCCATCTGAGTGTGCCATGTCAGTCATTTTTACCAAACGGAGGTGCTCAAGAGGCATTTAGTTTCGTTATGCATGATACCTTGGGTCGTTCAAGTCGGTGGCAAACCTCAGGTATTGTTCCAGATTCAAATACGAGCCAAAGGCACCCTCATCGATGCACCCTCAACACTTACGGCATCTTCAAGTAACTCATGATATAGTATAGCCTATAGCTTACATATGTGTTATGAACATGTAGCTGCTAATTATCAATCATTTTTGGAGGTGAGAGTAGTGTGTAAGTTGAGTAGCCACTCCCACCTTAGTCATATACGCTTATCTCCCATGTAAAACTAATTCCCTCCAAATAGGACTTAAGACCGTTTTCAATTACATCAGTTCTAATTCTTTCAGTATCCTTTCCATTCCTAAAGTTGCCAGTTTGGTCCCTTTAGATATAGCTAATCATGACTCTGTTACATCTGTCTGTCTATCTGTCTGCCTGTCCCAGTCCATGTGCTCCTTGTTGTCGTGCTCCATGTGCTTCTGTTTGTTTTGGTCAATCAATCAATCAATCAATCAACATTTATTTTCATAGTGCTTTTTACAACAGATGCTGTCACAAAGCAGCTTTACAAAGAATCTTTACAAAGAATCTGGTGTTCGAACCACCAATGAGCAAGCCGGGGGTGACAGTGGCAAGGACAAACTCCCTTAGTTAGGAAGGATGAAACCTCAAGAGGAACCAAGACTCAAAGGAGGAACCCATCCTCCTCGGGTCAACACCAGATACAAGACAGCACTAGAAAGCAGAGTGTAATGTCTGATTAGTCTGTAATCATGTTGGTGGTTCATAAGATGGGTCAGCAGGCGCAGGCCAAGCTTCCACAGTGCAGGACAGCCAGGAGCTCCCTGGTGGTAAAGGCTCCCAGTGGGAGCCTTATCTATCAGAAAGAAAAGACTAATTACCAAAAGCTTGACTAAACAGGTAGGTCTTAAGCCTGGACTTAAAGATTGAGGCTGTGTCTGAGTCCTGAACACTAACAGGTAGATTATTCCAAAGCTGGGGGGCCTTGTTTGAAAAGGCTCTGCTCCCCGATGTAACTTTGTTAATTCTAGGCACTAATAGAGAGCCCGCACTTTGAGACCTAAGGTCACGTGAAGGCTTATAGTACGAGATGAGTTCAGTAAGGTAGGTAGGAGCGAGGCCGTTTAGAGCCTTATACGTCAGGAGAAGATTTTTATACTCAATGCGGAATTTAAATTTTAGAGTTCTTGGTCATGTGCTCCTCCTGGCTCTGCCCTCTAGTCAGGTCCCTTGTTTGTAGCCCCGCCCCTTCCCAGGTGTTTCTAGTTAGTCAGTGTTCATTTATACTCCCTGTGGTCCCCTGTGTGTTGGCTTGGTGTTTGTGTTCATGTTAGAGGTCTTGTCTGTTAGTTTAGTATTCTGGTTCCTATTCCCCTCTTTTTGCTGTGTTCCTTGTGTTTTGCTCTTTTGTGTTGTATTAAAATCTTGCGTTTACATCCTGCCTCCTCGTCTGCCACCCTTTGTGACAGACTCTTTGAGCCAGTTCTTTTGGATTAATGCTAGAACTAGAATCAAATAAGGGCTAAACACAGACCATACATCCTGATGAATGTGGCAAGCATTTATTGAGCTTGCAAATGTGCTTAACTCTTGAATGTTTGTAGTTAAAACTTTAAAATGAAAGAACACTGAAGAACATCCTATGAAGAATGATGTAATTGTTCTTATTCTGTGTTAACGCACAAAAAAAGATAAATCAGATTTATAAAACACCCCCCAAAGCATTTATATCTATGCAATTAAAGTATCAGATAAAAGATCTGAAGTGAGCGGAAGTTGATTTAATTGTCTGACATGATGAAACAGATGATTTTCACCTTTTGATCAGTCTCAACACTGATTGCATTGCAAATGATCTGTAGTGTATCTCTGCTTCAGCTGAATGATTTATTCACACTGATGATTTGCTCAGTCGCATTTGTGAAGATAAATGCTAGTAGAAAAGACTACCCAAAGTCTCATTTCAGCCACACACACTTTTGCTTGACGTCCTTTGAACTCCTCCTCAGATCAGACTATAATCAATATCACATTTAATCTCTAAGAAAGTGATCTTGGGTTGTGATTCTGGCGTTTGTGCTGTAGACCTAACATTTACCCGAGTTTCTGAGAGTTAAGCTTGTTAGCATAGCAGTAATTCAGTCTGTTATCATCTAAGTCTCTGCGTTTGCTGCTGAAGTGTCCTTGATCCCCACCAACTTTAATGCTAATGCAAATCTATGCGGCAGCGGCGGCATCATTATTAACTGTCTCTTCACATTTGGAGTTTGTTTATTATTCTCTTAATGGCAGAGTGCTGAGATGAAGATGCTATGCTGAGTGCTACGCCATTAGCCACTCGGTAATATACTCTCTCAGGCTTTCGGGTCACAGTTAGCATGCTAGTTGTGAGGAGTGAGATTAAACATTTGAGAGCAGCTGTCAGTGCTAATGGAAATATGTGTGGTTTCTGCACGCTGATGATTTTCATATCAGGGTGTGCGTGTGTGTGGTTTTGTATGTGTGTGTGTGTGTATCCTGTAAGTGCAGGCTTCTGGGCACGAGAGTTTTTATATACTGCTTATGTGCTTTGACAGGTTAAGTGACTAAATCCAACCGCAGCCCGAAGAGCAGCTGTTTCAACCGGCTATGGCAAAGCCACAGAGACCCTCAGCTGATGGGCTACACCATGGGGCCCTCAGTCTAAAGGAATCTGTGTACTGCAGGGTCTCAGATGGGAAAGATGCTGCCGCTCAACATGAACCATGAATATTTCCAATTTGTCTTAACACATAGTGATAGACAAGGCCTTATGACTATAAAGAAGAAAAAGGGTGATGGTCTGGAAAGAGAGAATAACTCGAAGGACACAAAGCAGCACAGCTTGGGAAAGAGTGGAGTGCGCTGGCATCTGTAGCGCTGCAGCACTTTATCAGCTCTTATAAGTGTAGCCTAATTCTGACTGACTTGAGGCTGCCCAAGAGATGATCCCAGACCACTCTGTCTCTCATTCTCTTTTTCTTGGTAACGAGCTAGGACACAAACACTGTTTTCATGGCTATGGATGCGCTTTACAAACACTCTGAAGGTGAATGGCTCAAAAATCCAAGCTAATGCATACAATTTGGCAGTCATTTCTAACCATACAAGACCCGATTCCTACCATTTTGAATGAAAAGTGACCAACATGCTGGAAACTGAAAATCAAAGTACTGTTTAAAAAATATATACTTGATATCACTAATAAAATCAGAAACTCATAAATGGTTTGTAGCATTTGGCTCAATAAATCCACAAAAAATTATTTATATTTTGGCTTGTTTGGGTTACTATGTTTGCACAGGTCTCCACAGTATTGTACTGTCAAATCTTCTCTCCTCAAGGCATCATCAGCAAGCTGATTGGTTCTTTTCCATGAAGGGTGGGACTTTCCCCATAAACAGACACCATGCTAAGCATTATGAGTTTACCCATTCACATTTCAACCATCGGTCTCTTCATTCACATCTGTGCTTCTGTTATACTGTAGTAGCTCCTCACTAGCTTATGCTGGGCTGTAGAAGCTGATCATGGATGATTAAGGACAATCATAGCAGTCACATGGTCTGGAAAAGGGACTACTTGTGTTCTTTAGTATTATCATTCATAGGTTGAAGTGTGTGCTGTGTGCTGATTTTATCATTTGGGTGGGCAGTAGGTTTAGTAGGCTTATGTGCATGGGAGGAGTCACCATCAAGGAAGCATGTGGCTACTGGTGACCTTCCCTTGTTGTTCAGTGGTCTGTATGTGTCTTTCTGCTGGTTTCAATAAAAAAGCATCTCTGTCAGCAGAATCGTAGCCTCCCCTGATCGCTACAATAGCGATAAATTAAGAACAAAAAAGTTCATGTTTGTTTTCGTGTTTAATGTCTGTTTGGGGATCCCAGAATATTCTATCCTCACTCACTCCATCTCATTTGATCTGACTGGGTAGGTTCTTTGTGTATGTGTGTGTGTGTGTGTGTGGGTGATGCTTTTACTCATGCTAAAAAGTGGCACAGCCTCGCTTCAAAATAATGAGGAAAGAATTAATTCAGTTGGGAATTTTAATTCTGCCGGGTCACGATTAATCCCATCAGTAAACAAAGCAGAGGTCATCTTGTTTTGGAGAACTCCAATTAGATACTAATCAGCAGTAATCAGACAAGCTGTTCACCAGCGTCTTAATACTCATCTCTCTCTCTCTCTCTCTCTCTCTCTCTCTCTCTCTCTCTCTCTCTCTCTCTCTCTCTCTCTCTCTCTCTCTCTCTCTGTCTGTCTCTCCCTGTCTCTCGTGCACTGCTTGTCCTTAGCACTGAGTGTGGCCTCTGTTCTGTGATCTTGTGTAGAAGAGGGTTAGAGGGAGAAGTAGGGCTAATTACCAACACACGGCGGCACAACACATATAGCCTCACACCTAATGAATAAAGATGAAAGGGTATTCCCAGGGATCTGAAAGGGGTGTTTACAGTCCACAGCTTTGTTTGTTCCGAGGAAAGGGATCGGGATGTGGGAGTTCACTCAGAATACTGAAGCAAAAGTAATATTACAGTCAGGCTTCCTGAGTAGCTCTTATCTGGAATGTATGGGAAGACCCTTTATGTGGCAGAGAATCCTTACATTGAATACTTTAGACTCTGCACAGTTGCATTTCTCAATTACGAAACTGCTTCCTCAAAGGATCATATGTTGAGCAGTTCTACTATGGCATCATTGCAATGCATTCAAGTATCCAGTTGGTGCACTTACTTTAGAGTGTACTTTAACTGTAGGCTAAGTCTTCTTCCAGTTCCCTGAATGTATTAAAACCAATGCTTGGATCCTCATTGGGACCCCAGGAAATTGGAATCAACCCAGACTTAGTTAGGTCATCTCGTCTTTGAAAGGGGGGCTGTGTGGCATGCTACGCTTAGAATGGGGGATACTTTAAATCTTGTAATAAGCTGTTTTGAATGTTAATAGTGCCCACATATTAGTCGTGTGTCTGTTAGAGGTGACCTTCCTGCTGTCCGTCCAAGTCAGCCAGCCCTGGCAAAGCTGGTTCCAACCTGCTGCCTTGTGTAATGCAAGACCAAGTGCTATGTATTGTGGCCCAAGTCGGGAGAGGGGACAAGCACACTGACCAGGAAAACCTTGACGAGACCCAAAGACACACACACACCAACACCCAATCACGAGTCCACCAGTTCACCTTATTAAACACATAACTTACCAAATAAACCAAAAACATAACTTAATTCCGGCTTACTGAGCCTTCTTTATGGGTCCCTCGCCCCACGTTCTCTCTCCAGTGTGTGGTATATAGGCCGCATTTTCTCTTCTATTGGTCCACTGGTCATATATGTTCATGGTGTAAAGGTCAGTACACAGTTTTTATAAGAAGCTGACAATATATTATATATTTCTGCTTAAGATTTCATACACAACCTTGGTTTAGGGGTGATGTATGCTCATTACAGCTGGTGCAGCATTGCGCATTTCAAATGATCTCTCTCTGCTTCTTTTTCTTTTAGTTAAGACTTCAGTTTTTCTTCGGTGTTTCGAATTTTCAATTTTGATGCACTCATCCCCTCAGAAGAGTTGTGATCATGTTTAGCATGCTTAATAAGACCTTCTAAGGGTTCATTTTGTTCAACAGAAGAAAATAATTGGCCTAAAGATACCAGAAACATTGAGGGTTTGGAACTGATCAATAACCCAGAGCAAACACTGCTATATGTAATCAGTTTTTAAACCCTCATCGATGTGAGGAAAATTAGAGGCTGTTTGTGATGTCTGTTTTTTCCAAGCGTCTTGCTCATTGTGTATGACGTATACGGCACAGAAAGGGAACTGAACCTTATATTACAGTGTCTCTCAGTAGAGCAGTATTGACAGCCCTTGTACACAGCTATAACCCTAACAGTCCAGAGATTCAGGGTGGGTCGTGCATCCAGTGGCCCATTTAATAAGGGGTGAGGGGAATGCCAGTGCAGCAACTAAAAAAATGAGGTGGATGGAAAACCCTTGACTCCGAGTGATGGACAAATCTGTTAATGATCATGCCCTGATGACGTACAGTTATGACCCTTTCCAAAGTACAGGCCCACTGGACTGGTGGGATTAAAATGCTGTGTTAAATTGTTCGGTTTTGAGTGCTGATGCAACCAGTATGTCAAAATCTGTATGCTAATTTTTCTTCCCATGAAATACAGAACTTTATGCGTCATACGTTTTTGATAACAGACCAAACGTTACTCTTTGTCGGCTGTACCAGACACTTCTGTTCATGTAATATGCTCTATGATAAGCCTCAGATTTACACACTGTAGCAGGTTAGCCAGGGCTTAACTGAGTTAACCCTAAGGCCACAGCACATAGGACACCTCACTTCTCTAGGCATACCAAAAATCTAAACCATTGTTTTAATGGAGGTATGCACAGCAGCAGTGACTCTCTGCTTCGTCGCACATCCGCTCTCTATGACTCCGAGCACTATTCACTTGCCTAATGCATTACAGAGCACCATGCAGAATTTTCCCATTACTACATTAGATTAAGTCCACACCAGAAATCCACAGTAGTTCACATGTGGCTTGAAGTGTACACAGAGAAAGGCGGCCAATATTTTAGGTAAACAGACAAATGCAAATGGTCAGTTACCTCAGCTAACAAATAATAGCTTAGCTTTTGGGGTTTGATGCCAAATGCTTTCATTGAATTTGTACAACCAGAGTATAAAAATTCACTTAAATCTAGCTTCTGTTGGCTCTCCATGCTGACATTCGATAACTGTTCTCTGCCATGCAACGCTGTGCTGTACGATGCGACACGTCAGGTGTGGAGTGCCTTTTTGCATATAACAAAGAGCTCTACCAACTCAAACTTGGCTCACGTTATTTAAATTATGTTCATTGCTGTAGGTATGATAACATAGGTCAGCATATTCACAATGAAGTGTTTCATAACAGTGGTAACAAATATGGCCGCACCCAGACAGGCTACTCATGAGTTTGCCTTAAAAAGTAACAGTTAAATTTAAGCACTAAAAAATGGCACCCAGAGGACATTAGTTGACAGGAAAGAAGCTTTCTGGGTGGGTTTGACATCATGAGACATGCACATCTCACCAAAATCATCTAGATGATGATCTCCATTGACAGTCATCACTCTTACACTTTATATATATTTACACCTGTGAAATTGTGATGTGACAATAAAAGTGATTTGATTTGATTTGATTTGATTTGATTTGAATGGTTCAAATTTCTCGGCCACAGATGTTGTGATGACTGCTCTTAGCACCACGTCAACGTGGCCAAAGACTGCAAAGGTGCCAAACCGCCATTAAGTGACTCAGATAGGCAGCGGGTCATCTTCAGTAGCGAGTCCCACTTTTGTCTTGGGGTAGACGACGATCTGTGTGTGGAGGCACCGTGGTCAGTGCAAAGATGAAAGATTTGTTGTCACTTGTCATACTTCCAAAAGGTCAGCTGTCACTCAACCTCAACCCCTACTGCAAACAATCTGCAGGAACTGTGTGAGAATATTTAAGCTGCATGGGATGGATTATCACAGGACACCATTAGGAACCTGGCGTCTGGTATGTCGCTTTAGCAAACATGACGGCCTGACGCCATACTGAGAGATGCTATTGCTGTTACGCGTAGCTAAATAAATATTACCCATATCAGCCTAAATTGATCATAATTTATTCTTGCTGGTAACCTAAATCTTCCTTCCCAATAGCATTGCAATCCGACACTTCCTACTGGGTGCAGCTATTCTTTTGATGATGAGTGTAGTTGGTGTAGTGGTAGTGTACGGTTCTAAGAAAAATGAACTTTTATTGTACATGGAGATTCTTCATACCATCATATTACTTAAAACCAGTTCTTTTAAAGAACTATCCATTGAAAAGGTGCTGCTACCTGTAGACTGCACTCGCTTTCCTCTCTTTTCTGTCATTATCTGTGGGCTGAATCAATCATTTTTACAGCATTATCAACACTGTTTTATGTCAAAGGACATTTCTTTCACAATCTGTGCTGGTTAGCATTTAGGTAGGTTGTCGGGTTCTGAAGAGAAATGCTTTACAAAATACCAACGCTCTTTGCTGACTCCTCCGCCTCTGCTCTTCTTTTCTGTGGTGCAAGCAAAATACGTCGCCTAAAAAGTTTTGTTACTCTATTCTCTTTCATTTTACTGCTTTGAAAGGCCATGCACAACTTGTGCCTGAATGCTTTGAAGAATAATAGGAAAAAAAGAGAGAAAAAAAAAGAAGTTAAGTCCTTTTGGCTAACTGTGCTTCCAATTAGCATCTGCTGTTTCGAGTAATGCTACAGCAGAATGTGAATTCTGTCTCCGTGGGGAGAGTAGCGTTTGCAGGGGGAAGAAAGGAATTCATACATGGCCCCTTAATTAAAAGACGATTTACAGTTAGTCGGTGTAAAGAAGTCGCCTTTGATGATGTTTTTGTCAATTAAAACTGAAGACCCCACAAGATAACTCAGCATTCATTACAAGCAGGTTATTCTCAAGGACATCAGTCAGTTCAGCCATGAGAATAGGGGCTGCGGAGGAAGCTGGAGTTAGGGTATAATGTGACTGTTCACGCTTTTGGATTCCATCTCATCTTGAGGGGCATTCATTCATCTTGCCAAGCGCTTCCTGTCGCGCGTGAATTGAGACGTTTGCCTAGACTTATTCTTGCTGTCAGATTCTCTTCTCCTTGTTCCGGCGTGAAATGGACATGCGGTAAGCAGCTTCATTCTTCGCCGTGTGTCCACAAGTAGGTCACAGTCCATTTCCCTCGTTCTGAAGCACCGATACAGCATTTACCTATAAACACTCTCGCCGAGCAAAAGGAGGAAGGCTTGATGAATATTTATCAGCCGGGCAGAAATCTCCACGCGCATGTCTAGGCCTTTATTATTCACTTCATATTGCCTGAGTCTGGTGGAAACTCTCCATCATTGTGGGCTGAGCGTACTTTCAGTGCTTAACAAAAGGAATGTTTTGTTCCTCTGTTCTTCTTATTTTCACTAGCAAAGCACTGTACATGCTGAGCCCGAGGTCACCAACTACTTTGGAACTATGTATTTCAGAGGCATAAAAAGGCATTTTGGTCTTTTAACCTACTCGTCTTCGATAATAACGCGGTTTCACACTGATGTTGTCACATTTAAACATAGTTTTTAGTTTGGACCCAGTCTCTTTGGGATCATTAATCTTCTGGGGCTCTAAGAACGTTTATATGACATATATGACCCATATGTATTAACCCATACATTTTATGTATAAACGTTCAGAAGGTTTTTTTTTTTTTCCAATTTCTCGCTGATGAGTAATTTCCTGAGTGTCCTTCGGTCACACAAAATGTAGATGGACACGCAAATCCACCAATGACAAACGGTGACAGACAGATGGTATGTATCTCAAGCGCTCTTCCCAGGCTCATAACACCGGAGTCACGTTCACTCTCATGTTTAGATGGAATTAAAAGGCGGAGTATACTATATTCCTGGGTTGTGATATCATAAAGACGGGGAAGAATATATAGAAATATCTAGGAGCAACAAATTTGATGTACAGGCATGTTAGCTGTTCTGCTTAAATACTGCATCATTGCTGATACTGCATCTCCAAAAATGCATATTTTTACAGGAGAGGACAAAAAAATCTAATTTAATTTGAATGTAAGTCAAAGGAACCAGACATTTTTCCATGTAATTTCAGGCCATTTCTGTCAGTCCATTCATCATGAAATGTTCATACAGTGTAAACAGCAGCTGATGTGATCAAATGATAAATCAAGATACATATTTTTCATTGGTGTTGATATGCATGTGAGTGAGTCCCCTTTTGTTTAAATTTTTGGGAAAATTATTTTATGGAAACAGCTCTTGGAAACAAGATCAGTGATTTCCATTACTAATAATCAGAACTGGAGTCAATCCTGTAATTCCTAAAATCAGACAGCCCTACTGAAAAGCATACAATCCCACCTCTACCCACATTGAAATATCCAGAGAAAACAAGTAGAGGTAATGAACAGCTATTTTGATAAGCTATTTATCTCTTCCCTTTTAATGATGCAGTTTCTCGGAACTGTCAATCCATTTATTTGGTGTGCAGAGATTATTAATGAGAGTTAAGAATTCATTGATTTTTTTGTTTTCATTTTCTTTGTTACACTTGTCACTTTGTTTCATTGACTAACAATCAATGTGGATTCTGTTCTAAATGTGTGCACACGCTATCGCAATGCATCCAACAATAAAGGCAGCATGGAGCTTTTTCATACAGGGGTAGAAAACATAGCAGCACACAGAAAGCTCGGTGTTACTAATCTGAACATTGACATGTTATTGAAAACCATTTAGCCTTTTATTACACAGTCACTTTGAATATTAATTTGAATATTCATTTTGAAAAAATTGAATTGAAAAAAATTTTTTTGAAACAAACATTATTAATGTGAGTAAAGAAAATGTCTAAAATGTCAAACGGTCATTTAGTGGGTGGAGTGTAGAAATCTTTACCAACCTGTATTAAATTTTAAGATTATAACATTATGATTCTAGGTTTGTTTTTTTCTAGGTAAAACTTGGATATTGTCAAATTCTTGGGTGTATAAATTAAACATTTTTTTTGTTCTCAATATTAAACACCCACATATAGAACTGTTCCTCCTGTTAACATAAATATTACCCAGATTGACTTTGAGTCCATTTCAAGCCATTGAGTGGATCTGGCAGTTAAACACTATGAAGAAAAACATTTACCCCGAGTCAGTGCTCTATCATTCACAGTCAATAGAATCCAAGGCTTTAACACGCAAACTCAAACCACACAGCTTATTCATTCGTCCATTATAGTTCTACTACAGAACGAAGGTATTCAAATGCTGTTGCAGACAGATTGACGTACTGAGGGTTAATTACCGTGATCCTGAAGAAATGTCACTATGCAGACAGGCTAGCTCCTTCATCCCTAGTCCAGCTAATATAATATTTGATAGTTTGTTTTGTAAAACTGAGCCTCTGGGGATTTTTCAATAAGTGCAAACATTTAACACTCAATAGCAGCTTATTATTTGTTACCTTGCTAATTCCATTTTTGGCTTGTGGGAAACACTAAGTCATGCCTTAGGCTGACAGCATAAGAGGGGAGAAAGTGGGAACGGGATGGAAACGCATAAAGTCCTCTTTAACATTATTCATGTTTGGCCCGTAGATTTGTCATCGCACTGACGTGTGCCGCCGTGTGAGCGATCCCCACCAGTGAATATGACCTTCCCTGCGTCTGGTGTAAAAGTAGATTGAAATAGAAAGGCATTAGGATGAAATGGATCAATTTTGAAATCTGCTGTTTTGATGGCAGGGAGGAGGGGTGCCAGACGTTGTTCCTGGTAATATCTTTCACAAAAAAAAAAAAAAAAAAGATTGGTGCGCTCTGCGGCATGACACAGAAGGCTGTCACAGATTGACAGTTTATTTTAGAGACCATTAACTTTACATACACTGCTCCGGAATGAAATATAGAGCAGCTTATAGACGAGACCCTGGAGCACTTTTGCTCAGAATCTCCTTATCACGGCTTATGCAATGCAGGATTGGAAACTCTGGCCTTATTTCGACAACCTCAGCAACTGTAATCTCGCAGCTCAGGGATGTGTGGACATTTTGCTTCGTTCCTTCCTCATCCAAACATATTTGCCTTTTATTTATCAGTCTCACTGAAGTAATCATCACTTACATGGCTGGAAGTATACATGTACCCATCGGTATACCTAAATGAACATGGTTACTTGTTGTAGCTCATGAAACAAAGAAAAACAAAGCAGCGTGAAACAGCAGTCAGGGACACGAGGAAGAAGTTGGCTACTTACTTATTAGATATGTGTTTGAGTTTTCTCATTCCACCTTATATGAAAATGAAGTTGCCTGAAGTACAATAATAAAACTTCTGTTAAAGGTGGAATGGGAATATCCAAACAAGAAGCTGGTTAAAAAAATCTGACCTCACCTGTAGGTACGTTTTTTGCCAACTCTAGCTGACTCTTGCCATCAAAAATAATTTTCATTCACTCAGGTGAAGCCAACAACATAGCAGCTCCTGTGCTTAGCTCTTAGCTTTCACATAATGCCAGCATCTCCAGTTATTGCAAGCAAAAATGGTGCACCTTCACAGCTCTGGAGCCATAGGTGAAGATATTTGGATGGAGGGCGGTATTATTCTAAGTCTTCATTTGAAGTAGAAAGGGGAGTCAAATCTAAACCTAGACAGCCCAGCCAAAAACTTGGCTGGGTTGTCTTATTTCACAGTTTGTGGGTTGTTAAGCACCCCAGATACCCAAATGTATGAGCACAAGCACTGAAAAAGTGAATTTTTCATAATATGTCTTCTTCAAAAGTGGTGTTGAGAGCATAGCTGAAAAGAGCCAGATCTCCAGTTCTGGGCATATTGGGCTGTACAACCTTAGGAGGCAGATCTGGCCTCTTCCTTTCAGTGGTTGCCATAAGTTGGGTATGCGGAAATTAGTACATAGGTGATGTGAAAAATGATTAGCTTGCTTATTATTTTACCTATTTTATGTACATCGGACAGAGCATGTTTTTATGTGCTACACATTGAACAACTGGCGTACACCCTACTTACTCTCATCTCTCTTCTTCTGGGCAAATAAGCTGAGGGTGAGCCGGTGTGATTGTTGATGTTAAGGCCCGTAGATGCAGGGTGAATTTCAACACTCGGCACCCGGCAAAATCTATAATAGTTGATAAAAAAAAATTATAAAAAATATACAAAAAATGTAAAATAAGCTTAAACTTGATAAAACTACATTAGAACACTTTGGGGTTGAGAATTAATTTCTGTAAACTAAAAATTTTTTGCCTAAATTTCAAGCCCCTCTTGAGTAAGCCAGAGGCAACAGTGGCAAGGAAACACTCCCATGAGTAAGGAAGAAACCTCGAGAGGAACCAGGCTCAAGGGCGGAACCCAACCTCCTTAGGTCGAACCCGGATGAGACGAGAAAGACAGAACTAACAGGAGAAGTACTACGTAAGAACTAGAGGGTCTTTACTACATTCAAATGCCTCTGAAGTTCAGATTTCAGCAGGTGCAGTTAAAAGTGCTTAAAGTCCACGCTGGTGAGGTTTATCACTTGTGCAAACTGAAAGCTCATCTATGGAAATAAAAGCAGTGTCGACATCATAAACATGCCACCAGTAGGGTTGCCAGATTTCAGGCATGGCAAAACTGGACGGGATGGGACTGAGAGGGCGGTGCGGGTCAGGAAGAATCCAATCAAGTGTATTTATTATGTCCCCTCATTTTTATGACATCTTTATAAATGATTTAGTTATTAAATTATTGTCTCCTGGTTTTTATAGTTTGTGAGTGCACATTACAGGATAAACTCAACAGTCTAATTTTAGCCTACTGTAAGAAATATAACCATGAGAAAGCAATCTATTGTTGATTCACTGTGTCTTCTGTAGACTAAACGATGCATTAACGGAAGATGCATATTTAATTGCTTTCTGAAAGTAGCAGTAATTGAGAGATAAATGGCTCATTTACCTTTTTATCTGTATTATAAAAACATCAAACCCACAATAACCATAGCTTAGCTTTTGCATCTTGTGACTACATTGCCGACCATACAACATGCCAGTGGTAGGGTTGCCTCATGCATGGCAAAACTGACGGGATGGGGACAGAGGGCGGTGCGTGAGTGAAGAATCCAATCAAGTGTATTTAAAAATCTCTTTTATGTACATCCTGATTTAGTTTATTAAAATTATTGTCTCCCTACAGGATTGTTATGTTGATGCACGAGAAAGTATCTATTGGTTGATATGTAGACTAAACGATGCATTAACGGAAGAGTGAGTGACTTCTGAGTAGCAGTAATTGAGAGATAAATGGCTCATTAAAACCTGTATTATAAACTCCACAACATAGACATCTGTGACTACATGCCGACCTCGACAAACCACTCTACTGAGTGTCTACTTTCGGTGATGAGTGAGTGAGTGAGTGAGAGAACTTCGAACAGCACTTTATCTACTTTCAATCACTTAGAGTGAGACTTGATCAAAACCGGACTGTCCGATCCAAGATCAGAAACCTGGCAACACCATTCATTTTCACTCCATGGGACGGACATAATTGATGCTGTCAGAAGCTGATGTATTAGGCTTTAGCTACTGTGAGTTAAGTTAATGAGGGGCAGTTTCATAAGCTCATCTGACAAAAAATTAGTCACCTGAGACTGAAACGTACCTAATTTGATTTGAAATGGACTGAACAAGTTTCTGTATGTAGAGAACATCAGTGTTTGTGATGCCATTCTTGCATCAAAGAATTGTGCAGTTGGGCCAAATTGGGTGGATGCCCGTACACTGCTCGTAGACCTGAATGACCATATGTTTCCATACACCAGCTACTTCCTTCACACTATGGCCTTTGGCACATTACTTTTTGCCAATCATTAACATCTGCTTTGGAGCCATTTTACACACATGTAACGAGACATTGACTATACTGGACTGCCTCTTCTCAATCTATCAATCCCACCACACACCCCACACTCATTATAGCCCCATCATCCTCATGCAATGCCACCTGCAGGAGCCTGAAGCTACTATCACCCTAAACATGCAAGGTGACTCTCTTTCTACAGACATTTATCTTCTGCATGCAATCTCTGAGCATCAGGCTCTAAATACCATTGTCATTCACAGTGTCAGTAGCAGCGACCTGCAGCTTTTTTCTGGCTTACTTGAGGCAACAAGACCCCACCGCTGACTGGTACAGCTTAACGATGGCGGTGCACCACATTCGGGGCTAGTGGACATAGTCCAGCTTGCAGGCTGCTATGCTAAAGGCTACATCATAGCTAAAGACCATCATATCCTTCTGCTCCCTCAGTAACAATCTTGACTAACATTAACTCAGACTGCAAGTGACTACACAGCAGCAGATGAGCAGCTCAGCCAGTCAGATAAGCGGCTCCTGTTAGCCTGATCTTCCAACAAAATACTGCCGTTATAGATTTTGCCATGAGCAAGACTACTGCTGCATTTCATCCCACAGAACCAAATAGTCTGGCCTACTGGCATGCATGCACACGCTAACGCATGCGCTTATTGACTTAAAGAAACTGATTAATGGTGTTGGCCTTAGGTATCAGTATCCCCACCAGCCTTAATGTTGTACCAATAATGTGGACCTTGGTAACGGAATCGATTCCATTGGTTCACCTCTCTTGTACTCGGAAGTACCGCTGACTGCAGAATTTCAGGAATCTAACAGCCCTGTTAAAAAGTACACAGTCCTGCTTATGCACATTGAGAAATCCAGAGAAAATGAGTAGAGGTGATGGAGTGGGTACATAAAAATAGATTTCCAGTTTGCCTTGTTACCTGAAGCCCACAAAATGCTCACATTCAACATTAGCGGCTACTGAGCTCAACATTCTCACACCACAAATGTTGCCTAAGCAGTGTGTGGCTAATCAGTGCCGTGCAACCTCCTACTGAGTCAGCATGGTGACTGCAGCCACATATTTCCAGCTGATTTAAATCTCCTCAGAGAGAGCACCAGCTTTCATTAGCCGTTGTCATGATATCCCTTGGTCTGACAGATGGCATTGTGGGATATCGGTTTTTATGGCAGGTCATCTTTCATATCCCATTTCTTTTCCAATTTGATGTGAAGTTCTCGGTCCAGTCAAATTCATTTTGCATTTTGAATATTGATTTTCATCTTCTTTTTTTTCTCCTCTGACAGACTCCTAATGCTCCCTTCACTTGGCAGTAGTTTTGACACTCTAATGGTTGTCTTCCTGATTAAAGGCAGACTGAAAGAAAAAAGTAGGAATATATATGCAGCTGAGCCTCAAAATTGATGTATGTGGCTGGGCTGCAAAAATATTGAAGCTGCCAGGAATTAATTGTTTGCATTCGTAAATGACTGAAATGCATAAATCTGTATTTCGTCGCTGTCCAAAGAAAAACCAGTATCTCCAAAATGGCAGGTTTACAGAGGAGGGCAAAAGCCTAATCTGACTTTAATGTAAGTCAATAGAACAAGACATTTTTCCAAGCAATTTTGGGCCATTTCTGCTGATCCATTCATCATGAAATCGGTGTGTTCTAACGATGCATAAAAGTTAAAATCGACAAAAATGAAGATACATGTTTTTCTTTGGACAGTAGCGATTTATAACCAGACAAACATGGCTCATTTTGCCATTATTGGGCTAGCTTTGCAGCTGGCAAGGCGTCTTCCTTGTTTTTATTATCTTTATGAAGGTCTGCCACATGTTAGACTGACCAGATCAACCTCACATGGACAAAAACCGTTGTCATTTGGGAGTTGTGTTGGAAGATCAAAGACATGGCCTCTATATTTATCAGTCAGGGTGACCGGAGAGGAGCAAGCCCACCTGTTCAGTCCAGAAATAGAACTGATTTAATCTATCTGGGCAAAGTAGCACTACAGTGTCATTTTGAATTTGTTACATTTAGCATAATAAAACAATTTCACTTTATTTAATAATGTTTTTTTCTGCCTTAAATTTCATTAGCAAGACCTGTCTAATAAGCTAGGCTGCTGGATCTCTGCTGTAAATTTATTATGAGCAGTCACTTTCTGTATTCGGTAGTTCTCAGTCCTTGTGCCCTGCACATTTCAGAGGTTGTCCTGCTCCCAGTACACATGATGCAACAAATGAATTAATTAAAGGGGACATTTTAAAAAATGTCTTCATAATTCAAAGGTTAAGATGTAAACAAAGTCATTCGGAGTAGTTATTTGTATGTGGCTAATTGCTGAGAAACTTATGACCCAGATTTCTTTGCAGTGGTGGTGACACGAACCGGGGTCTACAGTGTAAATATAGCCATAAGCAGTAAACCTACACATGTCCCCTGAGTTATCAGTTAACAACCCAATAATGTTTTTTGGTTTTTTTTGAGGCGGGGGTCGGGGGGTGCTGTATCTCAGTAAATTTGGTTACCATTGCCACATATCAACAATCTGATTGGTTGGTATTTAACTCATCTGCATAAAGTTCCTCTGGAGGGAGGGACAGCAGAGAGTAAGCAGGATGTTCATGTCTGGTTTCGCAGTCAGTTATACATTATGTGGCCAAAAGTATGTGGACTATTAAACCTATAAGAGCTTTGTGGACATCCCATTCCAAAACCGTGGGTTTCTATAAGGGATAGGCTGCATTTGAGGCTATAACGACATTCCGATTCATTCGATGCTGGAACAGGAAAGGGCCTTCTCCGAACTGTTGCCATTATTATTACCCCTCACTGGTACTAATGGGACAGAGCCCAGAAAAACACTCAGACCAATTATGCCTCCTCCACCAAACTCTACTGTTGGCATTATGCATTTTGGCAGGTAATGTTCTCTTGGCATCCACCAAACCTAGATTTGTCCATCAGTCTGCCAAATAGTAAAGCATAATTCATCTCTCCAAAGAACACATTTCCACCATTCCAGAGCCCATTGGCAGCATCCTGATTTTTTTTTTTTTTGTCCTACACATTCTACTGTATGTCATGGGATCCTATTGTGGCACACTTAAAGTCACGGAGCTCCTTTTACCTGTCAGCAATGGGTGTGGCTAAAACACCTGTACTCAATAAATAAGAGGGTAACAACTATTTTAATAATTTTAATAAACACTGCTTAAAATCTCAGTACTCCAACTCAACACCCTTCCCATGTCCGTGAAATAAATATTCAAATTTGAGTGAGTGAAGTTGAGTGGCTGGTGCTGGAGTGACAGAATGACTCAGTCTAGCCTGTTATTAGCCTGCTAGGCTAACACTAGCATAGTCAGCTTCACTTAAGTCTCCCAGGACCTGTTCAACATTTAACTAATGCTGTTCAATTTGTTGGGTGGTGAACTGAAAACCTTGCTGGTTTATTTTCTGATTATAAAAGTTGCAGCAGGATTCAACTCCGATTTAGTTCTGCTCCATCTCATCTGCTCAGTCTGTTTCTCTAAAGTCCCATTCTCTAAAGTTAAAAGCACAGCATGCAGTTATGGGGGAAGGGTGGGTGTGGAAGGCAAAGGGGAATATGCATATTCATACATCTTTGCATCTTAATGATTGTCAAGGTTTAGGGCTGTTTCTGTACCAATTTATGTAGTTTCCTGAGCATAACAGTAAAACATACAATTATGTAACTCTGTTATCTATTATCCCATCTAGATTCCCTTTTATATTTTAAATAAAGACCTAATGTATAGCTCTTATCCAAACTGCCTTTGGGAATTACAGTGATGAACTTGTGAGTATTGCTGCAAAACATCTGCAGCTTGGAAGGCTCTGGCCAGGCACCTGTTTCAGAACCAAGTAACCAGGCAAAAGCAGACCTCTGGTGTCGTTTCCAATATGTTGCATTAGGAGTAACATATCAATTTCAGTTCCAGATCTGAGGCTTTCTTTGCCAAATTAATTTAATAAGTAAGACCTTTCATAATAAGCCTGCTCATTGCTTTGTTGCCATGAATTTATGACAGGCAGTCACTTTTAGTTATGCCATCTAGACAATTGGCCCAGAGTATCTTTAAGCCCTCATTCATACTGCCTTCAGGAATTATAGTTATGAACTTGTGAACACTGCTGTGAAACATTTGCATTAAGAGGGCTTTTTCTTGGCTCCCTTTTCCATGGGCAGGAATCAAGTAACCAAGCAAATCAGAATTGAAAATGAAAAGTTGGCAGTTACAACAATACAGGCTGGCTTCAGCGTACTGTCAGCTTTTCTATCCAAGGCTTGGAGAGCAGTGTGCTTCTCTGAGGGACAGTAGGGGGGTTGAAGACAGGCAAAGCTACTGGCTGGGGGGAGTTCAGGGCTAACGGTGCATGAAAGCGGGGGGTCCAGGCAGCTCTCCTGCAGTGCCAGAGAGACGCTGTTGATCAGAGAGGCGCTGAAGCACAGGCAGCACTGCGCTTGACTGCCTGCCAAAAGTCAGGGCCTAGGATCAGGTCTTCCGTATCATTGGGTGGAATGAAGCGGAACTACAGATGACTGGTCAACACCAGCAAACAAAGCGCTGGATGAGATGTTCTCCTGACCTAGGAGTGGTCTCAGCAAGTTGTTGACAGGATGTATTTTTGATAGGTAGGGCCAGGCATGAGCTACCTTACACCTTGCATTGTTTACACTCTCAAAACAAAAGGTGCTTAAAGGGTTCTGTGGTGTGGGGCCATAAAAGAACCAGTTCATCTTCACATTTCAAAGGGTGATTCTTTAAAATAAACATTTTTGTAAATGAGACACATGTGGAAATGTCTGTTCTGTCCAATCATTTCTGACCATTTGTGACTTGGGCCTGGGCTGGGGCCTATGGTTCATGGTATAGCACTTCCTTGTTGGTGTGTTATTACAAAAGTGAGATGTCTGGATTCGTCTGAAGAACAGGCTGCAAAAAAAAAATCTCACCCTCTTTAATGGAAGTGTTTTAGACAGAGACCAACAATGTGGTGCTCTGCAAGTTTCGCAAATTGGAAGTGGCTTATCACAGCAGTACAACTGCTATGCACAGACAACTTGAGTTGCAAGGACTCCGGAGCGCTTTGTCAAGACAGCAGCAAGTCAGACCATAAAGGGCATCAGACATGCAGCATTGCGCTATATAATGTAGTTTCTAAAAAAAACGAGAACATCACCCGATTCGCCAAGATTAATGAGAACAATAACATGAAAAGCAAGCTTTAAAGTTATAAAATAAAGTAAAAACATTAATGATGATTTTTAGATGAAGATAGTCATAGACCACTTAAGTTTCACGTAAAGGTAATGCCTTTTAAAACTCATAGGCTGTAGTATGCGGTACAATAACAAGTTTTGACATATAGTGTACCGTATTAATACAGTCACATGACCAGTTACCTCACATTTACCTCAGAGCTGTTATTACTGTATCCGCTGTTCAGAGCTAGCTGCTGCTAACACTGCTCAGTTCATGTGAGATATGTTTAGCCTAGCTGTTAGCTAGCTTTGGCTATCTCACTCTAAAACTGAACCTCTTAGGTAAGTTCATCTTTTATTAATCTTCAGATCTGTATATTTTACTTTCCGATGCTCATACTCATGTAAGCATACATACCACAATCACTATACTCAAATTTATACTCAGAGTTTGCTTCATTTTGCTTCCTATTTTGTCACCCGTCGCCATTTTCTTTAGCTAAAGCTGGCTGAGAGCTGGTGATACCGCAGTGCATGATGGAATGCAGTGCACTCTGAAGATAGCTCCCTCTCTATGCTAGAAACTCTGACTGGAGTAGTACACCATCAGGGTATCTTCAGTGCACTACACATTTTCAGTTTGGTGCATACTACACATCACTTTTAGGTCGATTTAGTATGTGAGTAGTATGCAGTATGCCATTTTGAATACAGCCACCATATATGTTAGCAGACTAAAAACACAATTGATGGCAAGTCAGAGTTTTTAGAACGTTTTAGCGGCCTATTAGACTTCACCTTCAATAATTTGCCAAACTGAGAGCTCCCTCATTAACAGTAGTCCCATTTAAATAAACATCTCAGTAATATAATAACAAAATGAGTAACAGAAAACTGTGCCTCCAGTTTCTCCTTATTTTATAACCTGAAGACTAACTTCTCCTTAATCCTCAAATTTATGGTAAGTTTAGTGACTAGTAGTGAGTATTTTTGGTGAGGGACAAAATATAAGGAAGAAGGAAGTGAAATATTTGGAGCATATCTCTTACAAGACAGAGTCCTCATTATGTTGTTGGACAGCATGAGGTAAGTTGAATGGACCCATTTTATTGCTACTTAGCCACACAACTTGTCGTTAGCGTTCAGATGTGTGGTGGCCGTCCCATAATGCTGATGGGAACCTCCATGCGATGATTTGATTCAGGGCATTTGAGGTAATTTGGGGGAATCGCTTGGGTTCTTAATCCTTTGTGAATCATGAATCAGCCAGTCAAATCAAGTTACATTGCTAGACCTGCCCTGGTAAATCTAATCCAGTTGAAACAGGGCTTAAGGCACCTAAAACGTGTAATTGTGCTTCATAAAACAGTGCAGTTTTCCTGTGTGGGGCTCTTGCTTTAGAAATTCACAGTCTTTTGTCCTCATCTTTATAGATAGATAGATAGATAGATAGATAGATAGATAGATTCAAGTTCATGTGACTGCAAGTAATCCAAAACTATTGGAAAATGATCAGATTACATTAGTATAATATTCTATAGGATTAGGCTACGTGTGTGTGTGTGTGTGTGTGTGTGTGTGTGTGTGTGTGTGTGTGTGTGTGTGTTACGTGTGCACTTTGTCACAAAGCTGACAAGTTGACAAAAGCACTAATTATAATTGAGGACGTCTGCTGGAATAAGCCTCTACAAATATGGAAGTCAGTTGCCATTACGAGTTGTGTAGGTGTCTTGTAGCCTCCTGATCACTGCTGTACGGTAAAGTGTCTCCACCAGTGTGTTTAATTGCCTTTGTGCTGTCTTCTGGGTATAGTGAAGGGGCCCATGTGCACAGGGTAGCAGAGGGAAAGCGGGTGGCGCATATGGGTGCTCTGAGAGATTAGGCAGTTGATGAGGCAAGTGTAGGCTGTTAACTGCAGCAGAAGGGGAAGCTGCGAGCAACCCAGCTTTAGGAAGCTCCTTCCACAAGACAGAACAACAGGCGTGAAATGTGACTTAGACTTCCGCACAGACTGCTGGCCCAGTTTACATGGCTTTCCAGGCCAGGGTGAATAGAGATGCTCATTCGGAGTTAGTCAGCCCTGAACTGACTGGTGTGACTGTAACACGTCATTATTTATCATTACAGTTG
This sequence comes from Prochilodus magdalenae, assembly GCA_024036415.1. Lineage (NCBI taxonomy): Eukaryota > Metazoa > Chordata > Actinopteri > Characiformes > Prochilodontidae > Prochilodus > Prochilodus magdalenae. The sequence goes on from JAMWET010004918.1 coordinate 397,165, forward strand.
CTCTACTATGTAGGGATTCATAGCTAGAGCTTCATACCTTGTTCACTCAGGCTATGTACAGATTAGAGCAGAAAGGCTTTATGACACAAGACTGTATCACCGGTCTGGTGAAGTCAAGGTCATTGCAAGTCTTCTTTCATGTATCATATGATCCATCTTTTAATAAAGTGTTCACTGCTCAAGGTAGATGGGGAAAAATTGTTAACCTTACCCTTGCCTTCTTCGATTGATTGACTCTCTTCAGACTTGATCTTGGCATATTTCAGCCTAGCCACCTTGTCCTGTTACTCAGTGGACAAAAATATTAGTCACCTGTGGCTAAAATGTACCTAATAGCGTGTAATACCTCCACAAGCACAAAGAACAGCTGGGATTCTTTTTGGCATGGACTGGACAGGTTTCTGGATGTAGGCCACATCGTTGTTCCGTCACTCCTGCATCAAAGCATTGTGCAGTTGGGCCAGATTTGGGGGATGCCTTCCCTGGAAATATTCTGAGGAGTATTCTTTGTAGACTTCTGGTAGACCTGTATGACCATACACTTCCATACATCTACAAACTCAGCTCCTTCCCTCACACTATAGTCTTTGGCACACCCAAATGCAATCCCTCCTTTTAGTCAATCATTAACATGTCATCCCATTTTCCACACACTGAACTAGACATGTGCTAGACCACCTCTTTTCAATCTATAAATCCCGTCACACACCTGCAGGCATTTATAGCTCCAGCTGCAGGAGCCTGAAGTAGCTATCACCTTAAACATGCAAGGTGACTACTTTCTTGTCTGGTGAGCTTGTGATTAAACAGATGAAACAAAAATAAAATCAATCAGCTGATAAAGCTGCCAGAACTGCATTTCACCCCACCAACACGGCTGAGACAGCATGTGAATGTGCGACCCACATATGTGCAATCCCCTTTGGACTTCTTTGTTAGTTTACTCCTTATGACCTGTATGGCTTAATAAGATTACGAAGTGTGGGTGCAAGTGTCTACATCACTAGTAGACCTGATACTACATATTGTAGTAGACATGATTGATGGCTATGATATACGTTTGGAGTGGTCTCTCAAGGCCAAGAATTTTTGGGCAGAATTGTAAAAATGTTAGAAATCGATGAAAAAGATTTCTACACAAAGATATAGTTTTTGATAAAATGCACAACATACCATTGAGATTATATATATATATATATATATATATATATATATATATATATATATATATATATATATATATATATATATATATATATATATATATAGAAATTAATATTACTGGTGTGTTTTTATTTTGCTTAAACAATTTTTTAAAATGTTTTCATCTGCCAGTGGTTTTACTGCAGCGGGTGTGGCCATACAAAGAGCATATCAGGAGGTGCCATGCACCATGTTGGAAAGACTATTGTTAGTGCTGTGGGAGTTGTGTGTGTGCATTATCCCTGCAGTGTTTCCCTCTGGGTTGTCACCACGATGCTACAATATGAGGAAAGCTATAGGTGTGCTATCCATTGGCACAGTCTCTTTGTTGAGCTCTCACTCCTCCTTTTTCACTGTTCATTCCCCAGTATCAGCTCAATGCAGAGTCACAATTAACACAAGCACTGTCCTAGTTAATCTGTCTGCAAACTCTGCAGGCTTGGCTGTCATGTAGCTATAGTCATGACACAGCATTGGCTACAGGGTTTTAGACATTAATTAAGAAAAAAATGGAATCATACACTGAATCCACTGAGAAAGCAGTTGCTACTAATTTACCAACACTTTTCTAGCAATAACTACACTGGCCATGATTTCACAATAAGAGTCCCATATGATTCTACTGTCAATTATATCATATTTATATAAACATATAAAATACAGTAATATAATATGATATATAATATTATATAACCCACCTTGTTGTTGTTGTAGTGGTTGGTGTTATAAGAAGAATTGCCAAGAGTTAGAGAAAACTTGATGATAATATAGTATATGTAGTAGAAATGTATATTTAATAAGAGGCACTGTTGTTCCCTGCTTTTGAACAGGAACACCCTTGGGGAAGACCACCTGGCTAATGTTTCCCATGTAATTTGAGACCCTTGGCATGATATGGTATGATATTATAATATGGCACACCTGTACTCTAGTAAGCAAAGCTTCTGCTGTATTGTGTCCCCTGCAAGGTCAGCTTGATGATTTGTCCCGTAGTACGTGCATCTTTTATACTGCCTCAAGTCAACAATCTTCAGCCATATTTACAGCATTTCATTTGCGGCGGTCATCTTCATGTAGCAGACACCCACATCTCGCTTTTCCCTGTGTTTCCCAGATAAGCGTTTAACCTTCCGTATAGACGGAAATGTATTTGCTGTTTATAGAAAGTTGACATTATCATTCAAGTAATGTTTGACCTCAGTGCGGTTCTTTTCCACTTTACGAAACCACAGTTGTTCTCGCAGAGCATCATTTGTATGCCTGAGTCTCAGCCCACTTCATTCTAAGTCTGTCCATCGCGTGTCAATCAATTGACAAAAGCGTAGAAAGGCTGAGAAGTGAAAGCCTGTGTTCTCATTCATTGCGCTTTCAAATGACTCTATAATCACATATTAAAGGATCTGTCATCTTTGCAGTCTTTCAAAGGCCATGAGTAATATTTGTTATTCAAATTCCCCAAAAGCGGGTAAATTTATTTGTCGCCGTTTTGTGCCGAACAGATTTTTTTTGTTATTGCCAAGAATAAGTCGCTAAATTGTTTGGCACGGCTGTTTTTATTTTTTTGGACTGTATCCCTCCATTAGTATTTCCACAAGACTTGCGCTTGAACCGGGGTCAGCCTCTGACGATGACTCCCATCTCTTCGAGTTCTGAGTCACAGTGTGAATAGGAAAGGCTTTCTGTTCAGTGTGTGGGTAGTTCATTTAGCATTTGCATAGAGGAATATTAATAGGGGCCAGGGCAAACTTCTGAGAACTGTTTTCATTTTAAAATTGGCTCCTCCGCCGAAGTGTTTTCAGAGAGCTAGCCAAACTTCAAATAATTAATCGCTTGTAAATAATTCATGATGAGGAAACATGGAGCGATTGTAGTGTTGTGAAGTCTTTGTCTGCTGCTAAGATAAGGCCAGAAAGATTCTCTGGAGGTGGTAGCAGCAATTTCGATTTCAGACCGCGAGAAAAGCAAGGGCAGATGCATTTCTGCGAGTTCATTTCTATGCTCTGTCTGAATAGAAGTCCTAGTTGTAATTCTTTCACTCATAGTGGGTGATGCCTTAAATGTGATTGTACCTGAGCAAGTTTAGGGCTTAAAGCAGGTTACTGTCATTTGCACTGTTGGGATAATTACACCAGCTGAAATTAGAAGCTCAAGCTGATGTTAAAATGGTACATTTAAAGTGCATAATATGGCCAAAAGTATGCAGACACCTGACCAACACATCTCTATGAGCTTGCAAGACACCCCATTCCAAACCACTGGCACTAATTTAGAGTTTCCCCCTACTTAGCTTCGGCTCTTCTGGTCTATCTACAGGAGTTTGTGCCTGTTCAGTCAATAGAGCATTTGTGGAGCCAGATTTGTCCACTAGACTGCCAGAAAGTGCAGCATGATTCATCACTCCAGAGAACATCTTTCCACTACTATACACCACTTCAGCCAACTCTTGGCTTTACGCATAGTGATTTTAGGCATGTGTGCAGCTGCTAGGCCATGTAAACCCAATTTTACAAAGTTCCCAGCACACAATTCTCATGCTTAAGTTGCTTCCAGAGGAAATTTGGATCTCTATTTTGAGTGGTCCTGAGCCTTAGTGCTCAGAGAGTTTGTGTGATGTGCCAGTAATTAGGAGTAAAGTCTGTATACTTTTGGCTATACGTTGTATTGGTTCAGTTTGGATTAATAAGAATTATGCTTGTTTATTGTTCATTTAGCTATGATTTTTTCTGTTTTAAATTTGTATTGGTGAATGCTATATTGTGGGGCAGGGGGATGATGTACTCTGCCTATTAAATTTAACATTGACAGGTCTTGCACCTTTTTCCCCTAAACGAAAGAAATATGTCCAGTGCCAAGAGCAGGCACAGATAGATTGATCCCATGGAGGCCTTGTGCCCCTACTCTATTGCCGTCAGACTGTGAAATGCCCTCTTGGACAACAAGTACAATGATTGTGGTGCAATGCCAGCTACCTATTGAGAAGTAAGCCCAATCTGGAAGCATCACTAATGTCTCTTTAAGAAACCCTTATGTTGCAATTGTGGTTATATTGAATGCAGCATTGACAATGCACAATATATAGTAAGAGTAAGAGATGCTAATAATGTGCTAAATCAAGTCTGTGTTATGGTAAAAACAGGCTCTCTGGATCCCTTAAATAGAATTATAACTTAGGGGTTCATAGAGATGGCACAGTAGGCAATGCTACAGTCTTGAATGCTGATAAGGGTTCAAATCCCTGCTTAGGCAGCAGTTATAAGGCTGCCTGCCAACCGACATGATTAGACTATCTTTCTTGTGTCCGAGGGACACTGCAAGTTAAAATCATGTTCAGGTTGCCTTGTTTTTTATTGAGTTCCTGTGCCTCAAATGTGCATGTAATTATCGATCTTCTCATAATAAGTAAGAACAATAGTATTAATTTGCTTTCTTGAAAACAGTGTGACAGTCAGGGTGAAAAGTCAGTGCGAGTACGAGGTATGGGTTTAAACAACTCTGCGTGATGCTGCTACTGCTGAGGATCTGCACAAAAGGAAATTGCTAATGGGGCAATATGTGATACCATAATAGCAATTGTGTTAATGGGATGCGATGGGCTTTTATTGTGCTCCACGCAGAAATGGGTAAAGCCCTCCAAGGGCCCCAGGGCTATTTGACCCTCAGCTTAATTGAATCCCCAAGACATCCTCATCCACGTTTTTACATGGAACAAAAGTCTCTTTTTAATGTGTGAATTAAAAATTAATATTGGGCTCATAAAATATAAACAAACAGCTTGAACAGGGTGCAATCATTGTTACTTAAAAGCTGGGACTCATGTTTCTTGTAATGGGGTTATGGAATAACTGAGGTTTGGGAAAAGACTGTGCCTGTAACTTCTCCTTCTCACTCTTATAAGTGGTCCTATAAGTACCACTGCTCATGTGCAATGAGTGGTTACATCACATTACATGCTTTGGAGGTGGACAAGAGTGACTACATTTCAAAAAGTACACCACAGGAAAGCCAGAAGTGTGTCATGCTACATGCGATTTGATGTGGTGATTTGTGGGTATATGAATAGAGACATGAAGTAACAAGGTGAAAAAGATTTCAGGTTGACTTTATGACTACAATTTGTAGAGCAGCTCCTGTGGTGTTCTAACTGTGGGCAGGCGACACTCTTCTCTAAGAAAGTGGTATAACCCTGTCAACCAAACTATAGGGCTGTTTAATTAGAAAAGAAAGGGAGAACATGAGAGCTATTATTCCCACCTCAAGTATCAGAAGACTGGATGCATGGTACTGCTTATGAGGAGCACTCATACTTGCACATCATCCCTGTCCAATGAAAAACAAATATCTCAGAAATGTTAACAGGAGAGGGCAAAAACCTAATTACATTTTAATGTAAGTTAATGGAACCAGACTTCTTTCCAACCAATTTTGGGTCATTTCTGTTGGACCATTCCTCATGAAATTTTCAAACAGTGTAAACAGCAGCTTGTGTAAATGATGCATAATGATGCATAAAAGTAAAAATGGACAAAAAAGGAGAAAGATGATATTTAAAATGATATGCTCATCTCATAATGCATCTGTGGTATGCCTAGCTTTTATGATATATAAGAGCTTTGCCCTAAACATTTGGATTAGCATTTGATCTTTTGAAATGTACCCATACATAGACCCCTCAGCTGTAGCTTCAGTGGCCGTGTGGAAAGTGGTGCAGTTGGCTGTGAGGTTAGGCGACGCAAATGCCTTGCATAAATACAGGGGTTGGACAATGAAACTGAAACACCTGTCATTTTAGTGTGGGAGGTCTCATGGCTAAATTGGACCAGCCTGGTGGCCAATCTTCATTAATTGCACATTGCACCAGTAAGAGCAGAGTGTGAAGGTTCAGTTAGCAGGTAAGAGCACAGTTCTGCTCAAAATACTGCAATGCACACAGCATTATGGGTGACATACCAGAGTTCAAAAGAGGACAAACTGTTGGTGCACGTCTTGCTGGCGCATCTGTGACCAAGACAGCAAGTCTTTGTGATGTATCAAGAGCCACGGTATCCAGGGTAATGTCAGCATACCACCAAGAAGGACGAACCTCCACCAGCATCACGTAGTGACCTGGCCACTATCCTGCAAGAAGAATGGCTTAAACTCCCTCTGACCACTGTGCAGGACTTGTATATGTCATTCCCAAGACCAACTGACGCTGTATTGGCCGCAAAAAGAGGCCCTACACCATACTAATAAATGATTGTGGTCTAAAACCAGGTGTTTCAGTTTCATTGTCCAACCCCTGCATATAATGCATTCAACTACCAGTTAGAAAGTATTTATTTCAGACGTTTTCCATGTATTAACTATTACTGCAAATCTAAAGCCTTTAGGTCACAATTTATGTGGCTAAATCCTAAAAATATAAATATGGACATGACAAACGAGTACTTGAGTTCTCAAATAAATCAGGACAGCTCTATCCAGGTTTGATATATGCAGAGGTTATTACATCTGTTTCCATTCTAGAATAAGCCCCTACATAGTAGTATTTTAATTCAACATATTGTGATCGTTTTGGGCGAGACTTGAGTTTAGGAGAGGAACAACAACTCTAAGAACTTGGACTAGAGTTCTGGGCAGCTGCTGCCTGGATCTAGAGGGCTGGAACCCCCATTTTTTGGGAACTGATAGAACCAAGGAACCAGGAAAGGGCAGTGGTGGTGGGTACCGTGAAAACACATGCTCATAAAAAGTGACGGTCAACTGAAGGAAGAGATAGGATAGCATAGAGTATTCGACTGGACGGAGGAGGTAGTTTCAGGCATGGTCCTCTCTACCAAATTTTTGTTATTGCAGAATTCCATGAAAAATATCACTATTGTTGATGTATCTCTGTCCTGTGAAGGACTGGCAGCCTGTCCTGTCCAGGGTTTTTTCTCTTCCCCCAGTGAAATCCGGCATAGGCTCCAGCACAATGACCCTCTAAAAAGAGCTCCAGAAGATGAGTGAGTAAGTGAGTGTTAATGCATCATCTGATAAGTTTAGGCTATTTGGTTCTTCTCGACCATTTGGTGCCTATTCCGGTCATAAGGCCAGGCATAAGGCTTGGATTCTCCAAATTCCTGGATGTGCAGGTATTGGCTGATACATACTACAAATTATACAGCTCTGGAATGAGGAGAGCTTTGGAAATATCAACACATTCACAAATATCAGCTTACCTCTATGATACTATTCTGAGTAGTACGTATTCCAACAGAAGTCTTTTCTAAGTAAAATGTTTCCACCCAGTAAAAGGTACAGCTCTTTAAAGCGAATTGTCTTTGTTGCACTGCACTGTAGAGATTGTACTCTGCGTAGCGCTTTGTTTCTGCTGCACCTGTAGGAAATCGGAGAATGATGAGTGAGCTGAATCGTTGTTGGTCGTAAACTGTCAATAGCAGGGAACTAATCAGTGAGTCATGCCAATATCAAAGCGCCTTCCCCCCTGCAGGTGAGATGACTCATACATCGCCTTTGATTCTCCAGATAGGTGTGTGTGTGTGTGTGTGTGTGTGTGTGTGTGCGGTGTTCTGTCTCTCTTTACATCAACTGGTAAATTGCAGAAATGCCTTCTGTTGGTTCTGTAGCAAAAGGCTCACTAAAAGCATTTTACTCTGCTGTAGAGCTGACGCTAGCAAGCCACATACGCAGTTTGGAGCTCCTGAATATGCGTACAGTAGGGAAAAAAGAAGAAACAAAACTAATCCCTTTTTTGGCTGCATTTATCTGTCAGTGTGTGGTTTCAATCACACTAATCAATGGAAATTGCTCTCCAACTTTTCTCTTTCACATTATTTCTCACTATTACTATTTCATGTTTTATTCAGTATTTACATAATAGCATGCATGCAGCTCTAACAAGAGGAAAATATTCCTATTTCCGTCGGGCATATTTGCATTTTCTCTTAGCTGTAAACAGCTGTAGTTGTTGTTTGTTGATGTGAAAGGAATAAGACTCTATGATGCGGTCGTAAAAGGGAAAGAAATGTAAATAGTGGCAATACAGTGGGAACAGTTACACAACCTAACACTTGTGTAAATATCAGCTCAGATGGTAGATATTTATTTCCACATACACACATTTTTGATGTGAAGTATGTTTGGACTCAGTGTAGTAATTGAGGTTTGGAGTTTTACAATACACTGCTGCACTACACGAAACAAACAGTCAAGGATATTTTGCCTGACGTGGGCCAGCACACACCAGTCCACAGTACCAGTATCTCTACATGTTACTCTTTGGTGTGCCCAACCTTTTTCTGGTGCACCGGCTTTTCTGCTGCTGCTATATCTGGTTCAGTTCAACATCATTCTACACACTTTCTCTCCACTTTTACCCTGGTGGTTGCCCAACAACTCTTTAAAGAACTGGAGTCCAGGTCCTCAAGCATGGCATTCACTGAATATAAACCACTGCCAAGCTTTGCTGGAGCTACGAGAGGCGAACAGGTCCCATAAAGTTTGCACAGCTGTGAGTATCACTGTATCAGTATGATTATTCACTGTTGATAATAATGATACCACTTTAGAATAAGACCTTTATAAAGTGTTTATGAAAAAGAGTTTCTAGATGGATATTGATTAGATCATAAACACCATAAACTCATTAATAAGCAGTTACAACACATGAATAAGAGGGGCAACAGGGACTTGTTGTTAGTCTAACAGTGAACCCACATCATTTTACAGTGTTCAGTTTTGATGTTTACGGATCTTACTTTGTCTTTTGCATCAAGACGTATTCATATTCATCATATGGGGAAGCTCACCTTTGTTCTTTTTATTAATGTGTCATAACTGCTTATTAATACTTTGTAAGGCATTTATAACCATTAGTAAACCAATTGTAAGCTATTTATAAATTATTTATAAATAATTTAAACCATATTTTACAAAAAATATGCATTTATATAAATATTGTATTTAAATAGTGTATTTCACAAAAATCTTTATTAGGCTGTGTTTATCGTGCATTTATCACACTAAATAAATAGTAAATACATAAGCATGATTTCTTTCTGATTAATAAACAGTTTTATTGTTGATAATAAACATATCTTTGTTGAATAGCATGGCAGCATGTTGTATATGCAGTGGCTGTGGGATTCATAGCTTGTTTACTCCTGAATGCTGCAGACTTGCTGAAAGACACACACATACATAACCGCATGCACATATTGATGCTGTCCAAAGAAAAACTTTCCAAAAGTCTCTCCAAAATAGCAACTTTACAGGAGAAAGCAACAACCTGGTTTCATTTTAATGTAAGTCAATGGAACGACACTTTCCTCTAAGCAATTTTGATTTGTAGTTAGGTGATGTGTAAAAGGAAAAATCAACAGAAATGGAGATGCGGTTTTCTCTGGACAGTGATGATATATAATATATACTATCACACAGATATTACATTGTCAAATTATTATTATTATTATTATTATTATTATTATTATTATTATTATTATTATTATTATTATTATTGTTGTTATTATTATTCAATAGGTGGTAAATGATTGTCTGTTTGCATATATTAATGTGGTAAAGATCAGTGATATATTATAAGATATAAGATTACTCACTGCAAAATTCAGAATGTAATAATTTGCTGATATCAGCCAATAAACATGCCAGTAGGGAGAATACTGTCACCTCTTTTTCCACTTTCAAGCACAAGGGAGGGTAGAATCTAACGTGTATTTAGGAGTGACAGTACGATGTCATGACAGTATGAGGATCTATGAATTTGTGGATGACTTAAAAATGTATTTTACTGTCTGGGTACTGGACGTTGGAGTTATGCATAAAATCCACACAAATTTACAAATCTAATATATTTATTATCATCTGGATAATGGATCCAAACTAAACACAGAAGCATTATTTCTTACAGCCTGCCATCAAATGATCCAGCCAGTCAGTGGTCCCGAATCAAACGATCCAGTCCGGTGGGTGGAACCCCATTCCAAAATATGTTAGCGGCACACTTCTTTAAAAATGTGTTTAAATATTACAGCAGTGCTCCTCTGCTCTTCTCTTATGCCATTCCAGGGAAAAGCGAGCAGTCCTCAGCCTGTCAGGCTAGAGTCTATGGCACTGGCAAGTCCGCAAGTAAAATGACTGCACGCAGACACCTAAAAAGACAAACTGTCCGCCCTTGTCTCAGGAGCCATCTCCTTCTCCACTGTCTGCCCGCAGTGACGCCCTTATCAGCACCATCTCAGCACCTTCCTGTCGGGCTGGCCTGCTGTTGGGACGTGATGCTGTTTTTCTCCATTGATTATGACTTGTGGGGCGGATGCAGCAGAGCTATGTGTGCTGGAAAGGTTGGAGGCCTGCCTGAAACTCATGTCCATTCTCCACACTGTAATGCATTATTCAGCCTGTTTCACACGACTGCTGTTTCTTTCCTCGCGCATACGTTTCCGAACGGACTGGGACCACAAACCGTAGCGCCTGTCAAGATTTACACGGCTGTGGTAATTAAAATCATAATGCGCTGCTCGAGACTAAAATATGCCTGAAAAACGAGCATTTAATTACCGATATAATCCATCAAGTCAGCAAGGAAGTTTTGACAACAAGTATAATGACTGAACATGAGCCAAAGTGCCCTTCGCATGTGACCAGGAAAGACTGAACATGAGTGTAAGAAAATGAATAAATAAAAATAACCAATACATGACATGCAAAGTTAAGATTTCCTCAGCAGTACTGTTCACCGTATCACTTTTAAAGAACAGAACCTCATCTGCTCAATTTCCACATCATTAACTCAATACACAGCTTACAGTAATGATCTCTGTGACCTTGCTTATTGCGCTCTGTTAGCACCTCAGTGCAATGCATAGTGTTGATTGCAATCGCAGCGCATGATCAAAGCTTGCTGAATTAAGTGTGTTTCTGCTCTATACGTTTACCCTACAGTCAGGGTGCTCTTTACAGCAAACTGCATGCAAATCTTTCTATATAGCGACTTGTAGGAACTCCCCAGCGACTACAGTACTGAAAACAGGTCCCTGCTGTGTACACTGCATTACATTTACATTTAAGGCATTTAGCAGACGCTCTTATCCAGAGCGACTTACAACCGTGCTTAGTGTTCCGTTGGATAATATTCCAGCTAGTACAGGAAGTTTAGAGCCTAAAACTCACCACGAGCTCAGACACTGCCCGAACAGGGGGCCAGTGCTGGTACCTAGAGATTAATACACAGACAAAGTAAGTAAACCATTACCTGGCAACCCCAGCCCAGTGCTCATTCCTATAGGAGAAATGTATGTACGGCCTCATGAAACAAAGATGCTAACAGGTTGTAAATTCTGTAATAATCCTTCCAAACAGGGGAACCTGCTTTTCAAGTAAGTTTGCTGAAGGAGGCAGTATATGCAACTGTGTTTTTGAATGCGCTTTAAAACAATGCACAATTTCCAAAAGTCAAAACAGTATGGTGATGTTTTAATACTATGCGTTTTTTTATACAGTTAAAACCTCAAAAATTGCCTAAAAATACAGTGCCCCTCACAATCACCACCACCCCTGGTAAAGATTAGTCAAAGAGGGTTAAAGGAAATGTTTGTGGATTAGCTTAATCTCACACTGAGAAAAAATACACATCCAAATCCTTTTAATTAAAGTGATTTTATTTTGACAGAAAAATAGTTATTCTTTTCAATTAATTTTCATTTTGATAAATTTTTGAATTATGTGCCACTAATGTCCTGGCTGGTTATGGATTCCATGATCCCGTATACCCTAACAAGGTGGTCAGGGCCTTTGGAGGAAAAACACAACATCACAGACCCTCCATCATACTTGGAAGTGGGCATTGGCTTCGTTTCAGTACAGTCGTCCTGCTTTTAATGCCAAAGCCAGCTTGAGAGTTTGTTGCCAGAAAGCCAATTTAGCTTCATCTAAAGAGACACAGTTCCAGTTAAAGTTTACAAACTCCAGTCGCTTACATTAAGCAGCAGAAAAGGCTTTTTTCTCTCAGCATGCCTTCCGAATAATCTGCTGGCATGGAGGTTGCATCTGATGGTAGATTTGGAGACTTGGTAACCCCAACAGTGATCCCAGGGGATTTTGTGCCTTTCTTACTCACTCCTCCTCACTTTGAATGTTACCTTCAGTAGATATCTCTGCAACACCACACATAGATCACAGACAGCATCAAAACTGTTTTGTGTTTTTACAATCTGTTGATTATTTTAGTGAACATTAAAATGCACATATTGCTCCCTCCATCCTAGTGGTGCCCATGGAATAAATTCCAGTAGTACATGCTATGTAGATTGGTCACAATCTGTAAGAAGAAGGGAAGGGTGGGTCCTAAAAAGAGCAGTAGAATCAAGACCTCCTGTGTGTCTTACTCTCTGCTGATGGTACAGTGTGTTACATATTTATTCTGAGATTTTAAAGGTTATCAGATTATATTGGAGTCGTAATAGGTAGGGTGTTTATGCTATGGTAATAGTAACTACAGATGTCAAATAGAACTAATGTGATGAGCTGTCCAAATGAAACCATGTGCCCTACCACAAATTCCAAGCATTTTGAGTTTTTTCCTCATAAATAAATACTCCTCATGTTACTGTGTCATGTCATCATGTTCTTCTTGACCACAGAAATTGACTTAAAAGAAAATGGTCTGGTGTCCTCTATACAAGCTAAGGACACCTTCTAGCCTCTTCTATTTTTCATCCAAAGTAAAAGATGTGAATTATAACTGGACATGATCTGTAGCTGCATGAACAAGCAGCTTTGTTTGGATATTAGTGGGTTTAATGTATCTGTCCCGTTCTTGTCAAAAACAGTTCCCTATGAAGTTTCGCTTCAACAGCCAAGATGTAGCGCTTTCGAGAAGCAACAAACTTTACAGTTTCAGCCAGTTGCATATAGTATATTAATATGCAGTCATTTTTCTTCTATCCAATTTCACAACTTGCTGCATCTTAGAGACAACCGCATGGTGAAAGTAAGAGTTGGAATTTAATGGTGTGACAGGCTTTCGAAAAGCAAGCGAGGTGAGGCAATGCATGAAATTTTCAAGTGTCCCAAAATTCTTACCAGCGCCTCTGCTTCAGTCTAACACCCTAGCCATGGTCTAATGTGTTGGTCCTGAGCTAACATGTAAACAATGACACAGTGGTAAAGTAAAACCATGATGCAGTGTGGTTCAATACTATATACTTTCTTGTTAAACCCCTTAATATTATTGGTCATGAGAACCTGTAGACTGAATATGACAACACATGACAACCCATAATCTGAATATGAGTGGTTGGTGTAGCTCGGCAGTTAACACCGCTACCTGCCAAGGAGCCACCACCACCACATAAGGGAGACTGGGGTTTGAATCACGGTTTGGGGTAACTATGCTGTGCTACACCAATAAAGAGTCCTTGGGCAAGACTCCAAATACTGCTTTGGCCTACCTGTAATATGACTAACCTTGTAAGTCGCTCTGGATAAGAGCGTCAGCTAAATGCTGTAAATGTACGCATAACAACCCATAGTCTAAATATGACTATACCTGATAACCCATAGTCTAAATATAACTATACTTGATAACCCATGGTCTAAATATGACTATACCTGATAACCCATGGTCTAAATATGACTATACCTGATTACCCATAGTCTAAATATGACTATACTTGATAACCCATAGTCTAAATATGACTATACTTGATAACCCATAGTCTAAATATGACTATACCTGATAACCCATAGTCTAAATATGACTATACTTGATAACCCATAGACTGAATATGACTATACCTGATAACCCATAGTCTAAATATAACTATACCTGATAACCCATAGTCTAAATATGACTATACTTGATAACCCATAGTCTAAATATGACTATACTTGATAACCCATAGTCTAAATATGACTATACCTGATAACCCATAGTCTAAATATGACTATACTTGATAACCCATAGTCTAAATATGACTATACTTGATAACCCATAGTCTAAATATGAATATACCTGATAACCCATAGTCTGAATATGACTATACTTGATAACCCATAGTCTAAATATGAATATACCTGATAACCCATAGTCTAAATATGACTATACCTGATAACCCATAGTCTAAATATGACTATACCTGATAACCCATAGTCTAAATATGACTATACTTGATAACCCATAATCTAAATATGACTATACCTGATAACCCATAGTCTAAATATGACTATACTTGATAACCCATAATCTAAATATGACTATACCTGATAACCCATAGTCTAAATATGACTATACCTGATAACCCATAGTCTGAATTGACTACATGTGGGAAACACTGTTGGTTCCCCAAAGAGCCCTCCTTTGAATGGTTCCTTTTGTAAATAAGATCTTTTAATTTTAATGAAGCCCACAAAGTGTACTGGCTATCCCATACGCCCAAGTTTTAGATTTAGGAACCTTTGTTTAAGAGAGTGTAAGATGTCACCATTCTAAATTGTGTTGTCTCCCTTCCAAATAGACATGAGTCATTCAAACAGAGGGGCCCTCTGGGGCCCTCTTCTTTAATCTCCCTCCTAAATATGGTTAAGTTCAGGAGGACATAGTGCAGTGTGGGGAATGGGATATTTCGGGCCATTTATCGCAAGTTCAGCAGCCTTGAAATGCCATTTAGAGGTTTTATTGTGCATTTCACAAAAGGTCGGCATCGCTCGTTGGGCAGTGGCTGTGCAGTGGACTGAGAGGCTGCTAGCAGCTCTTTCTCCCTCCCCCATATCTATAGGCACAGACTTTTTTTTCCCTGCTTAGACTCATACATGCATACATATGCCCATACATACATATGTACGGTATGCTCAGCCATGTGCATTATGCAAGAGTGAACGTATGAAAAAATAATTGTGTGTGGACGCTGTATGGAACATGAATGGTTGTCTTACCTTCTCAATATTGTAAAGCCACACTCTCTCTGGAGCTCTATCTGGAGCTGCGGCATATGCATATGCAATGGATCCACCCTCTGGTGTAGATCAGTGTGTGGCCATGTGGTGAGCCTAGGGCATGCTGCAGGTCAGCAGGGCACATGGACAGTCTGCTCATCTCGCCATACGCTCAGAAGGGGTTAGTGGACTCCATGGGGATACCCAGTACTCTCCCTGGAGCCGTTTCATCCGGACTCCAGATGTTGCACATTGCCTTGGAGTTAATTCCACCCATCTGAAGTTACATTTTACTGGCTATAGATCTAGTTACGGTAAAATGTTTTTAGAAAAATAATTTTTTTGTTGCTTTTTGGGTTTTAGTGGATTCTGATAAACTAATTTACAAATGTCGCTGCTGCAACTTGGTGTACACAATTGAAGAAATGAATAAAATGCAGTGTATGTTTACCGTAACTAATTCATTGTAGTATTGTAATCAAGCTTGTGTTAAAACTGACGTCTAGAAAGGCCTTCCTAGCTGACATAGATGCAACTCACCACAATTTCCATTTAAATAACGGTTTCACTGTATTTGTCAGGACTGAACACAATCCAGGTTGACTAAAACAATGTTGATTGAACAGTGTGGGCCCACAGTGTTGACATAATGGTTGAATTTGCATAGGATTTGCTTGTTGTATGGAAAAATCAACCATGTTCAGCACTGATACATGTATATCTGTTTTAATAAAGTCAGTATAGATGATGCAACATTGTCTACTACGCATGGTTGGATAATGTTGAGTGAGCACTGAAGGCATAGTAAACTCAGTTCAGCATGTATAAATTATGACACACCCTTCTTTAGCCATTTAGTGATGGAGCTGTGATGGCGAAGGTTGGTCGACAAAGTTGGTAGTAGTGCTTGACAACTAAGCACAGATCATCCAGTGTGCATAATGCATGGGCACATGCTCAGGGACCTGAGACACTAGAAGGTCCCTGCAAGCAATCATGAGAAAATCTATACAGCTTGCGGTGGCAACTTTACTAGTGGCATAGTGGAAAAGCAGTTTTCATCTCCAGTCACTGCTTAGCAGTTTTACTATGTGCTATTACATAGGTCACCCTTTCAGGTTCTTAGCAGTGAGCTAAAATGACTTTTGTTTAGTTTTAGCTTCATTGAGTAAATAAAGAAGAGTGCATGCAAACATCACAGAGAAGCGTTGGATTGGTTGTGTGGAACTTGTAGCAGGGACATGCCACACTGTGATTATGATACTACCATCATGGTGTTAAAAAGGCCTTGTGCAATTGCTATGAAGTCCTAACAAAAAATCACTGACCACTTGAAAATTTTGCCAGCCGAGTATTTCTGTCGAGGGGGGCCGATAACTTGATGATCCAGGCCTGTTGACAACACAAGCTCTTCCTTTCCTAAAGTGGTGTAAACAATAGTGTGGTGGGTAATGCAATTGCCCTGCATACAGAAGATTAGATGTTCTATCTGCCAGCATTGTTTCAACTGCCATGTAGGAATACAGGACCTTGGGCCACTGTAAATTGCTCCGTCTGCTAAATACCTAAAAACGTAATTAAGGCCTGTTGTGGATATAGCGGAATACCTAATATGCTTTCACTGCACAATCATCCAGTAAACGCTGTATTAACATTTAAATTACAGTACCTACATTAGCCCAATAACTACAGGGGTTGGACAATGAAACTGAAACACCTGGTTTTAGACCACAATCATTTATTAGTATGGTGTAGGGCCTCCTTTTGCGGCCAATACAGCATCAGTTCGTCTTGGGAATGACATATACAAGTCCTGCACAGTGGTCAGAGGGATTTTAAGCCATTCTTCTTGCAGGATAGTGGCCAGGTCACTACGTGATGCTGGTGGAGGTTCGTCCTTCTTGGTGGTATGCTGACATTACCCTGGATACCGTGGCTCTTGATACATCACAAAGACTTGCTGTCTTGGTCACAGATGCGCCAGTAAGACGTGCCCCAACAGTTTGTCCTCTTTTGAACTCTGGTATGTCACCCATAATGTTGTGTGCATTGCAGTATTTTGAGCAGAACTGTGCTCTTACCTGCTAACTGAACCTTCACACTCTGCTCTTACTGGTGCAATGTGCAATTAATGAAGATTGGTCACCAGGCTGGTCCAATTTAGCCATGAGACCTCCCACACTAAAATGACAGGTGTTTCGGTTTCATTGTCCAACCCCTGTATTCAGCCACCAGGCAACACTGCTTGGTAAGATCAAATTCAAGAGTTCAAGAGAGATCAAGAGTTGCCTGACGTCAAACAAAGAACATTTCCAGATACATTGTTTGCTGTCTGGGCCGCCCTTATATGTCATGCAACAATAAATGACCTTTGTCCTTTCTTATCAAAGTAGATGGTTCTTAGTTACATCATGGAACAAAACTCATCTGTTTCTCAGTTATCAAACGTTGAAAATAAAGTACAATGAAAAACACACGCTCGTCGTCAAAAACAGTTGCACCCAAAAGGAGGTGTCAGATTTCAAACCTGATGATAAAGGTGACCAGGAACAATAAATGATAATATGTTTAGACTGATATGGGAAATATTACTTGAGCTACACATGAAGAAGTACTGCTTCTCAGTATGGCGTTGGGCTGCCATGTTTGCTAACTCAGAATGCCAGATGTCTCAGCATGGAGTTGTAGAGGTTCCTTATGTGTCCTATAATAATCCATCCCATGCAGCTTGAGTATTCTCTGGACATGAAAACAAAAAGCGGGACTCATCAGTGAAGATGACCTTCTGCCATTCTGAGTCACTCCATGACAGTCTGGCACAACAACAGTGCAATCCAGGCTCGTCCATGCTTGCGCCACATGCATGACGTGACACACATGAATGGCATTTTCATGTCTCATGATGCCAAACCTACCCATCAAGCTTCATTCCTGTCAATTGATTCCTTATGGGTGCAATTATTTGTGCAACCATTTTTTGGCAATGAGTGTATAAACAGGTTTACTGACCACCGCTATGTTTCAGAAACACTTAATGGTGACAGTTGGATGTGGCCTGTTGGTGTTTTATGCTAGTGGGCTACTGTTTAAATCTACTTAGGTGGTCATTCAGAACCCTGTTCTTTTTGGTTCAAGCTCTGGACTTTAGTTGTCCCACAGAAACCCTTGTCCTTCAGCACTTCCAACGCCGTCACGCCTACGATTAAGATTACATGCATTAACAACAACATTGCTTTCAGCAAGATCCCGCCAGCTAGTTTTGCTGATACAGGCAATTGCGGTTGCCGTTCCTGAGATTATAAAACTTTCACTTCTTTCTACTTTATCTGCCTTTGTCACGCATGGTCAAGCTTTTCTTCTTATGGTGTCTTTTCTTTTATGACAGTGACAAATTACTGATGATCTTTGAAAATACAGTTATCCATCAGCCCATCATTCATTTCTCCACTCTCCACAGCTGTTTCGTCTTTAATGGCCATCAGACTGTAGTGAAGTACATGTCCGTCCTAGTCTAAGTCATATAAAATCATATAAAATGGGATATGAGCAAATATAATGTATGCAAAACACATTTGCATACAGTTATCAGAGCGTGTTCAGTATGTATTGCATTAGCATACAGCTATCAGGATGTATTCAGGACATATTACATTAGCATAAAGTTGTCAAGACGTATTCCTTTCTGTCATCACGTTCTTTCATTTTTGGGTGATACGTTGCTTTAGACTGGTTCAGATGGATAAATTGGGTAATAAGTGACATGCTTTTTAATGAAGTAACATCGGTACACGTGTGTTGCAGTTACTTAATTGAAATATGTGTATCATTTACACATGAATCATATATAATACAACAGAATTACTGGCAAATGTGAAGGACTATATTTTATTAATGTGAACTATGTACACAATCGAAATGAGAAAAGTCATCCATGCATTTTTGAATGCATACCATGTATACGCTGCTACCATAGACACTCACAAAGACAGTCATGATATTCCATAGACTGCATGTAACTGAGGTGACTTAAACCTCAAGACGTCACTCCACTTCCTGTGGAGACCCATGCAGGACACTGATGGGGTGCAGGTGTAAACTGTAGAGAGGGCTTTGCTCAGTCTGCGTGCAGTTTTTCAACATCTGCTATAAGGCGAGCATAACTGATTGCTTCTGCTGGAACTGCCTCAGTAGAAGTTCAAACGCTGGAAGCCCAGCAAAAAATCTGATGAGTGCTTCATTTCAGCTTGATTAAGTTCCAACAAGACAGGCAACGGCAGACCTGCCAGCGTTTACAAAACACCACGCAGGTCCTGCAGCACCCTTTTCCCGAGTCCCAGCCTGCCATGTCACCAATGATGGATGAACAGGTGAAAATAGCTTTACTGGCAGACCAACAATGACAGCACTATATTTAAGCACATCTCTGGAGAAATATAAAAATACGCTCCCTCCCAAGGACATCACTAAACAGGAACGAGGGAGAGGCTGCTGGATGAAGAGGAAGAGGGGGAGATAGTGCAGGCTGCTTGCTCTTCCGCTGCAGCAGTATGAGGAGCCG
Organism: Prochilodus magdalenae; assembly: GCA_024036415.1. Lineage (NCBI taxonomy): Eukaryota > Metazoa > Chordata > Actinopteri > Characiformes > Prochilodontidae > Prochilodus > Prochilodus magdalenae. Next base: position 416,858 of record JAMWET010004918.1, read on the forward strand.
CACTGGCCGTAAATTTAACAGAGCTGAACCATATTGGGCATCATCCGAGGCAGCCATCATTTTCCAGATTGCCATGTATACCACACCATATGCTCATTTTGTATATAATATATATACATATATATAAAAGCATATAATTTTGCCCTTCATTTTGTGGATATATGTTGTATTCAAAGTTAGTGGCCCCCCATTTTTATGAGCTCAAAAGTAATAGGACAGGTGCTTGCTCAGCTTGCATATTTGGTGCAAAACTCTGAGTGAGTAACCAAATTAGAGTTAATAAATAAAACTTAAATAAAACTTTTTACCAAAAGCCTGTACAGTTGTGGAACACCATCTTATGGATAGCTGAGACAAAGACATTTTGTACTACTGTAGAATGATGGGGAAGGGAGCAGTATGAAAAAAGTAAGTGTTCATGATCCAAAACATATAGCCTCATCTGGAGGTAATGTTATAGCATGGGCGTGTGTGCTGCCGACAGTGGAACCGATTCCCTTATTTATATTTACTGACGTTGTGATCGCTGACAAAAATAGCAAGATGAATTCTGAAGTGTGCATGGTTATATTGTTGGCTAAGAATCTTCCAAATGCTCCTGCTGTGTTTCCCATTGCAGATGGACGATGACCTGAAGCATACCTTCAAAGCAATCCAAGACTTTTGTAAGGCAAAGAAAAGCGAATGTTCTGCAATGGTCAAGTTGCCTGACCTTAATCCAACAGAGCATGGGTTTTACTAAAGGCAAAAATGGAAGACAGCTACGGTGAAGGGCTAACAGAGCATTAGCATGGTAAAAAACAGCATCTACTGTCCATGAGTTCTAGTCCTCAGGCAGTCTTGCCTGAGGACTAGAACTCATGGACAGTAGATGCTGTAAGTATTTTACTTTGCTGACTGCAAAGTATTTTCAGTCAATTATTACAGAAGACAATTACATTTTTGATTTATGACTTCTGAGCCCCTTCTGAGGAATATGAAAATGGTATCAATTCCTACAGTGTTCACCCGATTTTAATGTAAATACCTTCCAAATAAAGCTCCCATTCAAAGCTTCCTATTCAGTTTCAACTTTCCAATCCAAAACAATAACTATTGGCAGCCGAATATTTGTTAACCTCTTTGACATGTTCATGTTTACTATATGACATTCTAGGTTTCTATATGTCCTAAAGTTGACAGACATATATTTCTCAATCAAATCTTCTGAAATCAGAGATATTAATAAAGGCCTTTTCTCTTCTTTGCTGCAGCAACATCCACTGCTCTTCCGGGAAGATTTTACACTTCACTACATGTACAAACATTGCCATGAGGATTTGATTGCAATGAAAGGAATTTGTGAAGTCAGGTACTGATGTTAGATGTTCTGGATCAGAAACATCACATTAGCTCATCTCAAATGTTTTGAACTGTGTACCATCATTCCAGCCTGATGCTGGAAGGCGTTATATCCTTCTGGCTAGCGCTTGGCTTTGGGCCTGGTGATTCTAGGCTCATGTGTGGCTGGTCTAAAGCATCCCATTCTATTAGAAGATTATACAAGCTGTGGATGACCCTTAATACATAATTAATAATAATAATTACATAATACACATGAAAACATACCCAATTAAACTGCAGTGTCACAGGAAAAGATGGGCTGACTGAACTTGCACTTCTCTGTAAAAATAGAAGTAGGTTAATAACATTTTCATGCCGTTGGAGATCTAACAGTTTGATCCTCCTAGTGATAACAGTGGGCGTGAACTATAAACCAGAACATGGGGAGTATAAGCAGAGATCTTTCAAGTGTGCTCATTTTTTGCAGAGCTAAAAGCTAAAGAGCTCTCGCTACGGGGTAAGCAAATGCTAATGCCTGTTTTTCAGGTCTACCTGAGCTGTGTGACTCAGCCATCTGAAGTTCAGACGCATCCAAGGAGAGATTTATCATATGCTATAACACATTCTCTTGAGCTCAGAAGAGCAGCCATGCGCCACAGGCTGACTGGAGAGGGTTACTCCAGGGTCTCCACCTGCCTCACAACAGCTAATTACTGTGACACCAACTTTCATCGAATCTGACACTTTGAAGGGCTTCCTCCTTCTCCATCCCTCGTTTCAAAACCGATCGATGCCCACCCCCCTCCATCCCACACTTATATATGGCCTTGAATTGTCAATAGGCTGGAGTTCTTCCTCCACTCTGCTTGCATTCTGCCCATTAGCCCTTCAAAGCAGCCTGGAGCCAGCTTGGTACAGAGTTTAAGCGCTGCTCTCCAGTCAACTGTAATCACATGACCTGGGCGGCGGAGAGGCATTGATCCCGGTGCATGCGGTGCGGTAAACAAAGCTTTCTTCTCCCTCGCGTGCTTAGCAATTATGAGGTGCCGAGAAGGTACTTTTTTGCAAGGCGCCACAGAGAAAAAGAAAGGCCTTTAAAATAAGTGTCACATGCTACCCAAGGAAAAGCTCTGCGTTTAGCACAGTGACTGAGCTGTAACAATAAGCTGCATTGTGTTGTGTAATTGGACTTTTAATGCCATGCCGTATTGTGTAGTGTAATTTGATTTTTATTTAATGCTATGTGACTGCGGAGGAGTACAGATAGAAACGGTAATTACGGCACGGTCAGAACAACAGGGTAGTCAGTCTTCACAATGCTGGCCTTTAAAAGCAGGTTGTTTTTGTTCTTTGATAGGTTATCTCAGAAATAAGCTGTTCACTTCCAATGACTCACGTTATCCTTCCTCAGTAATGCCCTTGTTAGGAATGTATGTCTTATTTGATGCAAATGTGCAGCATTTGATTCCATACTGTTTCGAAGAATTCAGGGCAGTAAACAGGTTTGCACTGCTTGTGCTTTCTATCTCTAGTAGTTTTGTCTGTTTCCTTTGCTTTCATCTTCACAGTGAACTGAGTGACACTAGCAAACTGCAAACGGGGTGACAAGATTTTGATCCCACATGGTACGTATGCCTTTCAGGATGAGGTAATTATTTCAAATGCAGAATAAAGTCTAAAGTGCAGGTGCAAAGCTGTCAATACAGAACGAAATATATGCCTAACTTTATAATGGTCCTGGTTCGCCAGTCAGTTTCCTCCTTCTTCTTCTTTTTCTCCTTCAGTACAGCCCTTTCTTCTGTTGCCTACAGCAGTGTTTCCCATCCCTGGTCCAGGAGGCACCCTGCCCTGCACATTTCACTGCTTTCCCTGCTCCCAACACACCTGGTTCAACTCATCAGCTCATTAGTGAGCCCTTTCAGAGTTGCAGGGGGTGAGTTAAGCAGGGAACCCACTAAAATGTGCGGTCTCCAGGACTAGGGTTGAAAAGCACTGGCCTATAAAACCACCTCCTTCTTATCCTCTCCTTACCTGTGTCTTGTTTGAATCCCTGCTTAGTAACTGTAGTTTCATGTCCAAGCTTCCCAGTACTTATACCTCTTTATCTATATCCTTTGTTTCCTCCATTGCCTAGGTTTTGTTCCCTTTGTGAATGATTGCTGCGCTGACTGGTTTAGCCATTTAGTCCAGTGATTTCAGATCATTTACCTGTAGTTTTAACCTTCTCCAATTGAATACAACATCAAAGGGCAGTGAACATAAAAGAATAAATCTTATGTGCACTCCATGCTAGGGATTTACTTTCATATTTTCACAGAAGGGTAGCGTTGTTTCATTCCACCGAGGGCTCTCGTGCCATCGTGTGCCTTTTGAAAGCTTTGTAATCCAGCCTTGAATGGCACTTCTTAGAGACTTTTAAATCAGTGTGGAAAGGTGTTAAGGTTGTTGTTAGCATAGTCTGTTAGCCATCCACTGACCTTGAGCCTTGAGTTGAGTCTGTTAGCCAATCAAAGCTTTTGTTCTTGATTCGGCGACTAATCACAGACTGTGTTCTTAATTTGTAGGCCAATCAGATGCTATGATCCTGATTTGGCAGCCAATCAGAGCACGTGTTTCTGACTGTTCCTTGATGGAACTAAGTTACCCATGTGGGCAAAATGAAAATAAGTATAGGGTTGAACTGGGGTTATATGACACCAATTTAGTGGAGATTGTCAGTTCTGGTTGATTCTAGTCTGCAGATTTTAAGGTAGTCGGAGTCGATTGTTAAAATACGGTAGTATATGTTGTGCAGCGACTCAGTTAAAATGGATTCCTCCAAAAACAACTTCAAAAACAGAGCATGGGAAGAGCAAAAAATTGCATGTAAAAGAAATAAAACTCCAGACACATGTGAAGCTTTTTAAATAAATTGAGTTTATGGAAGGAGTAAAACTGAGTGTCTGTACAATATACACTTTAAAAAAACTACAGCACACTTCAAACAACATCACATCTTTAGTCTCACCCAAATAGGTTTACCATGCGAGAACAAACGGCAGTGAAATCAACAGCAACAACAGTGTTTTATTAGCTATCTGCATCCCCTAGTAATGGAAATGTACAAGCTGTATAGTGGTTGATCCCCAATATTTGTTGTTCCAAAAAGCTGCAGGACTGTAATGGTTCCATAGCATATCAGTTTCATTCCTTAGGCACTTTCTTTGCTTCTTCTATTTGCAATATGCAGTTCAATAGGGATGTATTATTAATGCTGCAATTAATGTAGTTCTGGAATTACATAAAAAGAATTATGTGATGCATAAGAATGAATACATCCCAAAACAACAACGACTATGGGCATCTAAGGGTTAATTGAGAAACCAGTTGCTTCAAATTATGATTTCAGACATCTGGTTCTTATTGATGTTGCTGTGTTTCAGAGGTGCTTCATCACCATTCTATGATAGTATAGTTTTATGCTTGGATTTACAACATAACTGCTATTTGGGATACTTATTTCCCAGCATCCTCTTGACCGTCACAACTTCAGCTGCATAACTAACAGAAGCCATCTGCTGTGAAACGGCTCCGTCAGCAAAAACGGAGACGACCTGCAGATTTCAATTATCAATATACCATTTAATACACAGCCCCCAGGGCCAGAGCGTCTGGCATGTGGACGGAGGGAGATGGAGGGTGTTGTTGCGCAGACACGTGGGTGGATTCTGCAGTGTGGCAATTTGGCATCTCGGGGTGCGGGTTTAGAGCTGAGTCCAATCCATCACACAGCGGTTAAAGAGCCATCTCTCAGGAGCAGCAGCTCTCTCCACGTCTCACTGGGAATGTTTACAGAAGGCGGACGTGGGAACTAGTTGACTTTGATCATGATAAGACACAATGAAGCGGAACCGCTTTAAGGCATGTAGTCTACTGCTAGTCTCTTACTGCAGTATGTATGAGCAAACACTGAACTTATGAGACCCTTATAGATTTACGTGTTTAAAGTTAGAAGCCTCCTGATTACTGTTTATTTAATTGTATCATACATTTACGGAAAATGACAATTCTAAATTACTCTAAAGACACATTTATTTTATATACTTCCATTTTTATGCATTAAATCGTCCAGGAATTTGAAGATGCAAATACTGTTAGACAGCTGGAATTCTTAAGTTTTGGTACCCACAGACCATTTTATGATCCAGTGATAATAAGCAACTCTGTGAGATAAGGGTTGGTGCTGTGAGTCAGTAAGGTAAAGTAGGATAGCTAACTTAAAAAGAAAATTTAGAAATCTATGAGTCAGGCAGAGCTAAACTCCAGTAAACTGGAGTGTCAATATTTAGTATTAAATTCAGAATCAGAGTCAAGCTTTATTTGCCAAGTATGCTCACACTTATAAGGAATTTGTCTTTGGTACAGTAGCTCACAGTAACAACATAACACACAGTACACACACCCACACAGTACACACACCCACACCCACACACACAATACCTTACATACCTGTAAACCTTACTATATGTGTAGCTGTACATGTACTGTATATTAAAGTGCTGAGTGTAGTAGTCCGGATGTGGACGCAGATTAAGGCTTATAAAGTGCAGTACAAGAGGAAACACCAGTCTGAGACGGTCAGTACAGGGGATGGAGTGATGTGGGATACTTTTTATAAACAGATAAATAAGACTAATTAAAAGTGCAGCACAGCAGAACAGGAAGTGAGAGGAGTGCCCTGAAAGGGGGGTTTATGTGTATTGTAGTGTTCAGCTGTTCATGAGTGTGATGACATGTGGGAAGAAGCTTCTCTGTAGCCTGGTTGGCTTGATCCTCAGTGGCTCAAGCTCCAGCCTGAGGGGAGATGCTGGAACAGGTGATGGCCAGGGTGTGATGGATCAGTGATTATCTTTTCTGCATGCTTCCTGGTTCTGTAAGTGTGTAGATCCAGCAGATTGGGTAGTTTGATCCAGTGGTCTTCACTGCGGACCTGATGATGCACTGCAGTCAGTGGACATCATGTTTGGTGGCTGAGCTGCCATTCTGTGCCACACTGTGCTGGACGAGGTGATAACAGATTCTATGGTGTAAGTGTAGAACTGTGCCATCAGCTCCTGGGACAAGTTGAACTTCCTCAGCTGACGCAGGAAGTACATCCTCTGTTGGGCTTTCTTGATGATGGAGCTGATGTTGCCGTCCCACTTCAGGTTCCTGGGCACGACAATCACCAGGGACCTGAAGTGAGTCTCCACAGCCATCACAGTTCTGTCCAGGATGGTGAGTGCTGGAAGGCCTGGGGGGCTTCTCCTGAAGTCCACTGTTATCTCCACTGTTTTTGTTGTGTTCAGCTCCAGGTTGTTCTGGTAGCTCCAGAACACTACCTGATCAACTGTCCATCAGTAGGCAATTTGTATACAGAGAAAAGAGCCATGGGGACACAAAACAACCTTGTGCTGGTTGTCTTGGTTCTTAAGATGATCTTCCCCAACCGCACCTGCTGCTCTATGCCAGTGAAGAAGTTTGTGATCCACTGGCAGGTGGAGGCTGGCACATTGAGTTGGGTCAGTCTGCTGTGTAGCTGTCCTGGAATGATGGTATTGAAGGCTGAGTTGAAGTCCAAGAATAGAATTCTTGCATAAGTGTTTGGATGGTCGAGTGCTGAACATCGAGTGTTGAGTTTTGAGTGTTGGGGAAATTGCTTGAGTGTATCACCCTGATGTCAGTTTAATACTTTAGAGTTTAGAGAGGGCTGTACACAGCAGGAAGTATAGAACCTTTGAACGCTAGTTTCTCTTCAGTCCTAACACAGTTCTGTGTTGGTTTCTGTCTGGTGGCTTTGATTTAGGAGGTGGGACACATCTCTTTGCTTCTTAAGATTTTGCCAGATACGACATAACCACAGTAAAAGTAGGACTGATCCCACATACTTTGTATTACTATCATGGTGTTGATCTGTGGTAACACTCTCAGGCATCTTGAGGGCCTTTATTTAGAAAAAGTATTTACACTATAATTATACATTTTGATTGTATATTTACATTGTTAATGAAAAAGCCAGTGTACAGTAAATGCATTTGTTAATGTTTGCCTTAAACAAGCAACAGTTAGAGATGTTTCTGTATTCTGTATATTCCTTCTGTATTCTGGAGTTCCCGTTTCAGCTCAGGGGAATAGAAGACTGAACTTTCTTTATTTGTCACTCAAAGGCTGCAGCATCAACATGACGGAACATTGATATTTACTAACCTGAGTGAGTGATCGCGTATATCACAGCTCATAATTTAACAGCACTACAAACATGTAAACACTGCGCTAATGACTAAGCGCTGATCACAGCAGCTACAAAATAACAACTCTCTACAACTGATCTAAACCACTTGCACCAAAGTAAACACAACTTGAGTGCACAGCTAAGAAGCATCTTACAGGATTTAGCAACACTTGTATGTATATATAGTAGTGTGTATATATGCTTCTGCTACAGCAGTGCACGATAAACTGAATTAACTGTGCTGCCATTAGAGTTTCCTGAATGTGCAGGAGGGACACTATTTCTTATCTCATACAATCTCTTATGACTGCAAAGAGTTTGGCATGTGCTGGAAGTGTGGCCTGTAAGGGTGAAAAGGTGCGGTGCAGGAGCCAGACACGGAAAAAAGGCACTGGTCCCGAGACTTTCTAAAGATACACACCCAGGACACACTGCATGCAGGGTAGAAGTGGCGTTTATTGGCCCAGGTAACCACACATCTCACCATTACTGTCCGGAGTAACTTAGAAGCAGCTGCATCAGACGGGAGGCTAGGCTACAACTAGCTCCTTCGTCCTGTGCAGAAAGCTACAGCTCAGCGCACATGCACAATAGTCAAGAGCACTTAATGAACCGTTACAGGGAAAAAAAATTGACTGCACAAATTGTATATACACTATATTGCCAAATATATTCCCTCACCCATCCAAGTCATTGAATGTGTGTTTCTAACACTTTCATGGCCACAGGTGTATAAAACCAAGCGCCTTGGTAAAAGAATAGGTCACTCTCAGGAGCTCAGTGAATTTTAACTTTGTGGGAACAGTTTGGGGATGGGCCCTTCCTGTTCCGGCACGACTTTGCACCACTGCACAAAGCAAGAACTCGACTGGCCTGCACCTGTCCTGAACGCAACCCGATAGAACACCTTTGGGATGAATTAGAGTGGAGACTGCAAGCCAAGCCTTCTCATCCAACATCAGTGTCTGACCTCACAAATACGCTGCTGGAAGCAAACAGTCAAAAACATCCCATGAACACATTCCTAAACCTTGTGGAAACCCTTCCTAGAATAGTTGAAGATTTTATAGCTGTGGAGCCCTATGGATTAAGAACGGGATGTCACTCAAGTTCATATCCACGTGAAGGCAGACGAGCAAATCCTTTTGACAATATAGTGTATTTCTTATTTACTCTAAATCGAAGTAGCATAAGGAATGAAAAAACTAAATAACCAACTTTACCCAGCTATCCTTTTTTGCTCCCTTTGAAAGACTGAGGTAAGAGATTGATGTACAGACAGAGAATTAGCTAAGGAAGTGTTTGTAAACACCTGGAGCAAAATGTGTTTTGAAGATTGTTTCAGTTATTGTGTTTTCGGTCAGAATACACCACAGGAACTGTTTGTAGCCTCTGCAGGGAACTACAAGGCAAACAGTAAAGTAGAAAGTTATAACACCGCTATATAATGTCAAGCTTCTATACCAATAAAAGCTTTATCCTGAAACCATATGTCCAGGCCCACAACTATTTAGGAACCTTTATTCCTAAGATTAAACGTTAGTGTGCAGCAGACCATGAGCTTTGCTCTGAATTCATTGCACAGACTTTACTCCTCTTGATGCACACTGAGAGTTTCGAAGGCGACACACATAAGAACATAAACACATCCCTCGTTTGATGGTGGAAATTTGCATAGAGTGCACTAGCGCCTGTTCAGATGACAAAAGATAAGATGCACTCTCCTCCTTCCGCAGCCTTTTTCCCCCATTCAAGTCTGACGGAGAGCGTGATGCGATTATGCCGATGACTGAAAAGCAATTGTCTTGTTGATTGGGCGCTCTGTGAAAAGTCTTTACAAGAGGGCCCACTTTGTCATGTTGGAGTGCTGTTAGTAAGTGTTAATGCAGTATGAAACACAGCTGCTCGGAACTACTGTTTACACACCGCTCGCTGGAGTTTCATGTAAATCCTTGGTCGACTTTCTCTCTCTGATGCTTGACCTTTTTGTGATGGAAACTAAGTCCAAACTAGGAGACATGCATGGTAGAGATACAAGCCAGTACCGCTGCCATCCATGGCAATAACAGACCCAGATAGACGTTAATACACGCTGAAGCTATTCATTCAGCCTCTCGTGGTCATATCCAAACCTTTTCTTTTATTTTACAAAAATAGCCCTTTATAACCCATAACATGTCAACAGGTAATGATGAATGGACCAATAAAAGTCAAGTCGACATTTATTTCTATAGTGCTTTTTACAACATATGAAGAATCTGGTGTCTGAGCCCCCAGTGAGCAAGCTAGGGGCCACAGAGGCAAATGAAAAACTCCCTCAGTTAAAAAGGAAGAAACCCTAAGAGGTACCAATACTCAAAAGGGGAGCCCATCCTCCTCAGGTCAACACCAGATAACAAGACAAGCACAGGAAAGAAGTGTTCAGTGTTCAGTAAGTAAGAGGAATAAATGTCTGATTAGTCTGTAATTAAATAGCTGGGTCATCGGATGGGTCAGCAGGACACAAGCCACAGAGCATGATAGCTAGGAGCTCTGTGATGGTTAAAGGCATGCAGTGGCACCCAGTCAGAGCAGACGTAGCAACAGCATCAGCCCACACAGGATGGGCAGCAGTTCAGATCAGGCAAAGAGAACAGACAGACTGTTAGATCTGAACACACTATATAGTGTTAACAGAGTGCAGCAGTGACTCCGGCAGGCCTGGCTATTACAGTATAACTAAAAGGGAGACCCAGAAGGTCACAAAGACATGAGGGCTCCCTGGGAAGACAGCACCCATATGCTCCACCATCAACAAACTTGAGTGAACATGAAGAGCAGCAGAACGACAGCACCAACCTTCCCAGCTTATCAAACACTCTCTGGACCCCTAGATCTGCACCTTGGTAGGTACCTGACTGACCAGGTAGGTTTTAAGCCTGGAGAGAACATAATAGAGACTGTGTCTAAGTCCCGAACACTGACTGGTAGGTTATTCTAAAGCTGGGGGGGCCTTGTATGAAAAGGCTCTCCCACCTGATATAACTTTGTTAATTCTAGGTACTAACAGAGAACCCGCAGTTTGTGATCTAAGGTCATGTGATGGTTCACAATATGAGATAAGTTCAATGAGGTACACAGGAGTAAAGTCTTTTAGAGCTTTAAATGTCAGAAGAAGAATTTTATAGAATTTTGGAGAATTTAACTGGTAAACAATGTAAGTTAGACAAGACTGGGTTGATATGGTCAAACTTTCTACTTGTTGTAAGAACTTCAGCAGCTGCGTTTTGGACTAACTGAAGTTTGTTAAGGCTTTTGCTGGAACAACCAGAAAGCATGGCATTACAATAAGCCAACCTTGAAGCAATAAAGGCATGAAAAGCTATTCCAGTGCATAGTAAAAAAGCATAGTAGATCCCCTCAACAACAGTAAGCATGACCAAAGATCAGGCAGGGTTTATAGCAGTTGTTCTGAAGGGCTTATGCAGGTATAGCATTATGAGCATGAATGTGGAATATTATTGTTCTTAATTACAGAGAGCTAAGAGCACACTGTTAGATAAACTCAGATCAACATTAAAGTTTCGGAAATGATGATCTAGACTCTCAGCTGTGTTACTTTTACTTTTACACCTGAATGCATCCAATTCTTCGTGCAGGTTTTCATTAATAATGCATTCGGTTTTAGTTGAAATTCTCTGCAAGTGGCGGTAACCTGACATGAAATTTTAAATGGCTGTGAAGTGCCAACTGATTACTGTTTCCTCATAAACAAGTTTATTCAAACTTCCCACACAAACGGAAGACATGCAGCCAAGGCAAGGACCTACACCGTTTCATTTCCTGTGCTTCTGAATTCAATCATATTTCCGAAGCTGATATAATCTCTTTTTCTCCTGTTATTTTCTCACAACATCTGCTTCAGAGCCTCAAGGTTAAATTTGCCTCCAGGGTGTCCGCAATTGTTGGGAGCATATGCTGTTTACCAGCAGCTTCAAAGGCAGACACACTTTCCTAGTAACGGAGAAGCAAAACCTTGGACGATCAGAGCCGTCCAGGTCAAAGTGACAGAGATGCAGAGCTAGGTCGTTAACTCAGTGCGCGTAAGGCTAGCATACTAAGGCCAGAGTGTCAAGTGACCTAGCCATCCCTCGCCCGCTAATGTGTTGCTTCTTAACTGCTGTTGCAATGTTGGGCAAGCTTACCAGAATGTTGGCAAAACTCCCATTCAACTTAATGAGAAACTGCAGCACAGGATTTGTCCAAAATGTGCAAATTATGTACATCCAGGGCCAAAACCTTGTCAGTGGGGTGGCCATGTTAGACCCAGCATTTTTGTTGTTATTGTTGCGGCAAACTGCAGCAATGTGACCTCTGTCTGAACAGTCGGATCGGAATTCATGCAGCTTTTCAATCCAACTCAATTTTCATCATAATTTGCGGAAACAGACCCTTTATGGCAACGTCATAAAAACGGCTGTTACTATGGCTACGCTTCATGTCTTTCATTTAGGGCGAGACAAGTGCAGGCCGTGTAAATAAGCACGGTGCTTTCCAACGAGAGAAACCAAACTAACAGCTATTCAGGATCACGTTTGCTTCAAGGACACTTTTTTAAAAGAGAGAAGCATAAGAGTTTCACACAGATCAAGCCTCTTTATCCAGTATATGTCACAGAGGAATGAGTTTGTGCCCCTTTGCCAGCATTCTTCTTCTTCACATGGGCATCAGTTTGAATCTGCGCCACTTTTACCTGCAGCATGAATTCAGGGCCGAATACGCGGCGCTGGATTCACGTGCATCATTAAACCCCTGCATGTAAAAAGTATACTGGCATTGAGCTCAGTCATTGAGTAAGACGCAGGGGAGGCCATGATTCTGCTGTGAGATGTGCTCTTTTATTAACACTAGCAGAAGGCAAGATGCAGAGGGGAAGGTCACAACATCCAATTCTCATCAAGTTACTGTGAACTCAGCTCATCTTAAGATGTTCTTATGGTCCAGGAGACTGTGTGGTCAAGCTAAAGCTGTTATTGTTATTTATGGTTGATCTGGTACAGTAAATTGCTGAACGCGTCATTTTACAAAAGGCAAAGTTTCCACATTTCACAAGAGGATGGCCCCTGCCAATGATGCCCACCCCCTACACCACACCCATGTTCACTCTGGGCTGCTAAAATGGTTGTTTAGTGTTGCTACTTTGAGTTTCCAGTGTAATGTGTTTACAGTCAAATGCTAAATATGTTGTTGTTGTTGTTGTTGTTGTTGTTGTCGTTGTCGTTGTCGTTGTCGTTGTTGTTGTTGTTGTTGTTGTCGTTGTCGTTGTTGTTGTTGTTGTTGTTGTTGTTGTTGATGTTGATGTTGATGTTGATGTTGATGTTGATGTTGGTGGTGGTGGTGGTGGTGGTGGTGGTGGTGGTGGTGGTGGTGTTGTTGTTGTTGTTGTTGTTGTTGTTATGCCTTGTTTGGATTAGCTACAACAATATGTTCATTACTAGCGTAGCTGCAAGCACTGATCACGTTACACCTAAGACCGTCCTCATTGTTACAACTTTAACAGGGTCTCTTCATTATTTAGCATAACATTAGCCGTGACTTAACGACCAGACTGCAGACCGTTTCCGCTGCGCCCACCTGTCAGGTGGTATCCGGGGAGTGGTAAGCTGAGCATGACTGTGCTTCTAGTGACAGATAACTCAAAACACTGCCTCCTGGGGGACGCGAGGGGGCATCCGTCTAATATATGCCAGGTTGACATTCGTCTCCATCCAAGGACAGAATCCCACCTGCTGAAAAAGTTCCATTTTATGTGCATGTTTATGGCCACCTGGGCCCGCGAGACAAGCCTGACTGATAGCTGAGGGCTCTGTAGGAAAATCTGCCCAGCCCACCGACACACCTCTGGATCCATTTATCACAATCACTACCACAGAAAGAGAGAAAGAGAGAGAGAGAGAGAGAGGGCTAAGCACAAATTCAGACAAAGCAGCATGCAGCCTGCATGCCTTAGAGAGAACACGGAGAAATAATCAGAGATTTTGAGGGTGAGAACAGCCTACTGGAGAGACGTTGTGTACCAGGATGGGATGAAGGACAGATGGATGAAGAAATGAATAGAAAGAGAGTTGGCAGTACACAGTGTAGTTTATGTACGAACGCACTTTGTTGTATGGTGCCGCTTGTGACGTTACTTTCAGAAGAGAAAGTCATACTTGATACAGTGTCAAACATAAGTGCCAGGCTTCCTTCAACAAATAAATAGAGGAGCTACTTCTGAAGCCATGAAGAAGCTTTCAGTGGATTGTTATAATAATGATGAACTCCATATATAAATATTTTAATAAATATCATTCAGATTTTCCACATATGTGTGGATGTCACCTACAGGGATTGGACAATGAAACTGAAACACCTGTCATTTTAGTGAGGAAGGTCTCATGGCTAAATTGGGCCAGCCTGGTGGCCAATCTTCATTAATTACACATTGCACCAGTAAGAGCAGAGTGTGAAGGTTCAGTTAGCAGGTAAGAGCACAGTTCTGCTCAAAATACTGCAATGCACACAACATTATGGGTGACATACCAGAGTTCAAAAGAGGACAGAGTGTTGGTGCACGTCTTGCTGGCGCATCTGTGACCAAGACAGCAAGTCTTTGTGATGTATCAAGAGCCACGGTATCCAGGGTAATGTCAGCATACCACCAAGAAGGACGAACCTCCACCAGCATCACGTAGTGACCTGGCCACTATCCTGCAAGAAGAATGGCTTAAAATCCCTCTGACCACTGTGCAGGACGCAGTATATGTCATTCCTAAGACGAACTGACGCTGTATTGGCCGCAAAAGGAGGCCCTACACCATACTAATAAATGATTGTGGTCTAAAACCAGGTGTTTCAGTTTCATTGTCCAACCCATGTATGTACAGTGCCATGTGACATGATGAGTACCCTTGTACTGTATGAATACTGTGGTCTGATCCAGTCCTGTAACAACTCTATCTTGAAATCTCACAGTCACACTGTACTAGGAATCTGATGTTATTAGCTCTGTATTTTCTATTAATATAAATTCTACCTAGATGCTTATCTGAAGTGACATCCTTCAATACAACATCTCATTTTCAAGCTGAGTAGTTTCCAATCTGTCAACTCTCAAGGTTTCAATATCGATATCTGTGTAAGTGAAGGTTTTTGCGTCATAGGCCACTTTCAAGAGTTTGCTGCCACATATGAGAAATATCAAAGCTACATTCTGATTAATGCCCCCTTGATTTAAAACCATCAGAAAGGGGGGTTTCCTAGTCTCTCAACCAGAATACCTCACACCGTGGCAGGATCTAAGTGTGCATGCTTCACGATTCTGTCCTGAACCTTGCTCTTATCACACACTGTTTCATAAATTGATACAAAGTGCTATCTCTCGCTCGCTCTCTCTCCATCTCTGTACTGATGTTCAGATGTCATTATGAAGGTGAGTTGAATGCTTTGTGAAGCATTTAAGCGGTTTCATAGTTCCCTCTTCTCAACATCCTGATCATTTGAAATGCAATTATGCTAATATGAGTGGGGTTCGGGGTCAGTGTGGCACTCTGCATGTTTAGCATCTCTGCTCCTGCTCTTTACCGTCAGGAATAATGGACCTTAAAAGCATATCATCCATGCTCTTTAAATGCCACAGGACACAAAGCAGACAGATCTTCTGAAAATGTTCCTAAGGCAGATGTGCATCATGGGAAATCGTGGGGGAGCAGGTACAGGGAGAGGTCAGTAGGGCTGTCCTCTAGTCTTTATGAGTCGTGGCATTCTTTACGACTAAGAATGTCCATCCTTTGAGTCATAATATTCAGCAATACCTTTGCAAGCTACTAAAGAGGATAGCAGATGCAAAATGAAGCACTTGTCATAGTAATAATCCAGTGATCGGAATTACAAGCTCTGGCTACCAATCAGCATTCCAATTTATCCCAGAGGTGTTCTGTAGGGACTCCAGACCACTGGGGTTCCTTCACACTATACTCATCAATGGCCCTTGCTTTGTGTCTTCCTCAAACAGTTGCTACAGCATATATAGTTGGAAGCATATAGATGGTCTACAATACCTTGATATACTGTTACATTAACATAACCTGGATTAGGGACCCAAACCCTGAACTGTCCCCCTCCCCCTTCACTAAACTTTATTGTTGGAACTCTGCATTCCGGTAGACCATTCTCCTGTCATCTGCCAAACCCAGATTCAGACTCGTAGATAGTGAAGGATGATTCATCGTTCCAGAGAACACATTTCCACAGCTCCAGAGTCCAGTGAAGCCCATTAAATGAAGCTCCCGATGTGCAGTTCTTGTGCTGATGTTGCTTCCAGAGGCAGTTTGGAACACTATGGTGAGTAAGCAGCAGAGAACAGCTGCTGGGGCAGTGCCTGATTATTATGCACTTCAGCACCTAGTGGACCAGCTTTGTGAGTTTGCAAGGTCCTCTGCTTTGTGTCTAAGATCCTGATGTTTCTTTAATTTCACACTAATGGCATTTGCAGTTAACTGGTGTAGATTTAACATTGTATTGTGAACTGACATGTGGCAAAGGTGGCATTCTACGATTGAGCTACTCAGTACTCATTCTTCTGGCAGTGTTGGCCCATTTAAATTGCATGGCTATGGTAGATTGTATACACTTTTTAGTAATGGGTGTGAAAGACCTGATATAAATAATTAGTAGGGCTTTCCATGTCCTTTTTGAATATAAGTAATATTAAAAACTGTACCAAAAGGCATTTAAGAACTTTCATTAAATGTTTAAAGTTGGGAAAAACAAGAGTTAAATACTGTAGTGTAATTCTATCTATTTATCTATCAAGTTATTGTATTCGATTTGACCACCATGATACCTACCTCACCCTATGCTTTAATGAAGCTCACCAGACAAAACCTTTGCACCTTATGTGTTCAAGGTGGTAACTTCAGGCTCCAGCGGATGGCAATACACGAGGATGATGGGGCTATAAATAAGAGTGGTAGAACACGCTATTAGGTGACAATTCTTTGTATGTTGAGCTTATGTTTATTTTATTACAATACATGATTTAATCTGCCAATTGGTCAATAACAAAAATAATAAAAACACAATTAAAACTTTACCAGATGTTATAGTCATTTTAGGTGTAGTTTTAAGCTGCTTTGGGCATAACTCACTGTTTGAATGCTACACAAAAATCAGCACTGTGACTGTTAGCTAGCAGCTGATGCTAATTCTTGCTAGTTAGCTAGCTATTTATTAAATGAGCAAACATTATTCAGCTAGCTAACTGGTAACTGATATTGTAACCGTTATTATGTAACAGATAAAGTATT
This sequence comes from Prochilodus magdalenae, assembly GCA_024036415.1. Lineage (NCBI taxonomy): Eukaryota > Metazoa > Chordata > Actinopteri > Characiformes > Prochilodontidae > Prochilodus > Prochilodus magdalenae. Next base: position 433,757 of record JAMWET010004918.1, read on the forward strand.
TGTTCATCACATTACATTACCTGTGTTATTTTTTGTCTTTCGTTGTCTTCTTTTCTTTCTTTTTTACTCTCCTGTGGACAAGAGGCCTACAGCCCTTTCCACATATTTACTGGCAGCCGCTATGTTGTTAGCTAAACTTTGTGTTTACCAATAACCACGTTTTCACTTAGTTATGATGTTTTGGGCTTTTTGTACTGCTTAAAGTGATATTATAAATAGTAGTAAAAGTAATATGTAGGCCAAGATCAAATAAAAATATTCTTCCCCATCAGTTAGGGCGTCCCTGTGGCTGGACAGTGCCCCTAACATTCAACTATAGGCTACCGCTTATGCCATGGGCTGGCTCTGATACTGAACAATATTGTATTGTAGGCCTCAGGTGCCTGCATGTGAGCAAAAATGAGTTTCTTCTTATTAGGTTGTTTTGGGCAGTATAAATGCGTATATGTCCACCCTCGAGTGCTGGTTGTTGTAGCGTTCAAGATGGTTGCGTCTGTTGATTGTTTTCCAATACTGGTCAGTACCTTACAGGTTTTTTACCGCACAGTTATCCTTTTATTTTTATTTTTTGAGAGGGAGGTTTAAGCTGGAAAACATGGATAGCTCTAGAGGTAACACTGCATATCCTCCTCTCCTCTTCTCTCACCCTTGTGAAATTAGCAATGACCTTCCTCTATATTTCTCCCATGTTTAACCAGGAGGAAGCAGCCCCCTTGAGACTCGGTGCTCTCACACTGTGATAATTAGCTCCTAGTGTTCTATTCTGGGGCAGTGCATGAGACCTCACAGTTCAGACAGACCTCAAACAGTTCACTGACTGAAATCTGAATGGGATCACTTGACATGGGCAGCTGTATTAGAGGAAGTCTTGGCCTACAATAGAAGCAGCCAATCAGCCTGCTGGTAAAGGCATAGGCAGGGGGAAAAACATCTCCACTGCAGAGAACTTGGAGTTTGTTTATGTCTATGATCATTTTTTGCTCCTCATCTGAATGCAGTTTATTCTGATCACAGGAAATAGCGTTTGAAAGAGGCTATGAAAGGAAAAAGATGAACGAGTGACAGGGCTGGCTGTTGAAAAGATTGCATAAGCTGATTGTGGCTGGATCATGAGAAACAATGTTCTGGCCATTTCCCGGCCAAAATAGCCAAAAGCTGCCTTTCCCAGTCGGAGAGAGAGTGTGAGTGAGAGAGAGCCAGTGATGGCCACATTCCCCCTCTGTAGCTCTTTTGTTCCTAGCACTGCAAGTGCACTGCCATCTGGATACGCCAGCGCTAATAAACTGGGCAGCCAAAGGAGAATCAGAATGAGTACAATGAGGCTCGGAGCGGTTTCCATTAGTGTGCGTGCCAGACCTGACTAGATGTCCTCGATATTGTCCCTGAATTGGCACCTCTAGTGTAATAAGCCAGGGCAGAGGTCCTCAGCGACACTTCAGAAAATATGTATGCTCGTGTATGTTATGAATCTTGTGCTGCGTTTCCAGTATAGAAAGCGATTCCCTTCTGCTTCAGTGCCCTTTGTCTGTATCACATTATTACAAGAGGTGATCTGAAGACCATTCTCAGGCCTTGTACATAATAAAAGTCCTCTAGAGTCATTACATCACTAACACCATTACCAACCTGATACATTTTAAGAACAACGTTCAGCTCTGCGGAAATAAGGCTTGAAGGTCAGAGAACAATCTATCTAATCTTACTTTCTGTCTCTCTTTCTCTCTCTCTTTCTCTCTCTCTTTCTCTCTCTCTCCTTTTTCTTTTTTTTTCTCCAACTGTTTCTTCTCCACCACATGATCTCCTTTCTTTTCATTCTCCCTTTACTTTCTTTCTTTCTCTATTTTCTTTCTACTCCACATATTTTTCTCTCTTTCATTTCTGTCTTTCCATCTTCTTTAAATTAGTTTCACTCTTCCACTCTATCCCTATGTATTTCTCAATATTTACCCTCTCTTTCTGATTCTCCATGTTTTTATCTACTCTATATAAACTTTCTTTCTTTGTATTTTATTTTCACACTCTCTCTTCCTTTCTTTTCTCTCATTTTAATCACTCCACTTAATCTCTCTATCTCTCTATGTACACCACACATTCTCTCTCTCTTCCTATATACTGCAGTTCATGTATTGTCTCTATGGCTTCCTTCTGTCACTTTGGGTCTCCCTATCTGTTTGTCTCTCAGTATCTCTCTTTCTCTTGCTCTCTCTGTTTTGTTGTCTCTCTCTGTCTGTCTGTCACTGATGTTATGTACTCCACATTATCTCTCTCTATATATATATCTATCTCTCTCTTTGTCTCTCTCTCAGTATGTTGCTGTACTCCACATAATCTCTCTCTGACTCTTTGTACTTTCTCTAAGGGTTGGGTTTTGTGATTCAGGGGCTCAAGGCACAAGACTTTAATGCCCCCCCCCCCAGATGTACTTTTGGTAATTGGTTGGGGCTTAGTTCTCCCCAGTAGCATATCCATATCCATATCCATGTCTTGGCAAGTAAACATATCTAGTTGATAGTGTCTCATATATCCCATTTTGAGATTATTGTTAAATGTATATAACGTTGTTTCATTTATGATGTAATTTTTAGCTTGTTTTTATGAAATGAATTTTATGAAACCTGTCATGGTTGCCAATACAGTGATATCATCTGGTGCAGAATCTGAAGCAATATAACTAGCCTTTCTATTAGCCCCTGTTCCAGGACATTATGAGAAACATGAATTGATGACTTTTTTGAGTAACTGCTCCAACACTGGATCTATTTACACTAACATTCATATTAGTGTTATGTTTAGTGTAGTCTCTGATCTTCAGATTCTCTATGGAAAGACACGAAGGTGGAGAGTCTGATCTTTTTTTTTTTTTTTGCCTGGGCACACAGGCAAAATATTTTGTTGCGTCATAAAAAGTATAGGATGGGTGGAGCATCTGTAGCTAAAGCTGCTGTTTGCTAGGCTGAACAAAACTTTGTTCAGGAAAGAGCATTGATGGAAGTGTGGATACCATAATGCCACTGGCAGAATTCTGACAGTGTGTTCAGGTTAACGCACTAAAGATATCAGCCTCTCTGTCTATGTGTAGGCAGAGCACCTATTCACAATCTTCTGCGTCTGTGCAAGACTGAGTTTGCACTGAGTAGCAATGACTCTCAACCATGTTTGGATAAGGTCTCAAGCTGTTCTCTGATAGCACTGTGGTTTTTGCTGTTTCCAGCATTTCTATGCTGAAGGATCAGATCAGAATCAGAAACTCTTTATTTGCCAGATATGTTACACATACACAGAGTTTATCACACAACTATGACATGTAGCATACCAAACAGATCAGACCAGCACACAGACTCTTAGCAAGCGTTTTAACTATATACTACAACATACAGTCAAAGATACATTCCATACATTACATTTAAAGACTCGCGGGCTGTCATTCTGGAGGACACGTTTAAATCTCTCTCAGCACTTACAGTGAAGGACTTCCTCAGAGTAACTCATTTGTATTTCCATGGGGCCCTGGTTTCATGGGGTCCCTAGGCAGCTGCCTACTTTTGCTTGGCGAAAAGACCACCCTGATCCCTCATTCTTGCTCTCTCTTTCTCTCTCTCTCTTCTCTCTTTTGCTGTCACTATACACTCCATATAATTTCTCTCTCTTTTTCTCTTTCTCTTTCTATCTTTCACTATGTCACAACACACTCCACATAATCTCTCTCTCTCTCTCTCTCTCTCTCTCTTTCTCACTCTCTCTCTTTTTCTTTCTCTCTTTCACTATGTTGCTACACATTCAACATAAACTCTCTCTTTTTCTCTTTCTTTCTTTCACTATCTCGCTACACATTCCACATAATCTCTCTCTCCTCCTCTCTCTCTCTCTCAGTGTGTCACTATACACTCCACATAATCTCTCTCTCTCTCTCTCTCTCTCTCTCTCTCTCTCTCTCTCTCTCTCTCTCTCTCTCTCTCTCTTTCTCTCTTTCTTTTGCTGTCTTTATACACACTGAATAATCTCCCTCTCTCTTTTCTATGTCTCTATAGACTCCACATAGTCTCTCTCTTTCACTCTCATTCTCTTTTTCTCTATATACCAAATAATCTCTCTCTCTCTTTTGCTATGTCGCTATACACTCCACATAACATCTTTCTGTCTCTCTTTATTTTTCTCTTTTTCTTTTTCTCTCACTCTCCCTGAAGTTGTATGTTCTACCTCTGTGGAGATTATAGATGTGATCTTCGGGGCTGAGTGGTCTGTGCGTGTGTGTGCGCGTGTGCACGCGTGTTTGAGGGGTAGGAAGCTGAAATGAAATCCTATTAACACAGCGTGCCGCGCTTTGTGCTCACTGCGAGCGGCATGGCTGAGAGTGGGAGGCCATGGCACGGCCGGTGCACAAGCACAGTCACAAACCATTTATCCTCTGCAACCGAATGGAGAGTGGACAAGAGCTGCGCTTCAGAACCTTCCAACCAACAAACTGAGGCCACTGTGCGGTTTCCCAATCGCGCTTCCCTTAATTCGATTTCATCACCTGTCACTTTCATCTCAGTGAAAATGATTTGTCGCTCTACTTAACTCATTTACTTGATGTTCATTGTTGTGGGTGGAGATGGCAAATTGCTAGAGCCGCTGCATTGAATGATTTGTAGGTTATTTGGCTTTGATGAGGCTCCTCCAGGCAGCACTGTGCTTGTTGAAATCTGCCAAAAATATCTGTTTACTGCCACCCCCATTCCCCCACCACTCCCTCACCTACTATCTTTTCCCTCAACGGCTGTAAAACAATCCTCACATGTAATTAATTTGCTAATAATTAATTCTCCAGAATCGAGAGCTAGGGGCTGGCAAGCGCTGTCAATCAAAGGCACATGCTCAGTGATTATACATGATTGCACTACACACTCAGGTCATAAAGCATATTCACAACTTCTGGCTTCGAGCCAGCACTGTTATGCGAAGAGTAAAACAAATATAATGTGCAGGGAGGAGGAGCTGGTCACTGACAAGTGGAAAACAAAGGTTTTCTGCAACATTATAACAGTGTGTGGACACATGCCGGACATTCCGTTGTTGGACATTCCATTTCAAAACAGCTGAACACAGCCTGTTCACCTTACTGCCATCAGGCCAGAACAAACCAGCTAATGAACAGTTTTTACCCACAGGCCATCAGGTTCCCGAACAAGCTGTGAGCCTTTCACCAATACTATTGCACTCTGACACTTTATTATTATTAATATAACACTGCTTTGAACAATATCACTGAGTCACTTTAAACAACGGACATATATATATATATATAAATATATGTATGTGTGGTCTCTCCCAGACTATACTTGTCTAATAAATGTACATATCAGAGAATTTCTAAAGACCCCTCCCCTCCTATCTTACATATATTTTGTATTTATTCATCTCTTTTTATATTTCTTTATTTTAATATATTTAGTTAGTACATATATTAATGCTGCCCTGCTGAAGAGAATTTCAATGTATAAATGTCCTGACATGTTGTGCAAATGACAAATAAACCTGAAGCTTGAAACTTGAAAACCCTGAGCACTGAAGCCTGAGAACATGTCTTCTCTGCTCTAGAGTCTAGTGGTGAAATGCTTTACACCAATCTAGCTGACCTTTGGCACTGTGCATAGTGATCTTAGGCTGATATGTAGCTGTTGGGCCATAGATTTGTGAAGCTCCTGATGCACAGTTCTTGTGCTGATGTTGCTTTCATAAGTAGCAATAGATTATTTTGAATGTGCTACATGCATATAAATAGACGTTTCTAAACTTTAAGAATGAAACCAAACAATAGCCTAGCTTTAAAGATCATCTCAGTGTTGTCCTAATCCTCACCGTCAGAAAAGGGTTGCGCTCAAAAGGAATAAACTGACAGGAATGAAACTTGGTTAGTAGGTTTGACTTTGTGACAGATTTGAATGATTTATGTTTCATGCTGGGCTGTGCATGTGGTGCAAACAAGGACGAGCCTTATTGCTGTAGCTGACTGACTATATAAGGTAGTTCTGTTGCGAATGACACTATGAAAGTGTTTCTAAGTACTCTCTCTCTCTGTAGCCAATCCACTGATGCCTGTGTCTGTTTTTTAAAGGGTGCAACATGGAAAAACTATTACTATGATTGATCTGTTGCATCGTATATAATCGCAATATAAGGTGACTCAAGTGTGAAGTGTATACCTATTCATACAATTGCTTCCACAAATTGTAGTTTGTATTTGGCTATGTTACATCATTTCTTACACGTCAACCATGACAGCAGCATTCAGACCACCCTATTAACGATGAGGAGCAGATTAAAGTGCAGGAAGAGCTGTTCTTTTTGCTTCGCCATTAGGCTGGTTAACATGCTCATGGATGCTATAGGATGAAAGGGAGTGATTCATCTTTGGAGGAGAAATGAAGGGTTGATTACATCTTTGCTGGTCAAGGCCAGGCAGAGGACTAGCGAGTCACTCAGTATGGGACCTGGCCACACACTTGCCAGGAGCCGATTGGACTACAAGTGTTGGCTGCAGAACAAAAGAACATGACCCAATGAACAAGAACATTCAAATGTCATTACTTTGAAGGAGCTTCATGCACTTACATGCAGCCAATTTGCCAGTGGGTACCATTAGCAAATTTGCTTAGTGGACATATAAGTAGCTAATGATGCACAGTGCCAGGCACAGAGTGCTGTAGTGTCCATACTGCTTGTCTTGCTCATCATCAAGAACACAAAGGTGCCAACAAGGGTAATTTGGACCAGTCACTTACAGTTACCTAGAGAGTCAGTGGGTGATTCCTTAAGAACTGTATGTGGAAAATTTCTCTTTTATAGTAGCTTTTAAAAATGGTGTGTGTGTCAGGTGTAAAAACATCCTGTGTATTTCAGCTGCTGCTTTATTTGAGCCTTTTGTATGTTTTTTTTTACTGTTTGTTGTATTTTTATGGTTTGTTTTGATTTGTCCTGCCTGCCAGGTAGTTTTTCTATTGTGCAGAATAATTTGAAAGCATTTGCACTGTGACAGTGAAGACTCACTGGGCTGCAAGCCAGGACACTTTTCACCGCAGTTGTGGAGTTTGACAGGAGTTTTCTTACCATGGTAGTAGAGTTGAAGTGGTCCACAAGCCAGGAGACTTTTGGATATGGTCACAAACTGTGAGACTATCAACAAAGTTTGCCTGGGTCATGGGCCAACAGACTTTTCACTGCTGTAGATGAGTTGGACTGGGCTGCATGACAGAAGACTTTCCACCCGGTGGTGTAATATGACTCGGTCATGAGTCTGGGAATTTTCACTATAGCAGAGGACTTAGCTGTGAATATGGAAAATTTAGGTCTCGGGCTGGGAGACATTTCACTGCCCTACCAGTGTCTGATTGGGCCAGCATTTGACTGGGCTAGTGCTTGACTGGGCCAGCTTTTGACCTGGCCAGCTTGAGTCAGGAGACTTCTCACAACATTTGCAGAGTTGGCTGCAGGCCGGAACACTGTGGCCATGGGGTGGGAGAAATTTTACACCAATAGCAGAGTATGAAAGGTTGTGAGCTGGGAGCATGTTTTTAAGTAGTGCAATAGTGAAATTTAACTGAACTGCAAGCTAGGAGAGCTTCACCAGGCTAGCTAAATATGACTGGGAGGCTTGTCACCATGATAGCAGAGTTTGACCAAGATGGTAGAGATTTTTATTACAGTAGCAGAGTAAGACTGGGCCAGCTGGAAAAGTGAGTGTGAGTCAGGTTTATGCCACGTTGAGGGGACCAAGACCTGTTAATAAACTTGCGTTGTGGGGGCCTTTCTTCTTTGTGGGAACCACACAATGCAAATTATTAAATTTTAGGTTAGGGTAAAGTTAAAATTAGGATTAGGGTTTATGTTAGGGTAAGAGTAAGGTTAGGGTTAGGATAAGGTTAAGGTTAGATTTAGAGTTAGGGTTAAGATAAGTGTAAGGATAATGTTAAGGTGAGGTTAAGGTTAGTAGTAGTTCTGGTTAAGGTTTGAGTAAATCTCCAGGATTTTTTTTTTCTCTATTAATTAATTATATTAATTCTAATGACAGAACCTCTATATAATGCAAATGCAAAAAGTTCTATTCCAATGAGGTCTTTCATAAAATAGTTATTAATCATTTAGGAACTTTTAAGATTGTACAGGGGACTGTATTTGATATAAAATCAGCCCTGTCCAACATTACAGCTGGCACACTGTAAATCAGGAAGCACCCCTAGAGAAACGACAAGTGCTTTTTCGCTCGTCTGAATGCTCTCGGTTTTCTCGACGTGGGCGTTTAATTGTGCTGATTTACGGGCTAACATTGCCCAGGCGCCATCACGGGGTGTAAAGTCGTTAGAGATGAAGCAGTTTGGAATGAGCCGTGACCCACTCGAGTGTTAAAATATAAACTAGCAATTAGGAGTGATAACACACGCTCGTTGAAAGACACCCAGGGAGCTCTTGCGCCAGCTGGGACCAACAGCACACTGGGGCTGACCAAAGGCAACTGCTGAACTAAATCTGCAGCCTAGCCTATGCTTCTTTTGCAGGGATTAACAGAAGGGGGGTTAATCAGAGTGCAGCACCTAGCTTTGGAACATCTGGGGTTGCCAGCACTCGAGGAAGAGTGACTGCCATCTGATAAAATGAGAAAATATTCTCTTCTTTATTACGTTTCTGAGCCACTTTTGTACTGAGGAATACTAACAGCTGAGATAGAAGGAGTCCTAAAAGTCGAGACAACTTACTTTTTTACATGAGGTCTATAGGGTCAAGGTCAGCACCATTCCCAAGCATTGACCTCATTCTTCTTTGACCATTCCTTGATAGAACGACTTGTGTGCTTAAAATGTAATGCATGATCCTTGTCCTCTTCAGATTCAGTTCACAGATGGATATCCTGACATCATCTACAATTTGCTGTTATAATTCATAATTGATTGTTTCATTAATGATGTCAAGCTGTCTTGTCCCAGAATCCAGTAGAACAGGCCCAATCCATGATACTACCACCACCATGTTTCACAGATTGGAATAGACATCCTCTAATCAATTTCTCAACATTAAAGTCAATTTGCATTTGCCATTTCTATATTTAAATTAAAGCACTGAGAGAAAGGCAACTATAAAACACAAGCGCTAATAGTGAGGTACCTCAGCTAACGGTACTAGCTTAGTCTTGTTCAGATTAAGTCTTTTCACTTGTGTAGAAGTGAACCAAACGTGATGAGTAGAGTGTAAAACGTAGCTTAAACAAGATATAGGATACAACAATACAGGATATTACTGCATTCAAATTACAGCTTTAGTTATTAGTAGCTTCTTAAATTTTACAGTTAATTATTATTAATTGTACAGAAGAATGCAGTAATCTTGTCCTTTATGTTACCATATAAAGGAGATATAGATACAGATACAGAGTAAACAGCTAATATTATTTGGAAATATACAAATATTTTTTTTAAAAAAAGGGAATTAATAACAGCTTTATGGAATGACAAAGTATGGTTCCATATTTCTCCATGGTGCCTCTGGCTGTCTTAAATTCCACCACTGCACTGCACAAAATGATATCCTTTAAAAGTATTTTTAAAAGTATCCTTAAAAGTAAATTTATTTGTAATTGTTTTTACAAAGTGGTAATAATTGCAATGGTTATGCTTATTAAGAAATATTCTCAAAACTAAATTATATACCAGATACCTTGATGTTCAAATTAGCATAAAATGTTTTACATTATTTCATGATATCATGTTTTGTCATGCATTGCAGCACTACTTATTTAACACAATGACAATTTGCTTTGTGAAAACAGGTATTAGACAATAGCCACAAATCATACAGTTCTGAATTTTTGTAGTATTAGTGTTTTTCTGAGATGAGATGCTTACTGCTCATATAAACAGCTTCTAAAATCAAATTGTCTTTTATATAATCAAAGTTTTTAGTGATTCCAAGCTTTTAAATGGGATGTCAATCAATGTAACCCACATACTGAATATAAATTGTCGTTCTTAAGAAGCTACAGCTAGACAAAGACAAATCATCTAACGTTCCCCTTTGGAGAAGGAAGAGCCACGGAAGGAAAGCCGCTGCCATGGCCTGAAGAAGCAGCAGTGAGTGAATATCAAAGGAGCAGTGCAGTAAATGAGGAGTTAGATGAAGTGGAAAGGAATAGCCTGTGGTGCAGCTAGTGTTCTGATTAGCGCAACTGGCATGTGTTACATAGCTGGCGAACTCTTGGAGCCATGTTAGGAAGCCCCTGGGATTAGCATGCTGCCACCCTCCACTGTTTAAGTGCTCGCTATCTGATTTCCCTGCGCTGGTGTTCCTATTCCTTTATTGAAAAAGAAATGCAGGAAGCGGGGTGGAGGTGGACTGGCTTGCCCATCGCCAAACAAGTCCTATTTAGTTTTTCATTATCCATGCATGAACATATCTATATTTATCTGCATATCCATCCGCTACCAGCTCAGACAAGTAGGTCAGGGGTTTTCTTGATGTCGCTTCAGCACTTTTTGAAAGGCCTTGAGTTTGGCGGTTGCCCCACAGACCCTCTGTTGTCTGTAAGTGCAGTGGATGAAGATGTGGGGCTCGGAGTGATGAAAGGCTAAAAGCCTCTCTTTTGTTACGAAACCTCAGCAGAGCAGGCGGAGGGGCTGCATCGTCCTTGAGCCCTGTAACAATGGCTTAAAGGCGAGTCTATCATGCATCTCCAGGGCCTGACAATATTAATTTATCTGTCAATCACTCTGGGCGCCAGGGCCACTTTGATGCCCCCTTGAGTGTGCATTAATTAAGACACTGTCGTGCCAAAAAAGCCAAGCAGCATTTGGTGCATAACAAGACAATATCTCCAAAGTAATTATCGTGGACACTTGCACTTTATCATGCCTTTGTGTAATTACCAAAGTGACATCTTCAGAAAGACTTTGGGAAAGTGATTTGAAGAATCGGTGGAAGCTCAGCTCATGCTCATGCTAACCACAGTGCTTAATCAGTGGAAGCTAGGAGTTATTTTAATGTAATGATGTAATTACTTATTTAATTTTATAGGTAGTTTAATAAATTATATTTATATTTGGCCCAATTTTATCTAAAAACTCTGCTCTTACAACAAATTCATCATTAATATCAGCTTGAAATATCAGCCAAATCTAGACATCTAGCTGATGATGTGGCCATTCCAGTGTTTTTTACACATACACTGTAAAAAAGCATCTTCGTTGTTAAAGTACTGTGAAATTAAAGTGCAGTATCTGTTTTTTAAAGGTAAAATGCCATGTGTTATGCCAATAAATATGTAAATTATATGTAAATAAACCACACAGATAGTGTTTTCTATTTTAGCACTGCTTCATTTACAGAAATAGAACATAAATTCCAAAAAAAACTGAAAGCTATGTTATTAAGATGCTATTACTATGATATAATGCTGAATGTCAGAATAAAGCAACTGAATTATAGGCAACCTTTATTTTAAATGACTGTAAACTTACAGATTATTACTATCGCTGAGAATATTACAGTAATAACTTTTGCCTGGCAATTTTTATTACAGATTTTTTAAAGTGCATGCTATATACATACTACTGCTGCTTGGGGTCACTTGGTATCAATATCAATTGGTATTATTAATAATAATATACAGTAGTAACCCATACAGTTTAGACTAAAACTAAATATTCCAGATACCAAAACTTAAAACCAACACTTTATTCATAGTTTACAGTATTTTGGGAATAATATAAAGTTAGCACATAGTAAACGAAATATGAAAGTGTTATTTAGTAATAAGCCGCAAATTTTAGTTTATTGGAATGTGCTGTTACTATAAATAATGTTCAGTTAGCAAGATTTGGGCACCGGTTTTTAAAAGAATATTGAGAAATTCATTTTCAAGGCTGTACAGATTTCTCATAAAGTCACTTATGGCTGTGACTCAAAAGATGTCGTTGATGTCGGTGTGTGACTTTATGTGAGATCCTTGGTAATGTGTCATCCAAGGAACTGTGTAATCATAGAATCCTTAATCCCTGGTATTCGTGTATAACTGTGCATCTCTCGTTATTTTAAATGCAGATTTGAGTCTCTGCTTGTTTTCATATGCTACAAGTCAGAGTAATTAATATCAGATGCTTTTAACAGCTGTGATATGTCCTGCTTCAATGGGTCAAAGCAAGCCCCGCATAGCAAAGTGTATGATGAAAGTGAGTTTGAGAAAGGTTATCTTAAGCTGAAACATTACTCACCGGAACAATCGCTTTGTGGCTCTGTTCCGTGCCTCCATAAAGTGGACTGGGCCATAAAGTCTAGTCCTTCTCCTTTAGGGCTCCGGCCCGTGCCAGGCGATAATTGGAAATAATGCAAAAATAGTGGTTCACTGTGATTCACTTCAGACTTGGGTCTCACAGGACCAGGTCAGTTTTTGGGCTCTTATGTTAATTTCCGGATTATAAATCACTTTAGAGTAAGGCTTTAATAAAACAGGGGGAACAAAATTATGCATGCAGTATTGTGTGCTGAATGGATTATTACATAGCATATTCAATACGCTGAGAGAGATAACCTGACACATTCAGATAGTCATGCTGACATTACAGCTGATGCAGCCTACAGTTTTCCAATGGGTTCAGCCACCACTTTCCAGCAAAAAGCCACCTCTGGAACGGCAGTGAGGAGCACGCTCATGGAATATTTACCTCATTTCCAATTGCAGAAATTTGACAACTGATATTTGCTTTTCTTTCCGCTGATGATAATCAATCCACAAAGCCAAATCATAAGAGAAGCCGTGGCACACATGAAAGCGCTAGTGCCTATCAACCGTCAGCTCTGAAGCAGACCAGGAGATGTGCTCGGTTGCTATGGACACGAGAGGAGAATGCACCAATATGACACATGTCAGATTCGGAGACAGAAGTAGAGACAGACAGAGGTGACTGTACTGCCCGCATGAGCAAATGAACTGTGACTAGATTCATTTCACACTAATGTGTGCGTCAGTGCACATCACCCTGCTATAAAAATGATTTATGTTGAATAACGTTTCCATTACCACTTTAAAAGCTTCTTATTCTCACAAGTAAGTCTAGATAAGGAGAACAATTCAACTTTGATCTCTCAGCTGATGGAAACCACGTTGTAATCGTTATATCAAATAAGATAAGTCATGCTAAAAGGGCCAGCGATCGGATCACTTTACCCTGATCTTTCTGGTTGCAAAGCAGCAGCTGGCACTCAAGTAAGAACGTCATGTGCATCACGAACAATTAGAGATATAATCATATTCATTTACCATTGGTTAGGAAGGTCACCTGACCAGGCATGTGGACCACTAGCCAAACTGCTTCTGTTTCCTTTAAAAACACACCACACATTGGAGTGAATGGACATGCATCAGTACCACATGAATAGGATCCTAATTATAGGTAAAAGTCAAATGCAACCCAAAATGGGGTTGATGTTCCAGATTTTATCTGAAAGAAAGTGGCTGCAGGTTTTAATTCTACATTAACAGGAGTTCAACTGATCCCCACCATATATATGCACCTATATGGTATGTGAAGCTTATAAAATGAATGATGAGTGTAGACGAGTAATAAAGTAGAATGAGTACTAATAGATGCATATATATGTATGTATATATATATCGTCGCTGTCCAAAGAAAAACAAGTATCTCCAAAACAGCAACAAAACGGCAGGAGAGGCCAGAAACCTCATTTAACTTTAATGCAAGTCAATGGAACCAGACGTCTTTCCGAACAGTTTTGGGCCACTTTGGTTGGTCCATTCATCATGAGATTCTCACTCAGTGTAAATAGCAGCTGATGTGTTAAAATGATGCATAAAAGTAAAAATGGACAAAAGGGGAGATACATGTTTTTTATTGGACAGCGACGATATATATATATATAATTTATTTATTTATTTATTTATTTATTTATTTATTTATTTATTTTTTAGACATGTAACATTGTTTTTGCTGGAGGAGCCCATCCGCCCCATGGAGGACATTCAGCATGCATGGGTGTTTGTGATCTGAAAGGATGGATTCACACCCAAATTAGTTAAGATCAGTTGCCTTCCACATGCATTAGTGGGACCCAAAGAATGCCAGAACAAACTGACTTCCTTCATGAGTTATGCACTGCTGCCATCAAAAGTAGGAAATGGTCATAATAATGTGACTCGACTGTGTGCTAATCCAAATTGTGTTTGCTAATTGTCACATAAAAGAAAACTAGAAAAATAATCTATAAAACTGCGAAAATATCTAATCTAGGTTATCTGTGAAATATTAATAATTCATAGCTAGCCTCCTGCTGTGGACATGTTTAAATTTCATCTTAAACAGTAAAAAAAATAAGACCACGGCATGGCCAAACAGCGAAGCACTAACTACCATGAAGCATACAACCTGATCACAAGCAGTGATGTGCAAAAACATCCACTGGTTTTAAAAGAGTAATTGTCAGGCCAGGAGTCGCTAGGCCTCAGCAGGTGCTCCTGCAGTTCTGAAGTTGTGTGGATTTCCCCTGTGAGCGCAAGTGCTGTTTGAATCATATTATCAGATCCCATGGTTCCGCAACATGGCTTTGAACACAAAAAATGATTCCTGGCTTCAGAAATCTCCAGACTCCGCATAGCACTACAGCAGACATGTGGGAGTGAGAATTAATCCACACTTGCCCGCAAACTCTTTCCAGCATGGAGTTTTTTCCTTTCCTTTTTTCCCCCCATTCCGAATCATGTCATGTTTCATACATGTACGCTATAAAGGGATGTGCAGTAATTGTTCTCATCCAGGAGAAGACAATGTTTCATCTCATAGGAATACCTCAAAGAAAAGCATGTGCAAAGCCCACCGGGAAATTACAACATCAGGCATCACTATCCACGTCAAGTGTGTGTCTTGAGTGTGAAAAAAAAAAACCTTTGTGAAAGTTCTCAACTGAACGCCTCCCACCGTGCGAGGAAGATCAGTGGATCTTTGATGTCGGAAGCGAAACACTGCAGAATAAACAAGCTATGTAATTTCCAAATAGAGCAGCAAATAGAGCAGTCGCGCTTCAGTCTGGGATAATGTCTTAGGAAAATCCAGCTCCCATTTGTTAGTTCAGGCGTTCACATGGCAGAATGCTCCAGAATGACTAAATGATTCCTCAGACTGCAATCGGAAATTCATCGAGCTGTGCAGCAGCAGCGTTAGTAAACAGACTATGGTGAAAGGTAGAGGAGAGGTTCTAAAATCCGATTGGCTCAGTCACATTCAAAGCAGACGCACACATGGCCACACTCATCAGTTCATCTGTTCATTCAACTCATTCAATTAACTGAATGCATTAAAGAAACATTTAGACTTTTTCCTCCAATGTGGAACGGGTTGCGTTCCGCTCTGTGCACCTACTGTTGAACCGTTTCCACCGTCACATTTCCACCAAAAATAAAAGGTTTTGGTTGGTTCTCAGCTGGAACCAAAGAATAGTAGGTTCTTCAGCACAAACTGTGACGACATCTTTGAGCTTGTCAGCTGTTGAGGAATAAGAAGGCAACCATGGCGCGGCCCAGTGGTCTGCTGAAGAACCTCTTCCTTGTCTTCAGATCATCAGCAATCGATCCACGCTTCCTTTCTGGATATTAATAAACATCTGGAATAACCAAACATCTTGTATACGACCGTTGTGCATCGCCTCTTGCTGATACTGGTAACCTATTTATATAAAGACGGCGAAGAGACTGAAGAAGATGTTGTTAGAGGAAGTGAGGAAGATAAAAAGAGGGAGTGACCGAATTAGAGAGAAGAGTCCCAGAGATAAAAGAATGCAGACAGATGTTGAGCTGGCCTTCTTCCTGCTGGTTTACTTGTCTTGTGTGATCTTTTGATGTATTAGCACAATTGTTGGCTCACTAGTTTTTGATCACAGGCTCAGTCAGCCCATAAAGGTTATTATTTTATTATATACTATTATAAACTCTACCTCATATATGTTTTTTTATTATTAATATTACTAATTATTGTTTATTAATAATATATTATTATATTATTTTATATAATATATATTTAAAAAATATTATTATTATTATTATATATATTTAAAACATTTGTTATTTATTAAAAATAATATTTTTATATATTTATTAAATGTGGGCTGTAGTTTATATTTATTACATTTATTATTTATTAAAAGTAATAATAAATATATTATTAATAATACAATTATTATTATATTAAAAAAGAAGATAGTTCTGACCTCAC